>CAWUFW010012538.1:0-535562 GCA_963921515.1 Calotriton arnoldi | reverse complement strand
GTACCAAGGGCATAGGTACTTCACAGGCCTACCAGGGGCTGAAGCATGTATTATGCCACCCCTGGGAAGCAGACTAAATCTGACACCACAGGCCTGCTACTGCAGCCTGGGTGAGGAAGTGCTAGCACCCCTCACTGAGATATAGGTCCCCTATATCTCTCCTGCACACACATTGAGACTTATCAGTCACCCCTAAAGCAGGCCCTATCAATCCTGAGGGCAGGGTGCTTAGTTTCCATGTGAGGGGGTGCCTCTCCCTGAGCAGGGCCCCTCTGCAGCTCTCAGAGTCCATTCTCTGGGGCTGTTTGTGGATGCGGATAAACCATATACTTTTAAGTGCATTATATCCTCGCGGTAAAATGCTAACTTTGGAATGGCTGCATCAAAACATGTCGTGTTTGGTGTCAAACATCTTGGAATACTACCCCCCGCCAGTTCTGGCGGTGGGGGTAGCATTCCACCCTTCTAGAGGGATAGACATGTACCTGCTGTGGAAACACGGTAGAATCCTGCAGAGCCCTGGCATCACAAAATGGATGCCACCAGTCACAGACACTGGGCTGCCCTCCTGCTGTTGACCAACACTCGCAGTGGAGGAAGCCCAACAATAGATATCCTGTCCCAAGGGGGTGTGACCACCTCCCAGACAGGGTTTAGTGTATTGGGGCTGGGTGGGTGCACTCTTAGAGTGCTTTGAAGTCCTGCACTGGGGGAGCAGAAGGCTCCTCTGTGCATACCCCAGTTCAAACCGGCTCAGGGGCTACCTGCCCCTGCTCTGGCGCGAAACTGGACAAAGGGAAGTGGGTGTAGCCACCCACTCCCCTGACCCTCCCATAGGTAGGGTCATAGAGCTAGTCCCTCCCTTTCTTTTAGTATAAGAGGGGGAACCTGTGCATTGCAAACTAGATACCCCTGGACGATGCTCTGAAGAAGAATCCCGGACCTTCGACGTTCCACTACCTTTGGAAGACTGAAGAATCTCCCTTGGAGTCAAGGAGTGACTCCCCTGCTTGGCAGGCACCAAAAACTACAAACAACGGTTGCAAACTATGCCGCTCCCGCCGGAGTCCGAAGTCCCTGCAGCCCAAGAAGTGGATTTCCTGACTTCTCAAAGGCCATCGTGAGTCCCCAGTGAAGCTGAGGTCAGTGGACCCCAAGAGTGACGAGGAACCGCGACCCCTGGGTACCGTGCACTATTGTCGAGTGCAACCCCTTCACAACATTCCACGAACTTGTGCTTTGGACCCCGTGTGGTCCTAGCCTCCAGCAAGAACTCCTCCGAAGACCAGAGGCCTACCACGTCCCGAGTGACCATGGGTCCCTGTTGAGCGAATCCTCCTGAGGCGTCTTTGCGATCCCTTTCTAGCCGGCTTGTGGGTCCCCAGAAGACTTTCTAAAGAAACCATAGGGCTCCCCTGGTTGCTCCAGGCCTGCCCTGACTTACCCTCACTGGGTGAGTCCCCCAGACCTTGCTGGTCTGCGCCATTGCCTCTTCACACTTTCCCCAAGACTTGCTGTTACCAAGGCTTGTTGGCTCCAATCGAGTCGCCGATACCGCAGTAAGCTGCAGACATCGTGGGACATGCCGAATCCAGCTCCTGGTCGTCGTCAACGCCTCCTGGAACTCGTGGCTGAAGAGTCAAGGCACCCGCGAACGACCTGAATCTTGCGACGACGGTGGGCATCCATCTTCCTTGCCCCGAGTCACTGCCAAGTGACTTTGAACACTGTCCCCTCTGCTTTCAGGTCTTCCATCTTCTGAATCCAGGCTTGGATTCCTCCGGACACTTCTCCTGTCGCCGCAAGCAGCAAGTCTTCACTGGCTCCCATTGAAAACGATGCCGCGACCCGACACCAAAGAACACCTATGCACCCGGCTCCCCTGGGTGAGGTAACTTCAGCACTACGGTGCTCCTGTGGGTGTGGGCCCTAGAACTACTTACCCTGTAAGTGACGTGCTTGTAGCTTCCCTAGAAGTGTCCTAAAATTCCTATTTTCTAAGTGCGACAATTGTGCTGACTCGTACAGGGTTCGCGTCTGTGTTAGACACACCGCATCCATCTCCTTTGTAACACTGTCTAGAACTGTGTCCTTCGACTCGTACTGAGTCCGATCGGTGTTCGCCTCGAACACAAGGGGCCTGTAACATTGAGATCTCCATCGCACTGACTCGCACAAGGTTCGCGTCTGTGTTAGACACAGCGCGTCCATCTCCCTTGCAACTCTATCTGTAACCGCGTCCTTCGACTCGTACAAGGACCGATCGGTGTGTTCGCCTCGAACACGCAAGGGACCTTTAACATTGAAATCTCAATCGCGTCTGTGCGCATAGACTCGTACAGGACTCGCACCGGTGCCAGGACACCGCGTCCGTCCCCTGTGGGTCTCCTACAACTACCTGGGGTGGTTCTTGGGGGTCCCTCGATTCTAGATGCCCTAGACCTAGGTCTAGCCAAACTAAGATTGTGATATTCGATTGTGCTAAAACTTATTTTGATAACATTTGATTTGTACATATGTTCCTGGCTTCTAATCTCATAAAGAGATTAGTAGAGAGTTGTTTATTAATAAATACATATATATTTGATATATATACCTGTGTGGTGTCTTTTCATTTGGTGATTCAAGAGGTTGTGTGGTAAAACAAGCTGCTTTACATTCCTTCAAGACTTAGCCTGAAGGCTGCTCTCCACAGCTACCACTAGGATAGCTTTCTATAAAGGTTGTCTTAAACCTATCTACCATAAGAGTTGAATTGTTCTGGTGCAAGGTGTCCACTTTAATTAGCACCGGTGCGAGTCCTGTACGAGTCTATGCGAACAGACGCGATTGAGATTTCAATGTTAAAGGTCCCTTGCGTGTTCGAGGCGAACACACCGATCGGTCCTTGTACGAGTCGAAGGACGCGGTTACTGATAGAGTTGCAAGGGAGTTGGACGCGGTGTGTCTAACACAGACGCGAACCATGTACGAGTCAGCGCGATAGTCGCACTTGGAAAGTAAGAGTTTTAGGGCACTTCTAGGGTAGCTACAAACAAGTCACTTACAGGGTAAGTAGTTCTAGGGCCCACACCCACAGGAGCACCATAGTGCTGAAGTTACCTCACCCAGGGGAGCCGGGTGCATAGGTGTTCTTTGGTGTCGGGTCGCGGCGTCGTTTTCAATGGGAGCCAGTGAAGACTTGCTGCTTGCGGCGACAGGAGAAGTGTCCGGAGGAATCCAAGCCTGGATTCAGAAGATGGAAGACCTGAAAGCAGAGGGGACAGTGTTCAAAGTCACTTGGCAGTGATTCGGGGCAAGGAAGATGGATGCCCACCGTCGTCGCAAGATTCAGGTCGTTCACGTGTGCCTTGAATCTTCCGCCACGAGGTCCAGGAGGTGTCGACAATGACCAGGAGCTGGATTCGGCGTGTCCCACAATGTCTGCAGCTTACTGCGGTGTCAGCCACTCGATTGGAGCCAACAAGCCTTGGTAACAGCAAGTCTTGGGGAAAGTGTATAAAGTCAATGGCGCAGACCAGCAAGGTCTGAGGGACTCATCCAGTGAGGGTAAGTCAGGGCAGGCCTTGAGAAACTAGTGGAGCCCTTTGGTTCTGTAGGAAAGCCTTCTGGGGACCCACAAGCCGGCTGGCAAGGGATCGCGAAGACGCCTCGGGAGGATTCGCTCAACAGGGGCCCACAGTCACTCGGAACGTGGTAGTCCTCTGATCTTCAGAGGGATTCCTGCTGGAGGCTAGGACCACAGGTGGTCCAAAGCACAAGTTCGTAGAACGTTGTGAAGGGATTGCACTTGACAATAGTGCACGGTACCCAGGGGTCACGGTTCCTCGTCACTGTTGGGGTCCACTGGCCTCAGCTTCGCTGGGCACTCACGATGGCCTTTGAGAAGTCAGGAAATCCACTTCTTGGGCTGCAGGGACTTCGGACTCCAGCGGGAGCGGAGAAGTTTGCAACCGTCGTTTGTAGTTTGTGGTGCCTGACAAGCAGGGGAGTCACTCCTTGACTCCAAGGGAGATTCTTCAGTCTTCCAAAGGTAGTGGAACGTCGAAGGTCCAGGATTCTTCTTTAGAGCGTCGTCCAGGGAGATCTAGTTTGCAATGCACAGGTTCCCCCTCTTATACTAAAAGAAAGGGAGGGACTAGCTCTATGACCCGACCTATGGGAGGGTCAGGGGAGTGGGTGGTTACACCTACTTCCCTTTGTCCAGTTTCGCGCCAGAGCAGGGGCAGGTAGCCCCTGAGCCGGTTTGAACTGGGGTATGCACAGAGGAGCCTTCTGCTCCCCCAGTGCAGGACTTCAAAGCACTCTAAGAGTGCACCCACCCAGCCCCAATACACTAAACCCTGTCTGGGAGGTGGTCACACCCCTTTGGGACAGGATATCTATTGTTGGGCTTCCTCCACTGCAAGTGTTGGTCATCAGCAGGAGGGCAGCCCAGTGTCTGTGACTGGTGGCATCCATTTTGTGATGCCAGGGCTCTGCAGGATTCTACCACGTTTCCACAGTAGGTACATGTCTATCCCTCTATAAGGGTGGAATGCTACCCCCACCGCCAGAACTGGCGGGGGGTAGTATTCCAAGATGTTTGACACCAAACACAACATGTTTTGATGCAGCCATTCCAAAGTTAGCATTCTACCGCGAGGATATAGTGCACTTAAGAGTATATGGTTTAACCGCATCCACAAACAGCCCCAGAGAATGGACTCTGAGAGCTGCAGAGGGGCCCTGCTCAGGCAGAGGCACCCCCTCACATGGAAACTAAGCACCCTGCCCTCAGGATTGATAGGGCCTGCTTTAGGGGTGACTGATAAGTCTCAATGTGTGTGCAAGAGAGATATAGGGGACTATATCTCAGTGAGGAGTGCTAGCACCACCTCACCCAGGCTGCAGTAGCAGGCCTGTGGTGTCAGATTTAGTCTGCTTCCCAGGGGTGGCATAATACATGCTTCAGCCCCTGGTAGGCCTGTGAAATACCTATGCCCTTGGTACCTAAGGTACCATATACTAGGGACTCATAAGGTACCACAGTATCCAATCACTAGTGCACCTAGAGTGCACTCCAAGTCATTTAAAGAGAAAGCAGATAGGCTGGGGACCTGAATAGCAGGTTCCCAGCCAAACTAAGTCAAAACCAACAAAACACCAGGAAAAAAGTGGGGGCAACTATGTAGTCAGATTCCACCTTCCTACAATTGCTGACACTTATTGCGCCTCTTTCTGCTCATTTCTGAACTTTATTCTGCCTCTTTCTGCTCATTTCTCACCTTTATTTTTCATCTTTTTTCTCGCTCCTGACCTTTATTTTGCTTCTTTCTGATTGTTTCTCACCTTTATTTTACCTCTTTCTGCTCATTGCTGACCTTTATTCTGCCTCTTTCTGCTTCCTTCTGACCCTAATTTTGCCTCTTTCTGCTAATTTTATTACCTTTATTCTGCCTCGTTTGGGTCTTTTCCAACCTTGATTTGGCCCTTTCTGCTCCCTTCTGCTCTTTATTCTGCCTCTTTCAGCTCGTTTCTTACCTTTATTTTGCCTCTTCCTGCTCTTTTCTGTCCTTTATTTTGCCTCTTCCTGCTCATTTCTCACCTTTATTTTCAACTTTCTTCTCGCTCCTGACCTTTATTGTGCATCTTTCTACTTGTTTCTCTCCTTTATTTTACCACTTTCTGCTCATTGCTGACCTTTATTCTGCCTCTTACTGCTTCCTTCTGACCCTTATTTTGCGTCTTTCTGCTCATTTCTGACATTTATTTTGCCTCTTTCTGGTGTTTTCGAACCTTTATGCTGCCCCTTTCGCCTCCTTTCTGACCTTTATTCTGCCTCTTTCTGATTGTTTCTTACCTTTACTTTGCCTCTTTCTGATTGTTGCTGATCATTATTTTGCCTCTTTCTGCTCATTGCCTACCTTTATTCTTCCTCTTTCTGCTTGTTTCTGACCTTTATTTTACCTCTTTCTGCTCGTTTCTGACATTTGTTCTGCTTTTTCTGCTTGTTGCGGACCTTTATATTGCCTCTTTCTACTCGTTGCTAACCTTTATTCTGCCTCTCTCTGCTCGTTTCTGACCTTTATTCTGTCTCTTTCTGATCCCTTCCAACCTTTATTCGGCCTCTTTTTGCTCGTTTCTCAACTTTATTTCTCTTCTTTCTGCTCATTCCTTGCTTTTATTTTGCCTTTTTCTGATGGTTTCCAACCTGCATTTTGCGTTTGGCTGCTCGTTGCGGACCTGTATTTTGCCTCCTTCTGCTCGTTTCTCACCTTTATTTTGCCTCTTTCTGCTTGTTTCTCACCTTTATTTTGCCTCTTTTTGCTCTTTTCTGACCTTTATTTTGCCTCTTAGTGCTTGTTTCTGATCATTATTTTGCCCTTTCTGCTTGTTTCTCACCTTGCCTCTTTCTGCACGTTGCTGACATTTATTGTGGCTTTGTGCTCGTTTCGTACATTTATTTTGCCTCTTTTTGCTTCTTGCTGACCTTTATTTTGCGTCTTCCTGCTCGTTGCTGACTGTTATTCTGCCTTTCTCTGCTTGTTTCTGACCTTTATTCTGCCTCTTTCTGCTCCCTTCTGACTTTTATTCTGCCTCTTTCTGCTCATTGCCAACCTTTATTCTGCCTCTTTCTGCTTGTTTCTGACCATTATTTTGCCTCTTTCTGCTCGTTTCTGACCTTTATTCTATCTCTTTCTACTCCCTTCTGACCCTTATTTTGGCCTCTTTCTGTTTCTTTCTGGCCTTTATTCAGCCTCTTTCTGCTCATTCCTTACCTTTATTCTTCCTCTTACTTCTTATTTTTCACCTTTATTTTACCTCTTTCTGCTTGTTGCTTACCTTTATCTTGCCTCTTTCTGCTAGTTTCTCACCTTTATTCTTCCTCTTTCTGTTCTCTTCTGACCTTTATTCTGCCTCTTTCTGCTTGTTTCTCACCTTTATTCTGCTTTTTTCTGCTTGTTGCGGACCTTTATTTTGCCTCTTTCTTCTGGTTGCTGACCTTTATTCTGCCTTTTTCTGTTCATTGTGGACTTTTATTTTGCCTCTTTCTACTCGTTGCTAACCTTTATTCTGCCTCTCTCTGCTCGTTTCTGACCTTCATTTTGCCTCTTTCTGCTTGTTTCATACCTTTTTTCTGCTTCTTTCTTCTCTCTTCTGACTTTTATTCTGCCTCTTTCTGATTCTTTCTGACCTTTATTCTGCCTTTTTCTGATCGTTTCTCACCTGTATTTTGCCTTTTTCTGCTAAATTGTTGACACTTATTGCGCCTCTTTCTGCTAATTTCTGACCTTTATTCTGCCTCTTTCTGCTCATTTCTCACCTTTATTTTTCATCTTTTTTCTCGCTCCTGACCTTTATTCTGCCTCTTTCTGCTTCCTTCTGACCCTAATTTTGCCTCTTTCTGCTAATTTTTTCACCTTTATTCTGCCTCGTTTGGGTCTTTTCCAACCTTTATTTGGCCCTTTTTGCTCCCTTCTGCTCTTTATTCTGCCTCTTTCAGCTCGTTTCTTACCTTTATTTTGCCTCTTCCTGCTCTTTTCTGTCCTTTATTTTGCCTCTTCCTGCTCATTTCTCACCTTTATTTTCAACTTTCTTCTCGCTCCTGACCTTTATTTTGCATCTTTCTACTTGTTTGTCTCCTTTATTTTACCACTTTCTGCTCATTGCTGACCTTTATTCTGCCTCTTACTGCTTCCTTCTGACCCTTATTTTGCGTCTTTCTGCTCATTTCTGACATTTATTTTGCCTCTTTCTGGTGTTTTCGAACCTTTATGTTGCCCCTTTCTCCTCCTTTCTGACCTTTATTCTGCCTCTTTCTGATTGTTTCTTACCTTTACTTTGCCTCTTTCTGATTGTTGCTGATCATTATTTTGCCTCTTTCTGCTCATTGCCTACCTTTATTCTTCCTCTTTCTGCTTGTTTCTGACCTTTATTTTGCCTTTCTACTCGTTGCTAACCTTTATTCTGCCTCTCTCTGCTCGTTTCTGACCTTCATTTTGCCTCTTTCTGCTTGTTTCATACATTTTTTCTGCCTCTTCCTGCTCCCTTCTGACTTTTATTCTGCCTCTTTCTGATTCCTTCTGACCTTTATTCTGCCTTTTTCAGCTCGTTTCTGACCTTTATCTTACCTATTTCTTCTCGTTCCTGACTTTTAATTTGCATCTTTCTGCTCATTGCCTACCTTCATTCTGCCTCTTTCTGCTCGTTTCTGACCTTTAGTTTGCCTCTTCCTGCTCGTTTCTGACCCTTATTCTATCTCTTTCTACTCCCTTCTGACCCTTATTTTGCCTCTTTCTGCTTCTTTCTGGCCTTTATTCAACCTCTTTCTGCTCATTCCTTACCTTTATTCTGTCTCTTACTGCTCATTTCTTACCTTTAGTCTGCCTCTTTCTGTTCTCTTCTCACCTTTATTTTGCCCTATTTTTGCTTGTTTCTGGCCTTTATTCTGCATTTTTCTGCTTCCTTCTGACCTTTATTCTGCCTCTTTGCTGATCATTATTTTGCCTTTTCTGCTCATTTATCACATTTTTATTGCCTCTTTGTGCTCGCTCCTGACATTTATTTGGCTTTTCTGCTCGTTTCTGACTTTTGTTCTATCTCTCGCTGCTTGTTTTTGAACTCTAATTGCCTCTCTCTGCTTGGTCCTGAACTTTATTTTGCCTCTTTCTGCTGCTTTCTTGTCTTTCTGCTCATGCCTGACTTTTATTTTTCCTCTTTTTGCTCATTTCTGACCTTTATTCTGCCTCTTTCTGCTCGTTTCTCACCTTTATTTTGCCTCTTTCTGCTCATTCCTGAACTTTATTTAGCCTCTTTTTGCTTGTTTCTCACCTCTGTTTTGCCTTTTTCTGCTCATTACTGACCTTTATTCTGTCTTTTTTTGCTCTCTACTGACATTTATTTTGCATCTTTCCTCTCATTTCTAGCCTTTATTTTCTCATTTCTGACAAGTATTCTGCCTCTTTCTGCTTGTTTCTGACCTTTATTCTACCTCTTGCTGCTGCTAATATTTTCCCTCTATTTCACCTCTGTGCTCGTCTCTGACCTTTATTCTGCCTCTTTTGGCTCATTTCTCTCCTTTATTTTGCCTCTTTCTGCTTGTTGCTGACCTTTATTTTGGCTCTTTGTGTAAGTTTCTCACCTTTACTCTGTGTAGGAGAGTAGGATCTGCCTCTTATGTTGCCCCCACTTTTTTTCTGATGTTTACACTGGTTTCTGGCTATAGTCTGGCTGAGTCCCTGCTAATCAGGGCCCCAGCCTCCCTGTTCTCTCTAAATGACTTGGAGTGCACTCTAGGTGCACTAGTGATTGGATACTGTGGTACCTTATGAGTCCCTAGTATATGGTACCTTAGGTACCAAGGGCATAAGTACTTCACAGGCCTACCAGGGGCTGAAGCATGTATTATGCCACCCCTGGGAAGCAGACTAAATCTGACACTACAAGCCTGCTACTGCAGCCTGGGTGAGGTGGTGCTAGCACTCCTCACTGAGATATAGGTTTCCGATATCTCCCCTGCACACACATTTAAACCTATCAGTCACCCCTAAGGCAGGCCCTATCAATCCTGAGGGCAGGGTGCTTGGTTCCTATGTGAGAGGGTGCCTCTGCCTGAGCAGGGCCCCTCTGCAGCTCTCAGAGTCCATTCTCTGGGGCTGTTTGTGGATGCGGTTAAACCATATACTCTTAAGTGTATTATATCCTCGCGGTAAAATGCTAACTTTGGAATGGCTGCATCAAAACATGTCGTGTTTGGTGTCAAACATCTTGGAATACTACCCCCCGCCAGTCCTGGCAGCGGGGTAGCATTCCACCCTTCTAGAGGGATAGACATGTACCTACTGTGGGAACGCGGTAGAATCCTGCAGAGCCCTGGCATCACAAAATGGATGCCACCAGTCACAGACACCGGGCTGCCCTCCTGCTGATGACCAACACTCGCAGTGGAGGAAGCCCAACAATAGATATCCTGTCCCAAGGGGTGTGACCACCCCCAGACAGGGTTTAGTGTATTGGGGCTGGGTGGGTGCACTCTTAGAGTGCTTTGAAGTCCTGCACTGGGGGAGCAGAAGGCTCCTCTGTGCATACCCCAGTTCAAACCGGCTCAGGGGCTACCTGCCCCTGCTCTGGCGCGAAACTGGACAAAGGGAAGTAGGTGTAACCACCCACTCCCCTGACCCTCCCATAGGTGGGGTCATAGAGCTAGTCCCTCCCTTTCTTTTAGTATAAGAGGGGGAACCTGTGCATTGCAAACTAGATACCCCTGGACGACGCTCTGAAGAAGAATCCCGGACCTTCGACGTTCCACTACCTTAGTAAGACTGAAGAATCTCCCTTGGAGTCAAGGAGTGACTCCCCTGCTTGGCAGGCACCAAAAACTACAAACGACGGTCGCAAACTACGCCGCTCCCGCCGGAGTCCGAAGTCCCTGCAGCCCAAGAAGTGGATTTCCTGACTTCTCAAAGGCCATCGTGAGTCCCCAGCGAAGCTGAGGCCAGTGGACCCCAAGAGTGACGAGGAACCATGACCCCTGGATACCATGCACTATTGTCGAGTGCAACCCCTTCTCAACATTCTACGAACTTGTGCTTTGGACCACGTGTGGTCCTATTCTCCAGCAGGAATCCCTCCGAAGATCAGAGGCCTACCACGTCCCGAGTGACCGTGGGCCCCTGTTGAGCAAATCCTCCCAAGGCATCTTTGCGATCCCTTGCCAGCCGGCTTGTGGGTCCCCTGAAGGCTTTTCTACAGAACCAATGGGCTCCCCTGGTTGCTCCAGGCCTGTCCTGACTTACCCTCGCAGGGTGAGTTCCTCAGACCTTGCTGGTCTGCACCATTGACTTGTTACACTTTTCCCGTGACTTGCTGTTATTAAGGCTTGTTGGCTCCAATCGAGTCGCTGACACCGCAGTAAGCTGCAGACATTGAGGGACACGCCAAATCCAGCTCCTGGTCATCGTCGACGCCTTCTGGACCTCGTGGCTGAAGAGTCAAGGCACCTGTGAACGACCTGAATCTTGCAACGACGGTGGGCATCCATCTTCCTTGCCCCGAGTCACTGCCAAGTGACTTTGAACACTGTCCCCTCTGCTTTCAGGTCTTCCATCTTCTGAATCCAGGCTTGGATTCCTCCGGACACTTCTGCTGTCGCCGCAAGCAGCAAGTCTTCACTGGCTCCCATTGAAAACGACGCCGCGACCCGACACCAAAGAACACCTATGCACCCGGCTCCCCTGGGTGAGGTAACTTCAGCACTACGGTGCTCCTGTGGGTGTGGGCCCTAGAACTGCTTACCCTGTAAGTGACTTGCTTGTAGCTACCCTAGAAGTGCCCTAAAACTCTTACTTTCCAAGTGCGACTATCGCGCTGACTCGTACATGGTTCGCGTCTGTGTTAGACACACTGCTTCCAACTCCCTTGCAACTCTATCTGTAACCGCGTCCTTCGACTCGTACAAGGACCGATCGGTGTGTTCACCTCGAACACGCAAGGGACCTTTAACATTGAAATCTCAATTGCGTCTGTTCGCATAGACTCGTACAGGACTCGCACCGGTGCCAGGACACCGCGTCCGTCCCCTGTGGGTCTCCTACAACTACCTGGGGTGGTTCTTGGGGGTCCCTCGATTCTAGATGCCCTAGACCTAGGTCTAGCCAAACTAAGATTGTGATATTCGATTGTGCTAAACTTATTTTGATAACATTTGATTTGTACACATGTTCCTGGCTTCTAATCTCATAAAGAGATTAGTAGAGAGTTGTTTATTAATAAATACATATATATTTGATATATATACCTGTGTGGTGTCTTTTCATTTGGTGATTCAAGAGATTGTGTGGTAAAACAAGCTGCTTTACATTCCTTCAAGACTTAGCCTGAAGGCTGCTCTCCACAGCTACCACTAGGATAGCTTTCTTTAAAGGTTGTCTTAAACCTATCTACCATAAGAGTCAAATTGTTCTGGTGCAAGGTGTCCACTTTAATTAGTGAACAGCATATACCAGGCCAACTTCTCACACTCTGCCTCTTTCTGGTCACTTCTAACCTTTACTCTGCCTCTTTCTGCTCGTTTCTCACCTTTATTTTTCATCTTTCCACTCGTTCCTGCCTTTTATTTTGCCTTTTTCTGCTCATTGATTACCTTTATTCAGCCTCTTTCTCCTCATTTTTTACCTTTATTCTGCCTCTTTCTACTCCCTTTTGACCTTTATTCTGTCTCTTTCTGATCCCTTCCAACCTTTATTCGGCCTCTTTCTGCTCGTTTCTCGACTTTATTTCTCTTCTTTCTGCTCAATCCTTGCTTTTATTTTGCCTTTTTCTGATCGTTTCTAACCTGTATTTTGCGTTTGGCTGCTCGTTGCGGACCTTTATTTTGCCTCCTTCTGCTCGTTTCTCACCTTTATTTTGCCTCTTTCTGCTTGTTTCTCACCTTTATTTTGCCTCTTCTTGCTCTTTTCTGACCTTTATTTTGCCTCTTTGTGCTTGTTGCTGATCATTATTTTGCCCTTTCTGCTTGTTTCTCACCTTGCCTCTTTCTGCACGTTGCTGACATTTATTGTGGCTTTGTGCTCGTTTCGTACATTTATTTTGCCTCTTTTTGCTCGTTGCTGACCTTTATTTTGCGTCTTCCTGCTCTTTGCTGACTGTTATTCTGCCTTTCTCTGCTTGTCTCTGACCTTTATTCTGCCTTTTTCTGATTGTTTCTTACCTTTATTTTACCTATTTCTTCTCGTTTCTGACTTTTATTTTGCCTCTTTCTGCTCATTGCCAACCTTTATTCTGCCTCTTTCTGCTTGTTTCTGACCTTTATTTTGCCTCTTTCTGCTCGTTTCTGACCTTTATTCTATCTCTTTCTACTCCCTTCTGACCCTTATTTTGGCCTCTTTCTGTTTCTTTCTGTCCTTTATTCAGCCTCTTTCTGCTCATTCCTTACCTTTATTCTTCCTCTTACTTCTTATTTCTCACCTTTATTTTACCTCTTTCTGCTTGTTGCTGACCTTTATTTTGCCTCTTTCTGCTAGTTTCTCACCTTTATTGTTCCTCTTTCTGTTCTCTTCTGACCTTTATTCTGCCTCTTTCTGCTTGTTTCTCACCTTTATTCTGTTTTTTTCTGCTTGTTGCGGACCTTTTTTTGCCTCTTTCTTCTGGTTGCTGACCTTTATTCTGCCTTTTTCTGTTGATTGTGGACCTTTATTTTGCCTCTTTCTACTCGTTGCTAACCTTTATTCTGCCTCTCTCTGCTCGTTTGTGACCTTCATTTTGCCTCTTTCTGCTTGTTTCATACCTTTTTTCTGCCTCTTTCTTCTCCCTTCTGACTTTTATTCTGCATCTTTCTGATTCCTTCTGACCTTTATTCTGCCTTTTTCTGATCGTTTCTCACCTGTATTTTGCCTTTTTCCCCTAAATTGCTGACACTTATTGCGCCTCTTTCTGCTCATTTCTGACCTTTATTCTGCCTCTCTCTGCTCATTTCTCACCTTTATTTTTCATCTTTTTACTCGCTCCTGACCTTTATTTTGCTTCTTTCTGATTGTTTCTCACCTTTATTTTACCTCTTTCTGCTCATTGCTGACCTTTATTCTGCCTCTTTCTACTTCCTTCTGACCCAAATTTTGCCCCCTTCTGCTAATTATTTAACCTTTATTCTGCCTCGTTTGGATCTTTTCCAACCTTTATTTGGCCTTTTCTGCTCCCTTCTGCTCTTTATTCTGCCTCTTTCAGCTCGTTTCTTACCTTTATTTTGCCTCTTCTTGCTCTTTTCTGTCCTTTATTTTGCCTCTTCCTGCTAATTTCTCACCTTTATTTTCAATTTTCTTCTCACTCCTGACCTTTATTTTGCATCTTTCTACTTGTTTCTCTCCTTTACTTTACCACTTTCTGCTCATTGCTGACCTTTATTCTGCCTCTTACTGCTTCCTTATGACCCTTATTTTGCGTCTTTCTGCTCATTTCTGACATTTATTTTGCCTCTTTCTGGTGTTTTCGAACCTTTATTTTGCCTCTTTCTACTCGTTGCTAACCTTTATTCTGCCTCTCTCTGCTCGTTTCTCACCTTCATTTTGCCTCTTTCTGCTTGTTTCATACCTTTTTTCTGCCTCTTTCTGCTCCCTTCTGACTTTTATTCTGCCTCTTTCTGATTCCTTCTGACCTTTATTCTGCCTTTTTCAGCGCGTTTCTGACCTTTATCTTACCTATTTCTTCTCGTTCCTGACTTTTAATTTGCTTCTTTCTGCTCATTGCCTACCTTCATTCTGCCTCTTTCTGCTCGTTTCTGACCTTTAGTTTGCCTCTTCCTGCTCGTTTCTGACCTTTATTCTATCTCTTTCTACTCCCTTCTGACCCTTATTTTGCCTCTTTCTGCTTCTTTCTGGCCTTTATTCAACCTCTTTCTGCTCATTCCTTACCTTTATTCTGTCTCTTACTGCTCATTTCTTACCTTTAGTCTGCCTCTTTCTGTTCTCTTCTCACCTTTATTTTGCCCTATTTTTCCTTGTTTCTGGCCTTTATTCTGCATTTTTCTGCTTCCTTCTGACCTTTATTCTGCCTCTTTGCTGATCATTATTTTACCTTTTTCTGCTCATTTATCACATTTTTATTGCCTCTTTGTGCTCGCTCCTGACATTTATTTGGCTTTTTCTGCTCGTTTCTGACTTTTGTTCTACCTCTCGCTGCTTGTTTTTGACCTCTAATTGCCTCGCTCTGCTTGGTCCTGAACTTTATCTTGCCTCTTTCTGCTGCTTTCTTGTCTTTCTGCTCATGCCTAACTTTTATTTTTCCTCTTATTGCTCATTTCTGACCCTTATTCTGCCTCTTTCTGCTCATTCCTTGTCTTTATTTTGCCTCTTTTTCCTTGTTTTTCACCTCTGTTTTGCCTTTTTCTGCCCATTACTGACCTTTATTCTGTCTCTTTTTGCTCTCTACTGACCTTTATTTTGCATCTTTCTTCTCATTTCTAGCCTTTATTTTCTCATTTCTGACAAGTATTCTGCCTCTTTCTGCTTGTTTCTGACCTTTATTCTACCTCTTGCTGCTGCTAATATTTTCCCTCTATTTCACCTCTGTGCTCGTCTCTGACCTTTATTCTGCCTCTTTTGGCTCATTTCTCTCCTTTATTTTGCCTCTTTCTGCCTTTTGCTGACCTTTATTTTGGCTCTTTGTGTAAGTTTCTCACCTTTACTCTGCCTCTTTCTGGTCACTTCTAACCTTTACTCTGCCTCTTTCTGCTCGTTTCTCACCTTTATTTTTCATTTTTCTACTCGTTCCTGCCTTTTATTTTGCCTCTTTCTGCTCATTGATTACCTTTATTCAGCCTCCTTCTCTTCATTTTTTACCTTTATTCTGCCTCTTTCTACTCCCTTCTGACCTTTATTCTGTCTCTTTCTGATCCCTTCCAACCTTTATTCGGCCTCTTTCTGCTCAGTTTCTCAACTTTATTTCTCTTCTTTCTGCTCATTCCTTGATTTTATTTTGCCTTTTTCCGATCGTTTCTAACCTGTATTTTGCGTTTGGCTGCTCGTTGCGGACCTTTATTTTGCCTCCTTCTGCTCGTTTCTCACCTTTATTTTGCCTCTTTCTGCTTGTTTCTCACCTTTAATTTGCCTCTTGCTGCTCATTCCTGACCTTTATTCTGCCTCTTTCTACTCGTTTCTCACATTTGTTTTACATCCTTCTTCTCTTTGCCGACCTTTATTTTGCTTCTTTCTGCTCATTTCTGACCTTTAATCTACCTCTTTCTGCTCATTTCTGACCTGTCTTTTGCCCCTTTCTGCTTCCTCCTTGTGCTTCATTCTGCTTCTTGCTGCTGGTTTCTGACCTCTATTGTGCCTCCTTTTGCTCATTTCGGACCTTTATTCTGCCTCTTGATGCTCGTTTTCGACCTTTATTTTGCCTCTTTCTGCTCGTTTCTTGCCTTTATATTGCCTATTTCTGCTCGTTTCTGATCTTTATTCTGCCTCTTTCTGCTCGTTTCTGATCTTTATTCTGCCTCTTGCTGCTCGTTGTTTGCCTTTATTTTGCCTCTTTTTGCTCTTCTGACCTTTACTCTGACTCTTTCTGCTCATTCCTCAACTTTATTTTACTTCTTTCTGCTTGTGGCTGCTCTTTATTATGCCTCTTTCTGCTCCTTCATCACCTTTATTTTGCCTCTTTCTGCTCGTTTCTGACCTTTCTTTTGCATCTTTCTACTTCCTTCTGATCTTTATTCTGCCTCTTCCTGCTTGTTTCTCGCCTATATTTTGCCTCTTTCTGCTTGTTCCTGGTGTTTATTTTGCCTCTTTCTGCTCACTGCTGACCTTTATTATTCCTCTTTTTTTCTCATGTATGACCTTTATTTTGCCTCTTTCTGCTCCCTTCTAACCTTTACTCTGCCTCTATCTGCTTGTTTCTCACCTTTACTTTGCCTCTTTCTGCTTGTTGCAGATCATTATTTTGCATCTTTCCACTCAATTCTGACCTTTATTCTGTCTCTTACTACTCCCTCCTGACCCTTATTTTGCCTCTTTCTGACCTTTATTCTGCCTCTTTCGCCTCATTCCCTACCTTTATTTTACGTCTTTCAGCTCATTTCTTACCTTTATTCTGACACTTTCTGCTCCCTTCTGACCATCACTCTACATCTTTCTTCTTCTTTCTCGCCTTTATTTTGTCTCTTTCTGCTCATTCTAAACATTATTCTGCCTCTTTCTGCTTCCTTCTGACCTTTATTATGCCTCTTTCTGCTCGTTGCTGATCATTAATTTGCCTTTCCGGCTTGTTTCTCACTTGTATTTTTCTTCTTTCTGCTCCCTCCTAAACTTTATTTTGCTTCTTTCTATGCATTTCTGACCTTTTTTGCCTCTTGCTGCTGGTTTCTGACCTTTGTTCTGCCTCTTTGTTCTCCCTTCTGACCTTATTCTGCCTCTTTCTGCTTGTTCCTGACCTTTATTTTGACTCTTTCAGCTCGTTTCTCACCTGTATTTTGCCTTTTCCGCAAAATTGCTGACCCTTATTGTGCCACTTTCTGCTCATTTCTAACCTTTATTCTGCCTCTTTCTGCTCGTTTCTCACCTTTATTTTTCATCTTTCTTCTCGCTCCTGACCTTTATTCTGCCTCTTTCGGGTCTTTTCTAACCTTTATTTTGCCCCTTTCTGCTCGTTATTTTGCCTTTTCCTGCTCTTTGCTGACCTTTATTTTGCCTCTTTGTGCTTGTTTCTCACCTTTATTTTCAACTTTCTTCTCGCGCCTGACCTTTATTTTGCATCTTTCTACTTGTTTCTCTCCTTTATTTTACCTGTTTCTGCTCATTGCTGACCTTTATTCTGCCTCTTTCTGCTTCCTTCTGACCCTTATTTTGCCTCTTTCTGCTCATTTCTGACATTTATTTTGCCTCTTTCTGGTGTTTTCAAACCGTTATGTTGCCCCTTTCTGCTCCCTTCTGACTTTTATTCTGTCTCTTACTGCTCATTTCTTACCTTTAGTCTGCCTCTTTCTGTTCTCTTCTCACCTTTATTTTGCCCTATTTTTCCTTGTTTCTGGCCTTTATTCTGCATTTTTCTGCTTCCTTCTGACCTTTATTCTGCCTCTTTGCTGATCATTATTTTACCTTTTTCTGCTCATTTATCACATTTTTATTGCCTCTTTGTGCTTGCTCCTGACATTTATTTGGCTTTTTCTGCTCGTTTCTGACTTTTGTTCTACCTCTCGCTGCTTGTTTTTGACCTCTAATTGCCTCTCTCTGCTTGGTCCTGAACTTTATCTTGCCTCTTTCTGCTGCTTTCTTGTCTTTCTGCTCATGCCTAACTTTTATTTTTCCTCTTTCTGCTCATTTCTGACCCTTATTCTGCCTCTTTCTGCTCATTCCTGTACTTTATTTTGCCTCTTTTTCCTTGTTTTTCACCTCTGTTTTGCCTTTTTCTGCCCATTACTGACCTTTATTCTGTCTCTTTTTGCTCTCTACTGACCTTTATTTTGCATCTTACTTCTCATTTCTAGCCTTTATTTTCTCATTTCTGACAAGTATTCTGCCTCTTTCTGCTTGTTTCTGACCTTTATTCTACCTCTTGCTGCTGCTAATATTTTCCCTCTATTTCACCTCTGTGCTCGTCTCTGACCTTTATTCTGCCTCTTTTGGCTCATTTCTCTCCCTTATTTTGCCTCTTTCTGCCTTTTGCTGACCTTTATTTTGGCTCTTTGTGTAAGTTTCTCACCTTTACTCTGCCTCTTTCTGGTCACTTCTAACCTTTACTCTGCCTCTTTCTGCTCGTTTCTCACCATTATTTTTCATTTTTCTACTCATTCCTGCCTTTTATTTTGCCTCTTTCTGCTCATTGATTACCTTTATTCAGCCTCCTTCTCTTCATTTTTTACCTTTATTCTGCCTCTTTCTACTCCCTTCTGACCTTTATTCTGTCTCTTTCTGATCCCTTCCAACCTTTATTCGGCCTCTTTCTGCTCGTTTCTCAACTTTATTTCTCTTCTTTCTGCTCATTCCTTGATTTTATTTTGCCTTTTTCCGATCGTTTCTAACCTGTATTTTGCGTTTGGCTGCTCGTTGCGGACCTTTATTTTGCCTCCTTCTGCTCGTTTCTCACCTTTATTTTGCCTCTTTCTGCTTGTTTCTCACCTTTAATTTGCCTCTTGCTGCTCATTCCTGACCTTTATTCTGCCTCTTTCTACTCGTTTCTCACATTTGTTTTACATCCTTCTTCTCTTTGCCGACCTTTATTTTGCTTCTTTCTGCTCATTTCTGACCTTTAATCTACCTCTTTCTGCTCATTTCTGACCTGTCTTTTGCCCCTTTCTGCTTCCTCCTTGTGCTTCATTCTGCTTCTTGCTGCTGGTTTCTGACCTCTATTGTGCCTCCTTTTGCTCATTTCGGACCTTTATTCTGCCTCTTGATGCTCGTTTTCGACCTTTATTTTGCCTCTTTCTGCTCGTTTCTTGCCTTTATGTTGCCTATTTCTGCTCGTTTCTGATCTTTATTCTGCCTCTTTCTGCTCGTTTCTGATCTTTATTCTGCCTCTTGCTGCTCGTTGTTTGCCTTTATTTTGCCTCTTTTTGCTCTTCTGACCTTTACTCTGACTCTTTCTGCTCATTCCTCAACTTTATTTTACTTCTTTCTGCTTGTGGCTGCTCTTTATTATGCCTCTTTCTGCTCCTTCATCACCTTTATTTTGCCTCTTTCTGCTCGTTTCTGACCTTTCTTTTGCATCTTTCTACTTCCTTCTGATCTTTATTCTGCCTCTTCCTGCTTGTTTCTCGCCTTTATTTTGCCTCTTTCTGCTTGTTCCTGGTGTTTATTTTGCCTCTTTCTGCTCACTGCTGACCTTTATTATGCCTCTTTTTTTCTCATTTTTGACCTTTATTTTGCCTCTTTCTGCTCCCTTCTAACCTTTACTCTGCCTCTATCTGCTTGTTTCTCACCTTTACTTTGCCTCTTTCTGCTTGTTGCAGATCATTATTTTGCATCTTTCCACTCAATTCTGACCTTTATTCTGTCTCTTACTACTCCCTCCTGACCCTTATTTTGCCTCTTTCTGACCTTTATTCTGCCTCTTTCGCCTCATTCCCTACCTTTATTTTACGTCTTTCAGCTCATTTCTTACCTTTATTCTGACACTTTCTGCTCCCTTCTGACCATCACTCTACATCTTTCTTCTTCTTTCTCGCCTTTATTTTGTCTCTTTCTGCTCTTTCTAAACATTATTCTGCCTCTTTCTGCTTCCTTCTGACCTTTATTATGCCTCTTTCTGCTCGTTGCTGATCATTAATTTGCCTTTCCGGCTTGTTTCTCACTTGTATTTTTCTTCTTTCTTCTCCCTCCTAAACTTTATTTTGCTTCTTTCTATGCATTTCTGACCTTTTTTTGCCTCTTGCTGCTGGTTTCTGACCTTTGTTCTGCCTCTTTGTTCTCCCTTCTGACCTTATTCTGCCTCTTTCTGCTTGTTCCTGACCTTTATTTTGACTCTTTCAGCTCGTTTCTCACCTGTATTTTGCCTTTTTCCGCAAAATTGCTGACCCTTATTGTGCCACTTTCTGCTCATTTCTGACCTTTATTCTGCCTCTTTCTGCTCGTTTCTCACCTTTATTTTTCATCTTTCTTCTCGCTCCTGACCTTTATTCTGCCTCTTTCGGGTCTTTTCTAACCTTTATTTTGCCCCTTTCTGCTCGTTATTTTGCCTCTTCCTGCTCTTTGCTGACCTTTATTTTGCCTCTTTGTGCTTGTTTCTCACCTTTATTTTCAACTTTCTTCTCGCGCCTGACCTTTATTTTGCATCTTTCTACTTGTTTCTCTCCTTTATTTTACCTGTTTCTGCTCATTGCTGACCTTTATTCTGCCTCTTTCTGCTTCCTTCTGACCCTTATTTTGCCTCTTTCTGCTCATTTCTGACATTTATTTTGCCTCTTTCTGGTGTTTTCAAACCGTTATGTTGCCCCTTTCTGCTCCCTTCTGACTTTTATTCTGTCTCTTACTGCTCATTTCTTACCTTTAGTCTGCCTCTTTCTGTTCTCTTCTCACCTTTATTTTGCCCTATTTTTGCTTGTTTCTGGCCTTTATTCTGCATTTTTCTGCTTCCTTCTGACCTTTATTCTGCCTCTTTGCTGATCATCATCTTGCCTTTTTCTGCTCATTTATCATATTTTTATTGCCTCTTTGTGCTCGCTCCTGACATTTTTTTCGGCTTTTTCCGCTCGTTTCTGATTTTTGTTCTACCTCTCGCTGCTTGTTTTTGACCTCTATTTGCCTCTCTCTGCTTGGTCCTGAACTTTATTTTGCCTCTTTCTGCTGCTTTCTTGTCTTTCTGCTCATGCCTGACTTTTATTTTTCCTCTTTTTGCTCATTTCTGACCTTTATTCTGCCTCTTTCTGCTCGTTTCTCACCTTTATTTTGCCTCTTTCTGCTCATTCCTGAACTTTATTTTGCCTCTTTATGCTTGTTTCTCACCTCTGTTTTGCCTTTTTCTGCTCATTACTGATCTTTATTCTGTCTCTTTTTGCTCTCTACTGACCTTTATTTTGCATCTTTCTTCTCATTTCTAGCCTTTATTTCTCATTTCTGACAAGTATTCTGCCTCTTTCTGCTTGTTTCTGACCTTTATTCTACCTCTTGCTGCTAATATTTTCCCTCTATTTCACCTCTGTGCTTGTCTCTGACCTTTATTCTTCCTCATTTGGCTCATTTCTCTGCTTTATTTTGCCTCTTTCTGCTGACCTTTATTTTGGCTCTTTGGGTAAGTTTCTCACCTTTTACTCTGCCTCTTCCTGGTCACTTCTAACCTTTACTCTGCGCTTTTCTGCTCGTTTCTCACCTTTATTTTTCATCTTTCTACTCGTTCCTGCCTTTTATTTTGCCTCTTTCTGCTCATTGATTACCTTTATTCAGCCTCTTTCTCCTCATTTATTACCTTTATTCTGCCTCTTTCTGCTCCCTTCTGACCTTTATTCTGTCTCTTTCTGATCCCTTCCAACCTTTATTCGGCCTCTTTCTGCTCGTTTCTCGACTTTATTTCTCTTCTTTCTGCTCATTCCTTGCTTTTATTTTGCCTTTTTCTGATCGTTTCTAACCTGTATTTTGCGTTTGGCTGCTCGTTGCGGACCTTTATTTTGCCTCCTTCTGCTCGTTTCTCACCTTTAATTTGCCTCTTGCTGCTTGTTCCTGACCTTTATTCTGCCTCTTTCTACTCGTTTCTCACATTTGTTTTACATCCTTCTTCTCTTTGCCGACCTTTATTTTGCTTCTTTCTGCTCATTTCTGTCCTTTAATCTACCTCTTTCTGCTCATTTCTGACCTGTCTTTTGCCCCTTTCTGCTTCCTCCTTGAACTTCATTCTGCTTCTTGCTGCTGGTTTCTGACCTCTATTGTGCCTCCTTTTGCTCATTTTGGACCTTTATTCTGCCTCTTGATGCTTGTTTTTGACCTTTATTTTGCCTCTTTCTGCTCGTTTCTTGCCTTTATATTGCCTATTTCTGCTTGTTTCTGATCTTTATTCTGCCTCTTTCTGCTCGTTTCTGATCTTTATTCTGCCTCTTGCTGCTCGTTGTTTGCCTTTATTTTGCCTCTTTTTGCTCTTCTGACCTTTACTCTGACTCTTTCTGCTCATTCCTCAACTTTATTTTACTTCTTTCTGCTTGTGGCTGCTCTTTATTATGCCTCTTTCTGCTCCTTCATCACCTTTATTTTGCCTCTTTCTGCTCATTGCTTATCTTTATTCTGCCTCTCTCTGCTCGTTTCTGACCTTTCTTTTGCATCTTTCTACTTCCTTCTGATCTTTATTCTGCCTCTTCCTGCTTGTTTCTCGCCTTTATTTTGCCTCTTTCTGCTTGTTCCTGGTGTTTATTTTGCCTCTTTCTGCTCACTGCTGACCTTTATTATGCCTCTTTTTTTCTCATTTTTGACCTTTATTTTGCCTCTTTCTGCACCCTTCTAACCTTTACTCTGCCTCTATCTGCTTGTTTCTCACCTTTACTTTGCCTCTTTCTGCTTGTTGCAGATCATTATCATTATCTGCCTCCTTCTGACCTTTATTCTGCCTCTTTCGCCTCATTCCCTACCTTTATTTTGCGTCTTTCAGCTAATTTCTTACCTTTATTCTGACACTTTCTGCTCCCTTCTGACCATCACTCTACATCTTTCTTCTTCTTTCTCGCCTTTATTTTGTCTCTTTCTGCTCATTCTAAACATTATTCTGCCTCTTTCTGCTTCCTTCTGACCTTTATTCTGCCTCTTTCTGCTCGTTGCTTATCATTAATTTGCCTTTCCGGCTTGTTTCTCACTTGTATTTTTCTTCTTTCTGCTCCCTCCTAAACTTTATTTTGCTTCTTTCTGTGCATTTCTGACCTTTTTTTGTCTCTTGCTGCTGGTTTCTGACCTTTGTTCTGCCTCTTTGTTCTCCCTTCTGACCTTATTCTGCCTCTTTCTGCTTGTTCCTGACCTTTATTTTGACTCTTTCAGCTCGTTTCTCACCTGTATTTTGCCTTTTTCCGCAAAATTGCTGACCATTATTGTGCCTCTTTCTGCTCATTTCTGACCTTTATTCTGCCTCTTTCTGCTCGTTTCTCACCTTTATTTTTCATCTTTCTTCTCGCTCCTGACCTTTATTCTGCCTCCTTCGGGTCTTTTCTAACCTTTATTTTGCCCCTTTCTGCTCCCTTCTGCTCTTTATTTTGCCTCTTCCTGCTCTTTGCTGACCTTTATGTTGCCTCTTTGTGCTTGTTTCTCACCTTTATTTTCAACTTTCTTCTCGCGCCTGACCTTTATTTTGCATCTTTCCACTTGTTTCTCTCCTTTATTTTACCTGTTTCTGCTCATTGCTGACCTTTATTCTGCCTCTTTCTGCTTCCTTCTGACCCTTATTTTGCCTCTTTCTGCTCATTTCTGACATTTATTTTGCCTCTTTCTGGTGTTTTCGAACCGTTATGTTGCCCTTTTCTGCTCCCTTCTGACCTTTATTCTGCCTCTTTCTGCTTGTTTCTTACCTTTATTTTGCCTCTTTCTGATGGTTGCTGATCATTATTTTGCTTCTTTCAGCTATTTTCTGACCTTTATTCTGGCTCTTTCTACTCCCTTCTGACCCATATATTGCCTCTTTCTGCTCCTTTCTGACCTTTATTCTGCTTTCTTGCTGATCGTTATTCTGCATCTTTCTGATTGTTTCCCCCCTTTATTTTGCCTCTTTGTGCTCATTCCTGACTTTTATTTTGCCTCTTTCTGCTCATTGCTGACCTTTATTCTGCCTCTTTCTGCTTCCTTCTGACCCTTATCTTGCCCTTTCTGCTTGTTTGTCACCTTGCCTCTTTCTGCCCGTTGCTTACATTTATTGTGACTTACTGCTCGTTTCTTACATTTATTTTGCCTCTTTTTGCTTGTTGCTTACCTTTATTGTGCGTCTTTCTGCTCATTGCTGACCTTTATTTTGCCTTTCTCTGCTTGTTTCTAACCTTTATTCTGTCTCTTTCTATACCTTCTGACCCATATATTGCCTCTTTCTGCTCCTTTCTGACCGTTGCTCTGACTCTTTCTGCTCCCTTCTGACCGTTATTCTGCCTCTTTCTGCTTTCTTGCTGATCGTTATTCTGCATCTTTCTGATCCTTTCTCACCTTTATTTAGCCTCTTTTTGCTCATTCCTGACTTTTATTTAGCCTCTTTCTGCTCATTGCTGACCTTTATTTTGCCTCTTTCTGCTCATTTCTGACTTTTATTCTGCCTCTTTCTGCTCATTTCTTACCATTTTTCTGCTCCTTTCTGAGCTTTATTTTGCCTCTTTCTGCTTGTTACTGATCATTATTTTGCCCTTTCTGCTTGCTTCTCACCTTGCCTCTTTCTGCACGTTGCTTACATTTAATTTGCCTCTTTTTGCTTGTTGCTTACCTTTATTTTGCCTTTCTCTGCTTGTTTCTGACCTTTATTCTGCCTCTTTCTGCTCCCTTCTGACTTTTATTCTGCCTCTTTCTGATTCCTTCTGACCTTTATTCTGCCTTTTTCTGATCTTTTCTCACCTTTATTTTACCTATTTCTTCTCGTTCTCACCTTTATTCTGCCTCTTTCTGCTCGTTTCTCACCTTTATTTAACCTCTTTCTGCTCATTCCTGAACTTTATTTTGCCTCTTTTTGCTTGTTTCTCACCTCTGTTTTGCCTTTTTCTGCTCATTACTGACCTCTTTTCTGCCTCTTTTTGCTCTCGACTGACCTTTATTCTGCATCTTTCTTCTCATTTGTAGCCTTTATTTTCTCCTTTCTGACATGTATTCTGCCCCTTTCTGCTTGTTTCTGACCTTTATTCTACCTCTTGCTGCTAATTTTTTACCTATATTTCACCTATGTGCTCATCTCTGACCTTTATTCTGCCTCTTTTGGCTCATTTCTCTCCTTTATTTTGCCTCTCTCTGCTTGTTCCAGACCGTTATTTTGCCTCTTTGTGTAAGTTTCTCACCTTTACTTTGCCTCTTTCTGGTCCCTTCTAACCTTTACTCTGCCTCTTTCTGCTCGTTTCTCGCCTTTATTTGGCCTCTTTCTACTCGTTGCTGCCTTTTATTTTGCCTCTTTCTGCTCATTGATTACCTTTATTCAGCCTCTTTCTCCTCATTTTTTACCCTTATTCTGCCTCTTTTTGCTCCCTTCTTACCTTTATTCTGCCTCTTTGTGCTCCTTTCTCACCTTTATTTTGCCTCTTTCTGCTCATTCCTGAACTTTATTTTGACTCTTTCTGCTTGTTTCTCACCTGTGTTTTTTCTTTTTCTGCACATTTCTGACCTTTATTCTTATGTTTGCTCTCATCTGACATGGATTCTCCCTCTTTCTACTGTTTTCTGGCATTTATTAAGTCTGTTTCTGCTCTTTTCTGACTTTTCTTCTGCCTCTTTCTGCTTGTTTCTGACCTATATTCTACCACTTGTTGCTCATTTTTTACTTCTAGTACGCCTCTGTGCTCGTTTCTGACCTTCATTCTGCCTCTTTCTGCTGATTTCTTTCCTTTATTTTGCCTCTTTCTGCTCATTTCTGACCTTTAATCTGCCTCTTTGTGCTCTC
Source organism: Calotriton arnoldi (assembly GCA_963921515.1). Taxonomy (NCBI): domain Eukaryota; kingdom Metazoa; phylum Chordata; class Amphibia; order Caudata; family Salamandridae; genus Calotriton; species Calotriton arnoldi. Next base: position 510,074 of record CAWUFW010012538.1, on the reverse strand, counting down.
TTCTGACCTTGATTCTGCCTCTTTCTGATCCCTTCTAACCTTTATTCGACCTCTTTCTGCTCGTTTCTCGACTTTATTTTTCCTCTATCTGCTCGTTCCTTGCTTTTATTTTGTCTCTTTCTGATCGTTTCTAACCTGTATTTTGCGTTTGGCTGCTCATTGCAGACCTTTATTTCGCCTCCTTCTGCTTGTTTCTCACCTTTATTTTGCGTCTTTCTGCTTGTTTCTCACCTTTTTTTTGCCTCTTGCTGCTCGTTCCTGACCTTTATTCTGCCTCTTTCTACTCGTTTCTCACATTTGTTTTACATCCTTCTTCTCTTTGCCGACCTTTATTTTGCTTCTTTCTGCTCATTTCTGACCTTTAATCTACCTCTTTCTGCTAATTTCTGACCTTTAATCTGCCTCTTTCTGACCTTTGTTCTGCCTCATTCTGCGCTTTTCTCACCTTTATTTTGCCTCTTACTCCTCATTCCTGATCCTTATTTTGCCCCTTTCTGCTCATTTCTCACCTTTATTTTGCCTCTTCTGCTCATTGCTGACCTTTATTCTGCTTTTTTCTGCTCGTTGTGGACCTTTATTTTGCCTCTTTCTACTCGTTGCTAACATTATTCTGCCTCTCACTGCTCGTTTCTGACCTTCATTTTGCTTCTTTCTGCTTGTTTCAGACCTTTACTCTGCCTCTTTTGCTCCCTTCAGACTTTTATTCTGCCTCTCTCTGATTCCTTCTGACCTTTATTCTGCCTTTTTCTGATAGTTTCTCACCTTTAATTTACCTATTTCTACTTGTCCCTGACTTTTATTTTGCCTCTTTCTGCTCATTGCTGACCTTTATTCTGCCTTTCTGCTTGTTTCTGGCCTTCATTATGCTTCTTTCTACTCTTTCCTTACCTTTATTCTGCCTCTTGCTACTCATTTCTTACCTTTATTCTGCCTCTTTTTGCTCCCTTCTGACCTTTATTTCGCCTCTTTATCCTTGTTTCTGACCTTTATTTTGCCTTTTTCTGCTCATTTCTGACCTTTATTCTGCCTTTTTTCTGCTTCCTTCTGACTTTTATTCTGCCTTTTTCTGCCTGTTGCTGATCATTATTTTCCCTCTTTCAGCTCATTTATTTTGCCTCTATGTGCTCGCTACTGACCTTTATTTGGCTTTTTTTGCGTGTTTCTAACATTTATTCTGCCTCTTTCTGCTCGTTCCTGATCTTTATTCTACATCTTGCTGCTCGTTTTGACCTCTATTTGCCTCTCTGCTCGTTGCTGACTTTTATTTTGCCTCTTTCTGCTAGTTTCTCGCCTTTATTTTACCTCTTTCTGTTCATTTCTGACCTTTATTCTACCTCTTTATGCTCCCTTCTGACCATTATTCTGCCTCTTTCTGGTCCCTTCTGACCTTTATTCTGCCTCTTCCTGCTCATTTTTCTCGTTTATTTTGCCTCTTTCTGCTCGTTCCTGAACTTTATTCTGCCTCTTTCCGCTTGTTTCTCACCTGTGTTTTGCCTTTTTTCTGCATGTTGCTGACCTTTATTTCGCCTCTTTCAGCTTGTTCCTCACCTTTATTTTGCCTCTTTCTGCTCGTTCCTGACCTTTATTCTTCCTCTTTCTGCTCGTTGCGGACCTTTTTTTGCCTCCTTCTGCTCGTTGCTGACATGAATGAAGAGAAGTCGGAGATTCTCCTCTTTGGGAAATTTCCCCTTAATTTTAGGGAAACACTCTGGCCACCTGAGTTCCCTATGCCTACTTCAACAGTGAAGTCTGCTAAGAACCTGGGGGTATGGTTTGAGGAGAACCTCTCCTTCTTCACTTGGGTTAAGAAGCTTGCCGGCACGTGCTTCGGTCTTCTTAAAACCTTAAGGAAGTTTCTTCCTCTCCTTCCAAGGGCTGCGAAAGAAACAGTCATTCGCGCTCTCATTCTATCACGGCTGGATTATGCCAATGCTCTTTATGCTGGCATTTCGGGCTACTTGTTGAAGAAGCTTCAAGTGGTCCAAAATGCGGCTGCCAGACTTCTCCTTGACATCTCTTCTAGAAGTAGTGTGAGACAACATCTACGCTCACTTCACTGGCTTCCCGTGGCAGAACGGGTTAAGTTTAAATCCTTAGTTATTGCCCACCGCTTGCTCCACGATTGTGGCCCTACCTACCTGCAAAAACGGTTCTCCTTCTACGCCCCTTTGAGACAATTGCGCTCTATGTCTCAACTTTTAGCCCAGGTCCCCCGCTTTAAATGCCAGAGGCTAGGTGGCTGCTCCCTCGCCCGCAAAGCCGCCGTGGCATGGAACGCTCTTCCTTTTTCTCTACGGAACACTCAGGACCCCTTTGTTTTTAAGAAGAACCTGAAAACGTACCTCTTTGTTTAACTGTCAGGCCACCACCCCTCTTAGTCTTGCGCCAGGACACTCTTGAGTATCTGTGCGCGTTATAAAATAAAATAACATAACATAACATTTATTCTGCCTCTCTCTGCTCGTTTCTGACCATTATTTTGCCGGTTTCTGCTTGTTTTTGACCTTTATTATGCCTCTTTCTGTTCCCTTCTGACCTATTTTCTGCCTTTTTCTGCTTCCTTCTGACCATTGTTCTGCTTCTATCTACTCGTTTCTGACCTTTATTTTGCCTCGCCAGTTCCTGACTTTTATTTTGCCTCTTTCTGATCATTGCTGACCTTTATTCTGCCTCTTTCTGCTTGTGGTGTGAACTTTATTTTCCCTCTTTCTGCTAATTTCTCACCTGTATTTTGCCTCTTTTTGCTCGTTCCTGACCTTTAGTTTGCTTCTTTCTGCACATTTCTGACCTTTATTCTGCCTCTTGCTGCTGGTTTCTGACCTGTATTATGCCTCTTTTTGCTCCCTTCTGACCATTGTTCTTCCTCTTCCATCTTGTTTCTGGCTTTTATTTAGCCTTTTCTGCTCGTTTCTGACCTTTATGCTGCCTCTTTCTGTTCAGTTCTGACCTTTATTCTGCCTCTTTCTGCTTATTTCTCACCTTTATTTTGCCTCTTTCTGCTTATTGCTGACCTTCATTTTGTCTCTTTCTGTTAGTTTCTCACATTTATTCTGCCTCTTTCGGCTCCCTTCCCACCTTTATTCTGCCTCTTTCTGCTCGTTTCTCACCTTTATTTGGCCTCTTTCTGCTCATTTCTAACTTTTATTTGGCCTCTTTCTGATCGTTTCTAACCTGTATTTTGCCTTTTTTCTGCTTGTTGCTGACCTTTATTTTGCCTCTTTGTGCTTTTTTCTCACCATTATTTTGAATGTTGCTGTCCTTTATTTTGCTTCTTTCTTTTTGTTTCTGCCCTTTATACTTCCTGTTTCTACTCATTTCTGACCTTTATTCTGCCTCTTTCTGCTCGTTTCTCACCTATATTTTGCCTCTTTCTGCTCATTGCTCCCCTTTATTTTGCCTCTTTCTGCTGCTTACTAACCTTTAATCTGCCTCTTTCAGCTCATTTCTCACCTTTATTCTGTCTCTTTCTGCTCATTTCTTACCTTTATTCTGCCTCTTTCTACTCCCTTCTGACCCTTATTTTGCCTCCTTCTGCTCCTTTCTAACCTTTTTCTGCCTCTTTCAGCTCATTTCTCACCTTTATTCTGCCTCTTTTTGCTCGCTGCTGACCTTTATTCTGCCTCTTTCTGCTTGTTGTGGGCCTTTATTTTGCCTCTTTCTACTCGTTGCTGACCTTTATTTTGCCTATCTCTGCTCATTTCTGACCTTTATTTTGCATCTGTCTTCTCATTTCTGACCTTTATTCTGCCTCTTTCTGCTCCCTTTTGTCCTTTATTCTCCCTCTTTCTGATTCTTTCTGACCTTCATTCCGCCTCTTTCTGCTCGTTGCTGACCTTTATTCTGCCTCTTTCTACTAATTTTTGCTCTTTATTACGCCTCTTTCTGCTCGTTGCTGACCTTTATTCTGCTTCTTTTTGCTCCATTTTGACCTTTATTCTGCCACTTTCCGATTCCTTCTGACCTTTATTCTGTCTCTTTCTGATAATTTCTCACCTTTATTTTGCCTCTTTGCCCTCATTTGTGACATTTATTTTGCCTCTGTCTGCTCATTGCTGACCTTTATTCTGACTCTTTCTGCCTGTTTCTGACCTTTATTTTGTCTCTTTCTGCTCATTTCTAACCTTTATTCTGTCTCATTCTACTCCCTTCTGACCCTTATTTTGCCTCCTTCTGCTCCTTTCTAACATTTCTTCTGCCTCTTTCTGCTCATCTCTCACCTTTATCCTGCCTCTTTTGTATATTTCTTACCTTTATTCTGCCTCTTTCTGCTCGTTTCTGCCCTTTATTCTGACTCTTTCTGCTTCCTTCAGACCTTTATTCTGCCTCTTTCTGCTCATTGCTGATCATTATTTTGCCTGTTTCTGCTCATTAATCTCCTTTATTTTACCTCTTTCTGCTCATTCTTGACCTTTATTTTGCCTCTTTCTGCTCGTTTCTCACCTTATCTTGCCTCTTTCTGCTTGCTCCTGACCATTATTTTGCTTTTTTTGCCCATTTCTGGCCTTTATTCTAGCTCTTGCTGCTCCTTTCTGACCTGTGTTCCCTCTTTCTGCTCGTTGCTGACCTTTGTTTTGCCTCTTTCGGCTAGTTTCTCACCTTTATTTTGCCTCTTTCTGTTCATTTCTGACCTTTATTCTGCCGCTTTGTGGTCCCTTCTGACCTTTATTCTGCCTCTTTATACTCGTTTCTCACCTTTATTTTGCCTCTTTCTGCTTGTTCTTGACGTTTATTTTAGCTCTTTATGCTCATTTATCACCTGTATTTTACCTTTTTCTACACGTTGCTGACCTTTATTCTGCCTCATTCTGCTCGTTTCTCACCTTTATTTGCATTTTGCTTCCCTTTGCTGAACTTTACTTTGCCTCTTTCTGCTCATTGCGGACCTTTATTTTACATCTTTCTGCTCGTTTCTGACCTTTATTTTGTCCCTTTCTGCTCTTTTCCCATGGACCATGGGGGAGCCTGAAAGCCCCCGCGGTCCCAGCCATCTCCCCACCCTACTGTGGGAGCTGGCATAGCTGCTGCCCAGAGTTAGCTTCTGGAAAAGTAGTTCTCTCCGTGCAGGAGCAATCGTTTCATCTCTTTCCCTGTCTGCATGTCTGCGGGCAGGGAAAGAGATGAAAGCTCTTTCAAGGTGGTGGTTGCTGGGGCTTGGTGTGGAACACGCGGGCCCCCCTAATAATTTTATTTTAAGCCCTGAAGAGGTGGTGGTCCCGGTGTTCAGTGGTCCACAAAGCCACTCAAGCATTTAATATGTAGCCCCGGGGAGGTGGTGGTCCTCAGGGCCCAGATGGGGTCTAACCGGCTCCTGCTTCTTAATATAATTAGCCCCGGGGCCAGTGCTCCCTGGGGCATTTTTAAGCCCTTTGAGGGGGCTTTGTGCGCCCCCTCCATTTCTAGAATATTGTCCTCATACTCCCGGAACCTGGCCCACCCAGGGGCTTCAATTAAAACAAGCGTGAGAGCACTCGCTTCTTTTTAAAAAAATTCACGGTGATAATCGCCGTGAATTAAACAAAAAAGCTTTTATGTCTTGGCGGCATTCCAGGGAACCCCAAGACCAAGGCTGGGAATCAGGGTATTCTTACCCTGCCCCCTTTTCTTATTTTTCCATTTTGTTTGCGTGTAGGAAGGTGGAATCTGACTACATGGTTGCCCCCACTTTTTTCCTGGTGTTTTGTTGGTTTTTGACTTAGTTTGGCTGGGAACCTGCTATTCAGGTCCCCAGCCTATCTGCTTTCTCTTTAAACGACTTGGAGTGCACTCTAGGTGCACTAGTGATTGGATACTGTGGTACCTTATGAGTCCCTAGTATATGGTACCTTAGGTACTAAGGGCATAGGTACTTCACAGGCCTACCAGGGGCTGCAGCATGTATTATGCCACCCCTGGGAAGCAGACTAAATCTGACACCACAGGCCTGCTACTGCAGCCTGGGTGAGGTGGTGCTAGCATCTCCTCACTGAGATATAGGTTCCCTATATCTCTCCTACACACACATATAAACCTATCAGTCACCCCTAAGGCAGGCCCTATCAATCCTGAGGGCAGGGTGCTTGGCTTCCATGTGAGGGGGTGCCTCTGCCTGAGCAGGGCCCCTCTGCAGCTCTCAGAGTCCATTCTCTGGGGCTGTTTGTGGATGCGGTTAAACCATATACTTTTAAGTGCATTATATCCTCGCGGTAAAATGCTAACTTTGGAATGGCTGCATCAAAACAGGTCGTGTTTGGTGTCAAACATCTTGGAATACTACCCCCCCGCCAGTCCTGGCGGTGGGGGTAGCATTCCACCCTTCTAGAGGGATAGACATGTACCTGCTGTGGAAACGCGGTAGAATCCTGCAGAGCCCTGGCATCACAAAATGGATGCCACCAGTCACAGACACTGGGCTGCCCTCCTGCTGATGACCAACACTCGCAGTGGAGGAAGCCCAACAATAGATATCCTGTCCCAAGGGGGTGTGACCACCTCCCAGACATGGTTTAGTGTATTGGGGCTGGGTGGGTGCACTCTTAGAGTGCTTTGAAGTCCTGCACTGGGGGAGCAGAAGGCTCCTCTGTGCATACCCCAGTTCAAACCGGCTCAGGGGCTACCTGACCCTGCTCTGGCATGAAACTGGACAAAGGGAAGTGGGTGTAGCCGCCCACTCCCCTGACCCTCCCATAGGTAGGGTGATAGAGCTAGTCCCTCCCTTTCGTTTAGTATAAGAGGGGGAACCTGTGCATTGCACCCTAGATTTTCCCTGGACGACGCTCTGAAGAAGAATCCCGGACCTTCGACGTTCCACTACCTTTGGAAGACTGAAGAATCTCCCTTGGAGTCAAGGAGTGACTCCCCTGCTTGGCAGGCACCAAAAACTACAAACGATGGTCGCAAACTACGCCGCTCCCGCCAGAGTCCGAAGTCCCTGCAGCCCAACAAGTAGATTTCCTGACTTCTCAAAGGCCATCGTGAGTCCCCAGCGAAGCTGAGGCCAGTGGACCCCAAGAGTAACGAGGAACCGCGACCCCTGGGTACCGTGCACTATTGTCGAGTGCAACCCCTTCACAATGTTCCACGAACTTGTGCTTTGGACCCCGTGTGGTCCTAGCCTCCCGCAGGAATCCCTCGGAAGATCAGAGGCCTACCACATCCCGAGTGACCGTGGACCCCTGTGAGCGAATCCTCCCGAGGCGTCTTTGTGATCCCTTGCCAGCCGGCTTGTGGGTCCCCAGAAGACTTTCTAAAGACACCAAAGGGCTTCCCTGGCTGCTCCAGGCCTGCCCTGACTTACCCTCGCTGGGTGAGTCCCCCAGACCTTGCTGGTCTGCGCCATTGCTTCTTCACACTTTCCCCAAGACTTGCTGTTACCAAGGCTTGTTGGCTCTAATCGAGTCGCCGACACCGCAGTAAGCTGCAGACATTGTGGGACACGCCGAATCCAGCTCCTGGTCGTCGTCGACGCCTCCTGGACCTCGTGGCTGAAGTGTCAAGGCACCCACGAACGACCTGAATCTTGCGACGACGGTGGGCATCCATCTTCCTTGCCCCGAGTCACTGCCAAGTGACTTTGAACACTGTCCCCTCTGCTTTCAGGTCTTCCATCTTCTGAATCCAGGCTTGGATTCCTCCGGACACTTCTCCTGTCGCCGCAAGCAGCAAGTCTTCACTGGTTCCCATTGAAAACGACGCCGCGACCTGACACCCAAGAACACCTATGCACCCGGCTCCCCTGGGTGAGGTAACTTCAGCACTACGGTGCTCCTGTGGGTGTGGGCCCTAGAACTACTTACCCTGTAAGTGACTTGCTCGTAGCTTCCCTCGAAGTGCCCTAAAACTCTTATTTTCTAAGTGCGACAATTGCGCTGACTCGTACAGGGTTCGCGTCTGTGTTAGACACACCGCGTCCATCTCCTTTGTAATACTATCTAGAACTGTGTCCTTCGACTCGTACTGAGTCCGATCGGTGTTCGCCTCGAACACAGAAGGGGCCTGTAACATCGAGACCTCCATTGCACTGACTCGCACAAGGTTCGCGCCTGTGTTAGACACAGCGCGTCCATCTCTCTTGCAACTCTATCTGTAACCGCGTCCTTCGACTCGTACAAGGACTGATCGGTGTGTTCGCCTCGGACACGCAAGGGACCTTTAACATTGAAATCTCAATCGCGTCTGAGCGCATAGACTCGCACAGGACTCGCACCGGTGCCAGGTCACCGCGTCCGTCCCCTGTGGGTCTCCTACAACTACCTGGGGTGGTTCTTGGGGGTCCCTCTATTCTAGATGCCCTAGACCTAGGTCTAGCACACTAAGATTGTGATATTCGATTGTGCTAAACTTATTTTGATAACATTTGACTTATACATATGTTCCTGACCTCTAATCTCATAAAGAGATTAGTAGAGAGTGTTTATTAATAAATACATATATATTTGATATATATTCCTGTGTGGTGTCTTTTCATTTGGTGATTCAAGAGATTGTGTGGTAAAACAAGCTGCTTTACATTCCTTCAAGACTTAGGGGCCGATTCCGATCTTGGCCGGTAGTGCTCCGAATCGGATTCGGATTCACGTGATCCGATTCGGAGCCCTGATTCCTGACCGAATCGTACGCGGGTCCGGCCGAGCGAGTACGATGCAAGCACCCGCGAAATCGCCGACCGACTCGAACGCGGCTTCAACACGCTCCGACCGACTCGCATGGACACGACTCGCACCGCGCTATGGAGACGTTTCCCGGCCGGGTAAGTACGATGCGCGCCGCGAGCAGTCCGACCGACTCGCGCCGTCCGGCTCGAAAAAGCTGTCGGAGCCGGACTTTGGGGGTCCGCGTAGGCGTGCGAGTCGCACACAAGGGAGACCCATGGGTCCCCCCTACCTGTGCATGTACGCCGCGATGCGCATGGACGCGTACACGCTGTAGGGGGCGCCCTTGTCCGCCTCGCACCCATTGAGTCAATGGGAGCCCGCGTACGCGTTGTACGACCGGCTCCCATTGACTTCAATGGGAGTCCGACCGACTCGAGTCCGATAGCATGCGTGCGCATCGTACTCGTTCGGTCGGACTGCTAGGGTCCGATTCGGTCAGAATTCTCTCCGGGTCTGGCTCGGTCGGAGAGATTTCCGGCCGGAATCGGAATCGGCCCCTTAGCCTGAAGGCTGCTCTCCACAGCTACCACTAGGATAGCTTTCTATAAAGGTTGTCTTAAACCTATCTACCATAAGAGTTGAATTGTTCTGGTGCAAGGTGTCCACTTTAATTAGTGAACAGCATATACCAGGCCAACTTCTCACATTGCGGGACTCGGTTGAAGCTGATTCCCAAGATGGCTGCCAACACTTCCTGGTTGAAGTGTTGTCAGCCAATGAGAGCTCTGCATTTCCCTGCACAAGCTCACTATTATTTGCGAATAGGCTACGAGCGCAGATAAGCAAATTTGGATTTCCTTAAATTTCTCAGCAACTGCTGAACGGACTTACACCAAATAACAAAAAGCACAATCTGCGGATCAAAAACTAGCTTTCTGCCAAATTTGGTGCAATTCCATCTTGCGGTGTTGGCTGTAGTTGTGTTCAAAGCTCCTACAGGCATTAACATTGGAAACATACTTTTTTTGACCCCGACCCCTTTTTTATGGTCCCCGCTTGAAGGATCATCCCGAAAAGATTCGTCAAGCGACGCCAAAGATATAGGCAAGTCATAAAACGCTTCTATGGAAACACAGTTGTAACTATAACTACCTACTGGCGACCACCAGTATATATGTTTGCCAGGGTGACTGGAATTATGCAATTGTGCGGCCACAGCAATTTTCGCATAAGGATAGATTTGCCAAATTTGCCACATAATCCATCATCTACCACATAATCTACAGATTTTAACAAAACAAAATTGTCTCTACCTAAAATTGTTCAAAAGCTACTAAAAATGCAGCAGCATGTGTTACCTCTGAGTGGAAGGCCCTTTGCAAGACACGCCACCTTTCTGTTGCTTATTGCTATATTTAGGTGTTAAGCTGGTACTAATTGAGGTGCAACCAATGCCCATACAGTGTTACCAAGTTTAAAAATTACGAAATAATGAAGCAATACTATTACGAAATATGCTGCATTATGCCACATAATTTGCATTTTCTTCCCACATAATTTACTCAACCGTGCACATAATGTGGCCCTCTCCTGCTGCAGTAATAGATTTTAAGGCTGCAGATAATACAAATTCAAAGAGTTTAAAGTTAACATCAGACATGTTTGTAGAAAGAGCAACAGATTTACAAATCAAGATAATATATGAAAGTGGTTCACAGAAATTGAATTTTATGTCCTTTAACGAACCTAGATTTAAATTGCAATGCCAACAATTAGAAGATAAAAGCTTAGCTTAAAATAACTTTAAAGGAGTCCATAAGCAGTTAAAAAGAATGAAAGAATTTGTTTGATACCAGTACATAGGAAACCATCCTGAAATATTATTTAACCAAATTTTCTTCTATATATCCTGAGATAATGATAATGATAGTTCATTATTCCAAAACATAGATATCACATTGATATTACTTCCTTGAAAATTATTAATTTTTTTGTAAATTAATGATATAGCATGAGATGAAGTAGCCACTGCTTGAATATACATTTCTAAATCTGAAATAATGTTTGAGAGAATATTGTTTGAAAAAGAATCTAGGATAGATTTACATAAAACTTCATATTTAGAAAAATCAGAAGGAGGTAAACAATTTTTTTGTTTCAAATCATCAAATGATAAAAAAAAGTGTTATGATGATATCTACCTTTAAAATAAAAAATACCAGCTTTGATCCAAGATTGCTAAAATTTTACAGTACGAGAAAGTTTTAACTGTGGATTATGCCATAACAATATATTTAAGATATGTGAAATAATGTATTGAAAAAATTCATCAAAATCATGTAATATTTACTTTGTGGATTTCAAAATAATAAATGTATTATGTAACGCTGAAGCATTAGACATAGTTAATAAAGCAGGTAAAGGAAACTGCCAACCCTTTATCTATGAGAAGCCATGTGAGAGGATTATTAAGATGGGAATGATTAAACCAAAGTGAACTTTGCTTTAATATAAATGCTTTATGATAATTAGAACAATCTGGTAAACCAAAACCTCCATTGCATTTTGCCATTTTTAATTTTTTAGAACTGAAATGGGAGTTTCATTGTTCCGGATAAATTTAGAAAAGAGTTTATCAATATTTTTCTAAGACTGCATAGGGAATTGAGTAGGAATCATAACAAGGAAATAAAATATTTTAAGAGCTATTACCATTTTCATTGAATCCATTTTCCCCCACCATGAGAGATGTAAAGCGGACCATTTACAAAAAGTATCTTTAATATAATTTATAATAGTTTCACAATTTAATGTGATTGATTTTTTTATGTTATGGGAAAATAATACACCAAGATATTTAAGTTTTTCCTTTTGCCAAATTATTTATTTTATGGGTAACATATCAGGGGTGCAATGAAGATTTACAGGGAAAAAATCTGTTTTGTTAGTATTTAATGTATAGCCTGAAATCTGTGAGAATATAAAGAAATTATATCAAATAAAGGAGGAAGGGAAGTTTCAGGATTACTAATGAACAAAGGTACATCACCTGCATAAGCTAATGTTTTTATAATAACATCATTAATATTAATACCATTAATCTCAACACAGTTTCTAATAGCAGTGGGTAAAGGTTCAATGAAATAAATATTGCCAATGAACTGTGTCAAAAGCTTTTTCAGCATCTAATGCCAATACTCCAGAAGGTAAGGGTAAGGAAGACCCTTGTTCAATAGCATCTAATAACACTCCAGTGTTGTTTAAAGAGTATTTATGTTTCAGGAAACCAGATTGATCAGATTGTACAAGGGAATCCAGCACAGAGGTCAACCTGGTTGCAATAATTTTAGAATGGAGTTTACAATTTTGATTTATTAAGGAAATAAGGCGATAATGCAAAACAATAGTAGGATCTTTGTTGGGTTTTGGAAGAACTATAATCAATGCTTCAGTAAAAGATCCAGCAGTAGTTCCTGAGGAACTAAAATAGGTAAAAAGCTTAAACAAATGAAGTGCAAAGCAAATTCCTTGTAAAATTCAGCTGGAGTTCTATCAGATCCAGGAAATGTATGGAGTTTAAGGGATTTGATAGCCAATTCAATCTGACCCATAGTAATTGGCAAATCTAAGTCATCTTTAGCTGATTGTGGTATTGTTGGTAAACCACATTTGTGCAAAAAAACAATCAATCAGTGAAGGATCCCCAGAAGGAGGTTTATTGTATAAGGTTGAATAATAATTTAAAAATTCCTTAACTATATCCTTTTTGGATAAGGCAATTTTTTTTTGCATTGAAACCATGCATTGCGTTAATTTGAGTGTTATCTTTTTTTAATATGTAGATAATTTGCCAAGAATCTGCCAGATCTATTAGCATTAAAACAGAATTTGGCTTTATTATTAGAAGGTTGTATTCCAGCCCTTCTACTTAATATTGAATTAAATTCATAACTAAGTTTTTGCAATTGTATTTTATACTTGAGTTCATTAGAAGTTATAAAGAGTCTCTCAAATTTTGCAATCTGTTTGTCCAACGCTTTAATTTTCGAGTTGAAAGATTTGTTTTCATGAGTCATATGAGAAATGCATCCTATTGAATTATCATAGACGTAGAGCCTTCTGGATTCAAAGTAAAACAATCCTGAAGTGCTGATGAAAGTTTTGTTTTTTTATTTTCATTAAGGACAATATGCGTATTCATACGCCATCTGGATTGAGCATGTTGAGTGGAGCTAAGTTGTAATACAACTGAAATAAGCGCATGATGAGAAATATCTACATTATGTATAATCGGTGTAGAAACTGATTGAATTAATTGCCGGGAAACTGATAAATAATCTAATCTTGAAAAAGAATTATGAGGATTTGAAAAAAAAAGATTCTCTGTTGGGTGATTTAACCGACAAATAGCAACCAACTTAGTTGTTTTTTTATTTCAAAATATTTTATTTAGTTTTAGAAGAAGAAGAAATTACAGAAGGTACAGGAAAATTCATATTTAAACAAATAAATATTAAAGTAAGGGGAGCAAAAGAATGCAAAGCCATTTTGGGTCATTGAGTCACATGAGGTGCTGGATCTAACATGTGACATGATACGATACAAACATTACATTGTCAACCATGTATAGTCATGGGTAGGTTACAAACAGTGCAGTCTACAATGTATAGGCATGTATAGTTTAACAATGTATAGTCATGTGTAGGTTACATACAGTGCAGCTTACAATTAAGCTTGCGGTAGTATACAGTAGTTTGTGGTAGTTTACAATGTATAGTCATGGGTATGTTACATACAGTGTAGTTTACAATTCAATTTGCGGTATATTTGTCAATGTAGCTAGATGCCAACTAGGCGTATTTTCATAACACAATTCACTATATAAAGCATCAACCAGATGAGTTAACTTAGCAATGATATATAATTTGTGGGTATTGTCATACATATACAGCCCTATGCACAAGATGCACCATGCAGCAAGGTTCGCATCATGATTTATAAGGTGCTTAATAGAGTAGTTAACGAAGCCTAAATGGGAGAATGGGTGTCTTCAGGATGGCACATGTGTTGTGTTAGTACTTAAGGTGGTTTATTGGTGGTGAAGTAGTTGTCCAAGGTATCCCATAGGGGTCTATAAAGTGACTTCCATGGGGAATGATGGAGTGCAATATTATCTGCTCCACTGATGTGCGATATCCAATTGATCCAGGCTCGAAAGGAAACCTTGCGTGTAGTATGTTTCCAAATAGAGATTACTATTTTGGTCACTGATGTTATTAGGAGGTCTAACAAGGCGCGGTCAGCAGATCAACTGAGGCAGGGGCAAGGAAGCCTTTAATGAGGAAAGAGAGCTCTTTCTTTGGGTGGCAATTAAATAGTTTTGAAATAAGTGAGAAGACTTTATCCCAGAATGGGGACAGTGATTTGCAGTGAAGGATGAGGTGAGCAAGGTCGCCCTTCTCTTCGCTGCAATTCCAACAGGTGGGGTTTTCTAAGATTTTTAGGGAGTGTAGATGAGACGGGGTCCAGTAGGCTTTGTTCAGTAGCCAGTATTTAGTTTGTGAAAGTACTGGGGAGATTTTTTCTGAGGTGACCGATTTCCATATATTGTTCCAATCGGTCTCTGTTATGGGATTGGAGGAGTGGTTCTCCCAATATGTTGTTGTTTTTATTTAATTTTGTTGTCTTAACCCTTTCACTGCTAGGACTCCCCCCCCCCCCCCGTGATAAGCCTTTTTTGGCTGTTTGGGGTAGTTTGCGCTTAGGCCCCTGTAACTTTTTGTCCACATAAGGTATCCACGCCAAATTTGCGTCCTTTTCTTCCAACATCGTGGGGATTTTAAAGGTAACAAACACAAAAGAAGTAGGTTGCCTATACCAATAAACTGAGCAAGGAAACCGTGGTAAAATATGGAAATTCGATTACTGTAAGTCACGTGTAGTCTAAGGAGAGGCGATCCTTAGTGGAAGAGGATGCCTCACACACAATATTGTGTCATGCTTCATCATAGGCATGCATCCTCTCCCCTCCCTGGTAAGACAGTGCTGCCAGGGCGGACTCATCCTCCGCGAAGACTTGGCGAAAGGAGGGAGTTCTTACATAAAACTTACAGGACAAACTCAGGATCCAGTTCTATTAAAACTACCTTGAGGTTCTTCGGTTGTCGCCTTTATTAGTGAGGACCTCAGGTACGTTAAAAACAAATACGCTGATAGAATCTACAGAGCATAATGTCTCTTAGTCCATCCTTCAATAAGCCAACATGTTTCTGCCCACGCACAGAGCCTAAGAGGTCTGGGGCATTCGTCAGGGCTGTCGGATCCCTACAGAAGCGCTATTGGGTGTTCCCTATATCTATTACATGCTAAAGTGGTGGAGTACACCTAAGGTGTGCCCAAGTGAATCCTACCTGGGATATTCTTATACACAAATCATCATGCGCCTGCAGAAAGGAAAGAGTAATACAGAAAGACAGGTCCATAAGAATGTATCTGTGTGCCCCACACAGTTACTTAAACGCACACTACAGTGAACTACACGACTATAACCACAGGCATCCTTGCATGCTGGAATTCACCACCCAACACGTGCAGTAGATACAACGTATCTCTTGAGAGTGAGTGGGTAATGAAACCCGAAAACCCCTTCTCAGGAACAACAAAGGGGGGTGACATTAAGTGTTATCAACTTTGGTGTGAAAACACCACAAGTCCATATAGTGTCTATTTAACTATAGGACTATTTTATCAGGATTATAGGATTCTATATCCTGCATAGTAAACTCAGTCCACTAAAATTACTAGTGACCAAAGTACAAAATACACCTGCTCCTTACCCTAGACTTTAGGGGATACCAGAGACTCGGTCAAAGGAGGGGTGGTGGCCTTCGTAGTCACACACTAGCAGAAAAGAAAAACATAAGAAGGAAGGATAATAAAAATTGAATGAAAGTAGATGTGAAAAACCAAACAAACCAGAGTAGGTAGAAAAAGACGCCTATGAACAGTTGTTTCTGTTATCAAAATTCAGGTTTGCTTGAGACTGCTGAGTTAAGGTCCAAACTCAAAAAAGGTTCTAGATACAAGTTGCAGATAGTTACATGGATAGTGGCAGTATACGCCACCAATATATATGTGGTAGGGTCTCGAGCTGTAAGCTCCAATGAAACGATATCAAAGCTGTATGTAGGTGTTGCAGCATCAGAAGTACACAGATCAATAAGTGCCATAGTGTAGCACCTTATCCAATCATTGATTGTAATTATTCTTAGTTTCTTCATGATGGCCCAGATAGGCTATTGTAAAAGTGTCTTATTAACGGCTGTATTTTAACACAATGCAAAACACACAAGATGATGGACGGAATATTGCACATTGGCAAACATTCACCCCCAGTCACAGATCTGGGTTTAATCCATCATTATTTTGCTTCACCACGCCACCCCAGTTCAGACATAGCCATATGCAAATCAGTCTTGACCCTGTGCCTCATGGGAACAGTCCAGACCGAACCGCCAAGCCACGTCTGCCCTGGACCGGAATCAAGCATCCTAGGACCGGTTTCGGGCTTTCAGCTCTCATCAGCCAGGATAGCTTGATTCCAGTGGCGTAGTGAGCACGGGACCCACGTCTGGGCATACCCTTCCCACTTAGGGCGAAATGCAAAACACACAAGATGATTGACGGAATGTTGCACATTGGCAAACATTCACCCCCAGTCACAGATCTGGGTTTAATCCATCGTTATTTTGCTTCACCACGCCACCCCAGTTCAGACATAGCCATATGCAAATCAGTCTTGACCCTGTGCCTCATGGGAACAGTCCAGACCGAACCGCCAAGCCACGTCTTCCCTGGACCGGAATCAAGCATCCTAGGACCGGTTTCGGGCTTTCAGCCCTCATCAGCCAGGATAGCTTGACTCCAGTGGCGTAGTGAGCAGGGGACCCACGTCTGGGCATACCCTTCCCACTTAGGGCGAAATGCAAAACACACAAGATGATGGACGGAATGTTGCACATTGGCAAACATTCACCCCCAGTCACAGATCTGGGTTTAATCCATCGTTATTTTGCTTCACCACGCCACCCCAGTTCAGACATAGCCATATGCAAATCAGTCTTGACCCTGTGCCTCATGGGAACAGTCCAGACCGAACCGCCAAGCCACATCTTCCCTGGACCGGAATCAAGCATCCTAGGACCGGTTTCGGGCTTTCAGCCCTCATCAGCCAGGATAGCTTGACTCCAGTGGCGTAGTGAGCACGGGACCCACGTCTGGGCATACCCTTCCCACTTAGGCGAAATGCAAAACACACAAGATGATGGACGGAATGTTGCACATTGGCAAACATTCACCCCCAGTCACAGATCTGGGTTTAATCCATCGTTATTTTGCTTCACCACGCCACCCCAGTTCAGACATAGCCATATGCAAATCAGTCTTGACCCTGTGCCTCATGGGAACAGTCCAGACCGAACCGCCAAGCCACGTCTTCCTGGACCGGAATCAAGCATCCTAGGACCGGTTTCGGGCTTTCAGCCCTCATCAGCCAGGATAGCTTGACTCCAGTGGCATAGTGAGCACGGGACCCACGTCTGGGCATACCCTTCCCACTTAGGGCGAAATGCAAAACACACAAGATGATGGACGGAATGTTGCACATTGGCAAACATTCACCCCCAGTCACAGATCTGGGTTTAATCCATCGTTATTTTGCTTCACCACGCCACCCCAGTTCAGACATAGCCATATGCAAATCAGTCTTGACCCTGTGCCTCATGGGAACAGTCCAGACCGAACCGCCAAGCCACATCTTCCGTGGACCGGAATCAAGCATCCTAGGACCGGTTTCGGGCTTTCAGCCCTCATCAGCCAGGATAGCTTGACTCCAGTGGCGTAGTGAGCACGGGACCCACGTCTGGGCATACCCTTCCCACTTAGGGCGAAATGCAAAACACACAAGATGATGGACGGAATGTTGCACATTGGCAAACATTCACCCCCAGTCACAGATCTGGGTTTAATCCATCGTTATTTTGCTTCACCACGCCACCCCAGTTCAGACATAGCCATATGCAAATCAGTCTTGACCCTGTGCCTCATGGGAACAGTCCAGACCGAACCGCCAAGCCACGTCTCTCCTGGACCGGAATCAAGCATCCTAGGACCGGTTTCGGGCTTTCAGCCCTCATCAGCCAGGATAGCTTGACTCCAGTGGCGTAGTGAGCACGGGACCCACGTCTGGGCATACCCTTCTCACTTATGGCGAAATGCAAAACACACAAGATGATGGACGGAATGTTGCACATTGGCAAACATTCACCCCCAGTCACAGATCTGGGTTTAATCCATCGTTATTTTGCTTCACCACGCCACCCCAGTTCAGACATAGCCATATGCAAATCAGTCTTGACCCTGTGCCTCATGGTAACAGTCCAGACCGAACCACCAAGCCACGTCTTCCCTGGACCCGAATCAAGCATCCTAGGACCGGTTTCGGGCTTTCAGCCCTCATCAGCCAGGATAGCTTGACTCCAGTGGCGTAGTGAGCACAGGACCCACGTCTGGGCATACCCTTCCCACTTAGGGCGAAATGCAAAACACACAAGATGATGGACTGAATGTTGCACATTGGCAAACATTCACCCCTATTCACAGATCGGGGTTTAATCCATCGTTATTTTGCTTCACCACGCCACCCCAGTTCAGACATAGCCATATGCAAATCAGTCTTGACCCTGTGCCTCATGGGAACAGTCCAGACCGAACCGCCAAGCCACTTCTTCCCTTGACCGGAATCAAGCATCCTAGGGCCGGTTTCGGGCTTTCAGCCCTCATCAGCCAGGATAGCTTGACTCCAGTGGCGTAGTGAGCACGGGACCCACGTCTGGGCATACCCTTCTTCTTAGGGCGAAATGCAAAACACACAAGATGATGGACGGAATGTTGCACATTGGCAAACAGTCACCCCCAGTCACAGATCTGGGTTTAATCCATCGTTATTTTGCTTCACCACGCCACCCCAGTTCAGACATAGCCATATGCAAATCAGTCTTGACCCTGTGCCTCATGGGAACAGTCCAGACCGAACCGCCAAGCCACGTCTTCCCTGGACCGGAATCAAGCATCCTAGGACCGGTTTCGGGCTTTCAGCCCTCATC
Source organism: Calotriton arnoldi (assembly GCA_963921515.1). NCBI lineage: Eukaryota > Metazoa > Chordata > Amphibia > Caudata > Salamandridae > Calotriton > Calotriton arnoldi. The sequence continues at coordinate 491,341 of CAWUFW010012538.1, read as the reverse complement.
AGCCAGGATAGCTTTAACCCCGAAACCGGTCCTAGGATGCTTGTTTCCCGGTCCAGGGAGGACCTGGCTTGGCAGTTCGGGCTGGACTGTTCCCATGAGGCACAGGGTCAAGACTGATTTGCATATGGCCAGGTCTAAACTGGGGTGGCATGGTGAGCAAAAGAATGATGGATTTAACCCAGATCTCTTGACTGGGGGTGAATGTTTTGATTTGTTCTGCATTCCGTCCATCAATTGTGTGTCTTTTGCTTTCTCGCCCTAAGTGCGCCAGGTATGCCCAGACGTGGGTCCTGGGCTCACTGTGCCACTGGAATCAAGCTATCCTGGCTGAAGAGGGGTGAAACCCCGAAACCGGTCCTAGGATGCTTGTTTCCGGTCCAGGGAGGACCTGGCTTGGCAGTTCGGGCTGGACTGTTCCCATGAGGCACAGGGTCAAGACTGATTTGCATATGGCCAGGTCTAAACTGGGGTGGCATGGTGAGCAAAAGAATGATGGATTTAACCCAGATCTCTTGACTGGGGTGAATGTTTTGATTTGTTCTGCATTCCGTCCATCAATTGTGTGTCTTTTGCTTTCTCGCCCTAAGTGCGCCAGGTATGCCCAGACGTGGGTCCTGGGCTCACTGTGCCACTGGAATCAAGCTATCCTGGCTGAAGAGGGTGAAACCCCGAAACCGGTCCTAGGATGCTTGTTTCCGGTCCAGGGATAACCTGGCTTGGCAGTTCGGGCTGGACTGTTCCCATGAGGCACAGGGTCAAGACTGATTTGCATATGGCCAGGTCTAAACTGGGGTGGCATGGTGAGCAAAAGAATGATGGATTTAACCCAGATCTCTTGACTGGGGGTGAATGTTTTGAGTTGTTCTGCATTCTGTCCATCAATTGTGTGTCTTTTGCTTTCTCGCCCTAAGTGCGCCAGGTATGCCCAGACGTGGGTCCTGGGCTCACTGTGCCACTGGAATCAAGCTATCCTGGCTGAAGAGGGGTGAAACCCCAAAACCGGTCCTAGGATGCTTGTTTCCGGTCCAGGAGGACCTGGCTTGGCAGTTCAGGCTGGACTGTTCCCATGAGGCACAGGGTCAAGACTGATTTGCATATGGCCAGGTCTAAACTGGGGTGGCATGGTGAGCAAAAGAATGATGGATTTAACCCAAATCTCTTGACTGGGGGTGAATGTTTTGATTTGTTCTGCATTCCGTCCATCAATTGTGTGTCTTTTGCTTTCTCGCCCTAAGTGCGCCAGGTATGCCCAGACGTGGGTCCTGGGCTCACTGTGCCACTGGAATCAAGCTATCCTGGCTGAAGAGGGGTGAAACCCCGAAACCGGTCCTAGGATGCTTGTTTCCGGTCCAGGGAGGATCTGGCTTGGCAGTTCGGGCTGGACTGTTCCCATGAGGCACAGGGTCAAGACTGATTTGCATATGGCCAGGTCTAAACTGGGGTGGCATGGTGAGCAAAAGAATGATGGATTTAACCTAGATCTCTTGACTGGGGGTGAATGTTTTGATTTGTTCTGCATTCCGTCCATCAATTGTGTGTCTTTTGTATTTCAACACAAGGCGCATGCTGCATCCCCAGCCCTCTGATGGCTTAGAAAAATAAATCAATGTTCAATATAATGAATATAACCACATCGTTCCCCACCCCGTTTCAAACATCAGGCATGCATTCTCTCAATCACTGCTCGTTTAATTGCGGAGATCTGCACACTGTACGTGCAATGCCAGCATACCTGTGCTGGTTCTAATGAATGTACACTTAGGGCCTGATTACGATCTCATTAGAAAGGCCTCCAGGAAAGTGCGAATCCGATTCGGCGCCTATGTTTGCAACCGAGTCGTCACCCGCTCCGAACGACCAAGTACGATGCGAAGATCACGTCCGCGTCGACCGAATCATTTCCAGAACCCAATCATGTCCGACTGACTAGTTCGCAGACGAATCGTGCTGTGCAATGGAGCCGGATTACGACTGAGCGAGTACAATGCACGATTTGGACAGCTGTATCGCCTTGGTCTCAGCGAGACTAAACAGCTGTCGTAATCGGACTTCCGAGGGCCGTAGCAGGCCACCCGGAGCCCATCGAATCAGTCGCGGGGGGTGCACATGGGTCCCCCCGATCCAAGCATGCACAGTGTGGCGGGCAACATGGGGTGCTTGCCACAGGGTGTACGCTTTTTCCCACCCACCCCTTTTTGCTATGGGAGCCTGTGTATGCCTCGGTACGCGGGCTCCCATAGAGTTCAATGGGAGTCCGAGCGAACCGAGTCCGTCAGCATATGACTGCATCGTATTCGTTTGGTCGGTCTCGCACACCGCAATTCGCTTGGAAAGCCCTCCGGATCAGAGTCGTATGGAGGGCTTTCCTAGCGAGATCGTAATCGGGCCCTTAATATGGTCAGTGTTCTCAAATGCCAGTAGTTGGTAACTGGCCAAGTCCACAGAGTGGTCAGCCAAATTCACCATTGTTGCTCAGGTCTATGTATCAACATCAATCACATTGTAGGGCAAAAGACCACTCGGTGAATACCTGAGGCACTCACCCCCCATTGTGTAAGGAATAATGAAAACTCCTAATTATATACCAGGACAACATACAACAAAACTGAAAATCCTCTGCATGCATCCATAGTTGTGTGCGGAAGACCCGAGGCTGTTCCGTAACTGTCACTTCATTGTTGGGTCCCTAGACCCATCCCCGTGCTCCTTACTTCATCAGAAGGCGCGCCACACCAGAGCTCCTATGTCCGTCCGCTCCCTGCGGGTTGGTACAATGATACTCTGGCCGGGGGCGGCTCAAATACTCTTCGACGTGCATGCTGTTGCCCAAAGCGGGTAGTCCAATTTCCGACGGCACGGGCGTGCTAAGCCCACGGGGGCTAGGGAAATGTAGTTTAATGTGCCCAGAGTCGAACAGGAGTTCGAAACTCGCCTGGGCTTAGAATGTTAATACACACCCATGTCCCATGTGGGATAGTAATAAAAAATTATAAGAGATAGTTCTCGCAGTGTACTAAATATACCGACTATTTGCACTACTGCCCTCAGGTTTCTATTGGATGTTTATACAGCTAGACGACGGTCAAGAGGAGCATAGAGCCTCCTATGTATGCTAGGACCCCCAGTGGGGTGTACCGGTGTCCTCTCCTTTGGATCAATTTAATGGAACACCAAGGAGGTCTTTATGGTGTACACTGCATATTTCTTTCTCTTTTCTTGAGGGAAATATATCTTCAAAAATATTTACTCGTAACTCATCATCTGCGGCATGTCGTCCGCGTATATATCCGGCTCTACGCTTCCCTTAGGGGATCTAAATAAATAATTGGCCGCATCTATACACAAGTCTGAAAGAACATCTTATGATACCAAAGAACTACAGTATATTGGACACCCCCAGCCTCAATTGAAATCCGTAACATCTTGGTCCTGAGGAAGGTGGTTTATCCACCGAAACGCGCGTAGACCAGACTTTTTCCACTACTAAGGAGTGTTTGTCATTTAAGAACTTTTCACAACTCCTTTTTTCTTTCTGGGAATGCCACGTATGGCCCTCATTACATAGCTCAAGGGCATCCAACTGGGTCGAATTTCTGCTGTTTTTAATTGTATGTGTCAGTATGTTTTTTTAAGGTATGAATGGAGAGAGTATGTTAGTATATATGAGTAATTTGAGGCGGGTGTGATGTGTCTAGAAATCCAATGTGAATATTTTTTGTTTGTATAACAATAGAAAAAATACACTTTTTGTCTGTTTGTATAAAGTTTGATCGTTGTATTGTATTTAAAAAGAAAAAAAGACAAAATATGTTTTGCAATGTCTACAAAAGATAGAAAAAAATGTTTTTGAATGAATAAAAAGTAATAAGAAATAATTTTGTGTAGTGTCAATACATTAACTCTTCTGGGATACATGCAAGTTTGAACCTAATCAGGTCTTTGTAAAGTATATAGGTCGGTATAGAGGTTTTTGTATCAGTTTGAATACTAGATAACAAAAGGTACACTAGAGAGCCCCACCCAGTGCTGCAGCAACAGTACAAATCAAGCAGTCAGAGACCTCACGGATACCTATGTCTAAACTATCTGGACTAAGATAGGTGCATCCACAATAGACCTATATGAGGGAGAAGAGGCATAGAACTGAGAACTTCTAAACAATAGGAGAACCCTAAGGAGTGAGCGTATTAAGCGCATAGCGGCTCCTAGATAACATTATTAGCTACTCCAGCAGGTAACCTGGTCTGGGGTTAGCACTGAAGCCCCAGTATAAGGTAACACAACATGAAGGTCTATTCAGACGTGGCGCATTTCAGTTATAAGCATTTTATCAAGGGCCAGCGGCGTGTAGGGACTCCAAATACTGCCGTCAACTAAAAGTCCGGGGGAAGCCCCCCCAGTTCTGCTGGCCTGTGAAGTAACACGGAAAACAAGGAACAGAACCCTCAATACCAAAGACGTAGAGGGGGATAGATGAGAAAAGAGCAGAGAGAGAAGAAGATGAGGGGAGAGAGGGTGGCGTATCATCTCATTGGGGGTAGGGAAATCCCGGGAGAGGGTGAGCAAGCTCCACGGACATGGGGCTATGATCAATCCCTCCATAGGAAGGAGTATGCATCTCCCCCCCGCTACCCCATCCCATCCCCACAGGATTCTCCCCTTGGAAGCAAGGGGTCAGCAAAGAGCTGGAGAGCTCGCAATCGGGGAGGAACAGAGCGGGCATGCTCCAGTTTAGAGAGGTGTGAGACTAGGGGTTGCCATGTGCGCTCAAATTTAGCATCGGTGTGTGTAAGTCTATGAGAGAGGAGCTCCATTGCCATGACATGCCATAGACGAGTGAGCCATACCGAGGGCGGGGGTGTAAAGGCCTTCTTCCAGTGAAGGGCTATGACCTGTTTTGCCGCAGTAAGCATGTGACGGATCAAGCGCCAGTCCGAGTGTGTCATGGCTTTAAGGGACGTCGGACGGATTCCTAGAATCGTTACCCCCGGGGTGCTCGGTATGGGAAACCCCACCACCTCTCTAATGTGGCTCAGGACTTCTTTCCAAAATATTTTTATGAGTGGGCAAGACCACCATATGTGTATGAATGAACCCTGGGCGGATTGACATCGCCAGCAGAGAGGAGCGAAGCCGGGGAACATCTTTTGCAGCTTAAGGGGGGTATAGTACCAACGGGTCATGATTTTATATGCTGTCTCCTGCTGTGCAATACTTTTAAAAATACGTGGGATATCCTGCCATAGCTGTTCCCATTGGTCAGGGAGAATGTCCTCCTCGAGGTCCATCTGCCAGCGGCGTTGGTAGGTGTGAGGTGGTATAGTGTGCGAGTGTTGAAGGACCTTATAAGTCCTGGAAATCAGCCCACGGGAGCCATCGAAAGATCAGACTAAAGTCTCAAAGGGTGTGTGCTGGCGTGTTGCGCCCTCTGTGTAGGAAGGGGGGTGCAGCCAATGATGAATTTGAAAGTATTCTAAGCGCGCTGTTGTAGGGAGTCTAAAGTCCTTCCTGCATTGTTCAAAGGATTTAAAAAGCCCCCCTTCAAAAAGTTGTGCTATGATGTGACACTCACCAGCCTCCCATGCAGGGAAGGAGGCGGGGTGCAGGGACGGCGGAAACCCTGGATTACGCGCCAGAGGTGTATTAGGGGAGGGGAAGGAGGTAAGGCCTCGGGTCACTGCTATTCTGTCCCAGATCTCCAAAACAGTTTTTGTCGGGGTGGCAATGTAAGCGCTACAATGTCTAGCACCTCTCGGCAGCCAGGCTAGGTCCCACAGTGGGCGACAGGCCACGGCCCTGTCCATGTGGAACCAGTGCTTTTCGCTTTCGCGAACCGCCCACTCCGAAATATAACACAGGTGCGACGCCCAGTAATAGACAAGGAAGTCGGGACACGCCAGCCCTCCCCGGTCTCGCGGTAGCATTAAGACCTTTGTAGAAAAACGCGGTCTCCCCCCACCCCAGATGAATGCAGTCACCTCCCGCTGAAGGCTCAGGATGTCCCTCTGGGGGATAGGCGTTGGGAGCGCCTGAAAGAGGTAGAGCACCTTAGGAAGAATTGACATCTTGACCGCATTGAGACGGCCCAACCAGGAGATGGGAAGCGATTTCCAACGGTGGAGGTCATCCCGCACTGATTTTCTACAAACCGGCCAATTTGCCTGTGTCCACAAGTCTATAGTGGCCGCGACATTAATGCCTAGATAGCGGATAGATCGTGGGGCCCATTGGAAGGGGAGAACATCTCCCAGGTTCTCGAGCTGTTGTGGGGGGAGGGTAAGATTAAGCGCCTGAGACTTAGCGAGATTAATTTTTAGCCCCGAGATCCATTCGAATTGGGAGAGTATATCAAGTAACGCGGGGAGAGAGGTCGCGGGATCGGTGAGTGTCAAGAGGAGGTCATCGGCGAAGAGGGCGATCTTGTGATCAATCCCCCCGAGTCGTAAGCCTCGTATTTCCGCCGATTGGTGGATGGCAATCGCCAAGGCCTCCACAGCAAGGGCAAATAGTAGAGGTGATAATGGACACCCCTGGCGCGTGCCCCAATGAATGAAGAAGGGTGGGGTAAGGAGGCCATTGACTCTAATCCGCACTGATGGCGCCGCGTATGGGGCCATAATTCGAGCGATCATGACCGGGCCCAATCCTATCCGCTGCAGTACCGCCCTGAGAAAGGACCAGTCGACCCGGTCGAAGGCTTTCTCGGCATCAAGGGAAAGGAGGAAAGCCGGGATATTACGGCATTGGACTTTTCCACTAAGTGAGGCACCCGACGGAGGTTGTCTGCCCCCTGGCGCTCCTGGATGAAACCTACCTGGTCAGGCTCAATTAGGCCAGGGAGATGGGGGCCTAGTCGTAGGGCCAAGATTTTGGTATATAATTTAACATCAACATTTAACAATGAAATAGGGCAGTACGACGCACACGAGGTCGGGTCTTTCCCCGGCTTGGGGATAAGCGCTATCTCGGCACCGGCCATCGTCGGTGTGACAGTCATTGTGTCTGTGAAGGAATTAAAAAGTCGCAGCAGCGGGGCCCGCAGCTCCGGGAGAAAAAGATGATAGAATGGTAGGGTAAGGCCATCAGGGCCCGGAGCCTTCCCAATAGGAAAGCTGTTCAGTGCTTTTTGTAGCTCCTCAGCCGTGATAGGCTCTTCCAATTGCTGTTTAAAAAAGGGGTCAATTGGCGTCCAAGGGCAAGAGGCCAGGAAGGGGTCTATCTGGTCCACACAGGTATCGCCCCGGTCATAGAGAGCGGAAAAGAACGTGCCAAATTCCTGCTGTTTGGCTTGCTCTGAGGTAGCCCACCCCCCTCCCGGTAGCGCAATTTTGGAGATGTGACTACAGGACACCTGGAGACGAAGGCAACGCGCTAGCATGGAACCCACCTTATTACCCCCACCATAGAATTTTTGTTTTAGGGCTAAGAGGGAGTGTTCCGCCTTGTTAACTCGGAGAGCTTCAAGTTGACCCCGAAGTGAGGCGAGTTGTTTCTGTGTCTGCTTAGAGGGTGCACTTTGGCCCTGCCTTTCCATCGATTTGATGTCTCGAGCAAGGTTGCTTTCCACCAAGCGGGATTCCGCGTGCGGGCGATGGAAATGGAAGTGATAACGCCTCGGATCGTGGCCTTGAAGGCGTCCCAGAGGACATGCCCGTGTGTGTCCGGGAGGTCGTTAGTGGCGAAGTATGTTTGTATTGCCTGGCGAATTTCGGCCTCATCGACCGGGTCCCGAAGAGCATGAGGGTAAGGCGCCACCTAGGAACGGAACAGGGGTGCCTGCCCATACCCGTCAGAGTAATTTCTAAATGAGCATGGTCAGAAATCGATATGTCTGAAATCGCTGTGGATTCCAAAGAGCGAATGAGAGACTGGGACAGAAAAAAATAATCGATGCGGGAGTAAGATCTGTGAACATGGGAGTAGAAAGTGTAATCCTGTGCCTCAGGCTCTTTGTAGCGCCACTCGTCCATGAGGCCCAAGGCTTCAAGATCGCCCTTGAGTGCTGCTGACAGCTCCGGTGCCCTGAAAAGACGAGGTAGTGTGGTCCAGGCTGGGATCCCATACTAAGTTAAAATCACCCCCAAGGATAATAGGGTCAGGCTCCCGGGAGAGTGAGTTCTTAAGCAAGTTCCGAAGGTACGTGTCCTGTGCGTGGTTAGGTGCATAAACATTAAGCATCGTGAGTGGCTTACCATGTAGAAGAAGTGTGAGTTTTAAAAACCGTCCCTCTTTGTCGCGTACGGCGCGAGTGACCTGCACGGGAGTACCTGTTTTTAAAAAAATAGCTACCCCTGCTGTCTTAGTCTGTGCGGAGGCCCAATACCGCGTGGGGAATCTCGGGTGGGACATGCGCTGGGTGTCTACATGTAAAAGATGAGTTTCCTGGAGGAAAATGACATCGGCATCATGCACAAAGATGTAACGCCATATTTGTCTCCTCTTGTTAGGGGTGTTGAGGCCTTTTACATTAAGGGAGAGACATTTAAGGTGTGCCATTGTCTATTACAAGTGAGATGAAGCGCTGGCAATTATGTAGGTCACCACTCTCCTCACCCACTGTCCCCAGTCCCCGCAGAGCAGTCGGCTGTTGTGATGGTGCAGGAGGAAGATGGTGAGGGATGCGCAAGCGAGGAACAAAACAGGCCCTCTCCCATGTCCAGAGAATCCCCAGCCAAAGATATAAGGTATCCTGATGCATGTGTGCCCCCTCCCCAAGAATCCAAAAGAGAAAAGAAAAGAAAGAGAAAAGAGCAAAAGGGATAGAGGAAAGGAGAAAACAACAAGCCAAACAGTAGAAAGGCCAACTGGGCCAAAGAACACCATTCCAGTCCAGGAGCGGTCCAGTGGTGCAAACCAGGGCGGCTCCAAGGAAGTCACTCCCCATTGGGACTAAGGGAATGGCGGGGTGGGCCAGCAGGTATGAGAGAGCAGCCGCTGCCCGTCCTCCAGCAGCCGACCCGCTACACTGGTATCTGGGAGGCCCGGGGACCCCCCCAGGGGTACACCCAGAGCCCCTAAACGTACTGCTGGGCCATGTCTGTGCAGCACAGCACAAGTCAAGGGAGCAGAAGTTCTCGCGGCTCAGGGAGAGTTCCAGCAGGCTCAGACGCCCAGGGGGAAGACAGCCGGCCGAGTATCGTGTCGTGGGGAATTGTCCGTGGTGGGCCGCCAAGATACAGGACATCAGGAGAGGCCATATCGCCAGGTCAGCCCTAGCGGGATCAAACACTCACGAAGCAGGCAAGAAGTTGTGCCGGCAGAAGGAAAAGGCGGTTCCCTCCAGGCCCAGGGGGGTCACAGCCCATCAAGGGACCCCCGCACCAGCGCCAGAGCCAGAGGGTGAAGGGGGCCCGACGCCGATCTCCCTCCCCCCGAAGGCTGCGAAGCTTCAATAGACTTCAAATGGTGGATAATGTCTTGTTTAGCTTGGAGTGCCGTCGCGCTGGCTTTAGAGGATCTGCTGTGAGGAGGCTGAACAGTTGTCCACTCTCGGCGTAGAGGGGTGCGGGACTCAGAGCCAGCAGAGGGAGGGGTGGAGGGCTGAGGGGCAGGCGAGAGGTGAAGCAGCTGGCAGGCCTCCGCGAAGGATCTCAGAGATCTGCGCTTTCCCTCCCATTGGAAGATCAGGGCAAAGGGATGGCCCCATTGGTATTTAATGTTGGACTCCTTCAGTTTGTCAGTCACTGGCCTGAAGTCCCTGCGGCGGCGCAGAGTGAGTGGGGAGAGGTCTTGGAAGATTTGGATGCAGTGGCCCTCGTGCATCAGTTCCTCAGAAGCCCGAGATGCCCGGAGGATCGCCTCCTTCTCCGTAAAGAAGTGTACCCGGGTCAGGATGTCAGGGACCAGATTGGCCCTCCCGCGTGGGGGCGCAACCCGGTGCGCTCTGTCAAGCGTTGGAGGAGAGGTGTCGTCGTCCCCCCATACCGCCTGGAGGAGGTCTGCAACATAGGTCATGATGTCCTGACCCTCCGTCCCCCATGGAACTCCCCGGATGCGGAGATTGTTCCGGCGGCTTCTATTTTCCAAGTCCTCCTGTTTAATTTGAAGTTTGATGTGTTGCTCCTCAAGCGCTGTCACGCGGCGCCAAAGCTCCTCCTGATCCTCCGTTCTTGTGTCGAGGGTGCGTTCGAAATCATCCACTCTTGTGCCGATTTCGGTTACATCTCGGCGAATGTCCTTGAGGCAGGTTTTAACCTCCATTTTGAGAGAGCTGATTTCTGTCTTTATCTCCTGCAGGAAATTGGACATGAAAGCCTGAGTGATGGGGCCGGTTTCAGCAGCCTCCTGCCCGGTGGCCATCGTGGAGTCCTCCTGAGCAGGCGCGGGGGTAGTTCTGGCCCACAGATCTACCACTGATGTGTCCTTAGCGCCGACTGTACCGTGGCTTTCCCCAATTTGCCGCAGGGCATGACGTAGGTAGAGGGGACAGCCAGCCCACAGAGGCCCACGCCAATGACTAACACTGAGGCTCCACCGCCGCCGACGGGGTACTCCTCTGCCGGTGGGCCCTCGAGTGGGGCGATGAAGGCGAACAACTCAGAACTTAGGAGGTGGTATCACTTGCTACAGGTCCCAGAGCGTTCCTCGGGATGTGGCCTGTATGTAGGCCCGAGCCCTTCGATACTCCACGCTCAGGCGGGAGTGCCGGCTTCCAACAAGGCCCCAAAGGCAACACAGCTCCGATCGAGCAGTTGTCCGGCTTCGCCTCCACCCGGCCCACCAGAGAATTATTTCAGGGGGGAGCAGAGAGGGGCAGAGAAAGAGCGTTCAGAAGCGTCAAGATCAGGCAACCCGGTCCGGCGTGGCTAGCGCAGACACCAGCTCATGGTACAGGCCCAAGGGCTATGACATGGAGACCGCCGGCGTGGAGGTCCGAGCCGTCCGGCACTCCTGGCTCAGGTTGAGGCGCAGGTATCAAGCAGGGCCCCAACGTTACCACAGCTGTGTATGTGCCAGAGCGAGGGCTCCCCCCCACAAAGCCCACTCAATCCCGGGGGGAGCAAGAGAGACAGCAGAGGGGGGCGGCACAGTGTTCATCAAGGCCCAAGGGCGCGTCGAGCAACAGCGGGGCAACGCGCTCGGGCCTCCTCTCCCCCAGTGGATGTGCTCTGACCCAAGACGCCAGAGGCAGCAGCGCCCCCCGCCGCAAGGCCCCAGGCACCCACTGGGATGCAGCCGTCATCTAAGTCCGGGCCCCTCGATGCTCCGGGCGCAGGGAAGAGCTCACAGGGCTCGCAGGGTCCCAGGTTCAGTGCACCACTCCGTGTGTAGGTGCCTGGTCTCCCCCCAGCGAGGCCCATGCAGTCCAGGGGGGGAGAGAGATATGGCAGAGAACGCCCAGCAGCGATAGGTCCCAGAGCCCAGGGGCGCGCGAGCACCGCGCGTGGTGATAGGCCAAAGTCACTCTTCTTCAGGGGGCTGCACCTCCTCACCCGGGCCTTGCAGTCACCCCCCTCCGCTGGCTCTGCCGCAGCAAACAGTCCCACCAGCCACCTCACCTCAAGGCCACCGATCCGGGCCGCCAATTACTGGCCTCCGCGGCCCGCTCACAGTTCCTGGCCCAGGGCTCCACATGGTCCATTTCGCGGGGCCTCCGCCAGGTGTACACAGTGCATCACGGGTCCCCAGGGAGGCGCGCAATCAGGCGCAGGGGCACTGGGGCATGTAGGTCACCCAGCAACACCCCACACCCTGGCAGCCGGACCCGTCGCAGGGCCCGAGACTCACGCAGGATGAAGACTCCTGCAACCGGCGATGACAAATGGCGGGCGGGAGCGTCACCGCCGGTCGTCCCTCCCACTCTGGGCGATCCACTGCGGCACAGCCCCCGGTACCTCAACCGGGGCACTCAGGGGCACAAATGTACTGGAAGGGGGGCGCCGGTCGCACCCCCTGCGCCTCTGAAAGCTCGAAGAAGGCCCCCGGCCGACCCCTGGAGGACGGAGCTCTCGCGGCGCGTGTCCTACTCCATCGAGGTCTTGGCCACGCCCCCAGGATCAACTTTTAAAATACCATTGGTTGAAGCATTGAAGAGCAAGGCTTGGATTGGCAAAATCTATGAGATATTGATTCAAGCATCCCTTGATGATATTGAGTCGCAGAATGCAAAGTGGGAAGCTAGGCTAGGCATAGAGGGAACTTTCATCGAGGATTCACTAGACCTTGCAAGTAAGGGACTAATGACAGGGAGCCTCAGGAGCCAAAATTTTATGTCTATTTTCGACCTTTTTTATACACCTGTGAATGTAGCTAAATGGGGTACCAGGAAGGGGGAAATGTAATAGATGTGGCTTACAATCAGCTGACACCCTCCATATGTTATATTCCTGTCCTAAGCTGACTAGCCTTATTCAGGATATTAAGGATGTGAGAAGTTGGCCTGGTATATGCTGTTCACTAGTTAAAGTGGACACCTTGCACCAGTACAATTCGACTCTTATGGTAGGTAGGTTTAAGACAACCTTTATAGAAAGGTAGCTGTGGAGAGCAGCCTTCAGGCTAAGTCTTGAGGAATGTAAAGCAGCTTGTTTTACCACACAATCTCTTGAATCACCAAATGAAAAGACACCACACAGGTATATATATCAAATATATATGTATTTATTACTAAACAACTCTCTACTAATCTCTTTATGAGATTAGAAGTCAGGAACATATGCACAAATCAACGTTTCACAATAAATTAAGCACAAATATGGCTGGGGCCCTAGGGGCGTACCAGACCATATACTAAAAAGAGACTTAAGAACAACGACTTGCAAAGGGACAAGGCCCAGGGCCTTCAGAAGTGCTGGGGCCTCACAAAACCACCCAAGGCAGGTAAGTAAAGGACCCACGGGGGACGCGTGCAGTGAGTGAACACAGGCGCGGATCGACTTCAATGGGGCAAGTCGCGGTTGGAAATTAAGAGTTTAAGGGCACTTCGGGAGTAGCTACAAGCAAGTCACTTACAGGGTAAGTAGTTCTAGGGCCAACACCCACAGGAGCACCGTAGTGCTGGAGTTACCTCACCCAGGGAAGCCGGGTGCATAGCTGTCCTTTGGTGTCGGGTCGCGGCGTCGTTTTCAATGGGAGCCAATGAAGACTTGCTGCTTGTGAAGTCCGAAGAAGTGTCCTGTGGAATCCAAGCCTGGATTCGGAAGAAGGAAGACCTGAAAGCAGAGGGGACAGTGTTCAAAGTCACTGGGCAGTGACCCGGGGAAAGGAAGATGAATGCCCACCGTCGTCGACAGATTCAGGTCGTTCACGGGTGTCTTGACTCTTCGGCCACGAGGTCCAGGAGGCGTCGACGACAACCAGGAGCTGGATTCGGCGTGTCCCACAAAGTCTGCAGCTGACTGCGGTGTCAGCAACCCGATTGGAGCCAACAAGCCTTGGTAGCAGCAAGTCTCGTGGAAAGCGTAAAAAGTCAATGGTGCAGACCAGCAAGGTCTGGGGAACTCACCCAGCAAGGGTAAGTCAGGGCCAGCCTGGAGCAACCAGGGGAGCCCTTTGGTTCTTTAGAAAAATCTTCTGGGGACCCAGAAGCTGGCTGGAAAGGGATCGCAAAGATGCCTCGGGAGGATTCCTTCAACAGGGGCCCACGGTCACTCGGGATGGGGTAGGCCTCTGATCTTCGGAGGGATTCCTGCTAGAGACTGAGACCACACATGGTCAAAAGCACAGGTTCGTAGAACGTCGTGAAGGGGTTGCACTTGACAATAGTGCACGGAACCCAGGGACTGCGGTTCCTCATCACTCGTGGGGTCCACTGGCTTCAGCTTCGCTGGGGACTCACGATGACCTTGGAGAAGTCAGGAAATCCTCGTCTTGGGCTGCAGGGACCTCGGGCTCTAGCGGGAGCGGTGTAGTTTGCGACCGTTGTTTCAGTTTTTGGTGCCTGTCAAGCAGGGGAGTCACTCCTTGACTCCAAGGGAGATTCTTCAGTCTTCCAGAGGTAGTGGAACGTCGAAGGTCCAGGATTCTTCTTCAGAGCGTCGTCCAGGGGTATCTAGTTTGCAATGCACAGGTTCCCCCTCTTATACTAAAAGGAAGGGAGGGACTAGCTCTATGACCCCACCTATGGGAGGGTCAGGGGAGGGGTGGCTACACCCACTTCCCTTTGTCCAGTTTCACGCCAGAGCAGGGGCAGGTAGCCCCTGAGCTGGTTTGAACTGGCATATGCACAGAGGAGCCTTCTGCTCCCCCAGTGCAGGACTTCAAAGCACTCTAGGAGTGCACCCACCCAGCCCCAATACACTAAACCCTGTCTGGAAGGTGGTCACACCCTCCTGTGACAGGATACCTATTGTTGGGCACTGCGTGGCCTTAATAGTGAGGCCTGCTTTCTGCAGAGCCTCCAAAACATTTCTGAGGTGGACCAGGTGATCCTGCCAGGAGGAACTAAAGACAGCAATATCATCTAGATAAGCTGAGCAATAAGTTTCCATCCCTGCCAGAACTTTATTCACCAACCTCTGAAAAGTGGCAGGTGCATTTTTCAATCCAAAGGGCATCACCACAAAGTGGTAGTGCCCACCAGGGGTCGAAAATGCTGTTTTGGCTTTTGCATCATCAGCTAACCTGATCTGCCAGTAGCCAGCTGTTAGGTCAAATGTACTTAGATACTTGGCTGAGGCCAAAGTATCAATCAGCTCATCTGCCCTTGGTATGGGATAGGCATCAGTCCTGGTGACTGCATTGAGGTCTCTGTAGTCTACACAAAACCTCATTTTTTTCTTACCACCCTGGGTATGAGGCTTGGGTACTAGGACTACTGGGCTAGCCCAAGGGCTATCTGAAGGCTCAATCACACCTAACTCCAACATTTTCTGGACTTCAGTCCTGATACAGTCCCTGACATGGTCAGTGTGAGAAGTTGGCCTGGTATATGCTGTTCACTAGTTAAAGTGGACACCTTACACCAGTACAATTCGACTCTTATGGTAGGTAGGTTTAAGACAACCTTTATAGAAAGCTATCCTAGTGGTAGCTGTGGAGAGCAGCCTTCAGGCTAAGTCTTGAGGAATGTAAAGCAGCTTGTTTTACCACACAATCTCTTGAATCACCAAATGAAAAGACACCACACAGGTATATATATCAAATATATATGTATTTATTACTAAACAACTCTCTACTAATCTCTTGTGAGATTAGAAGTCAGGAACATATGCATAAATCAACGTTTCACAATAAATTAAGCACAAATATGGCTGGGGCCCTAGGGGCGTACCAGACCATATACTAAAAAAGAGACTTAGGAACAACGACTTGCAAAGGGACAAGGCCTAGGGCCTTCAGAAGTGCTGGGGCCTCACGAAACCACCCAAGGCAGGTAAGTAAAGGACCCACGGGGACGCGTGCAGTGAGTGAACACAGGCGCGGGTCGCCGTTGACTTCAATGGGGCAAGTCGCGGTTGGAAATTAAGAGTTTCAGGGCACTTCGGGAGTAGCTACAAGCAAGTCACTTACAGGGTAAGTAGTTCTAGGGCCAACACCCACAGGAGCACCGTAGTGCTGGAGTTTACCTCACCCAGGGAAGCCGGGTGCATAGGTGTCCTTTGGCGTCGGGTCGCGGCGTCGTTTTCAATGGGAGCCACTGAAGACTTGCTGCTTGCGGCGACAGGAGAAGTGTCCGGTGAAATCCAAGCCTGGATTCGGAAGAAGGAAGACCTGAAAGCAGAGGGGACAGTGTTCAAAGTCACTTGGCAGCGACCCGGGGCAAGGAAGATGAATGCCCACCGTCGTCGACAGATTCAGGTTGTTCATGGGTGTCTTGACTCTTCGACCACGTGGTCCAGGCAGCGTCGATGATGACCAGGAGCTGGATTCAGTGTGTGCCACGAAGTCTGCAGCTTACTGAGGTGTTGGCGACTCGATTGGAGCCAACAAGCCTTGGTAACAGCAAGTCTTGGGGAAAGCATAAAAAGTCAATGGTGCAGACCAGCAAGGTCTGGAGAACTCACCCAGCGAGGGTAAGTCAGGGCAGGCCTGGAGCAATGAGGGGAGCCCTTTGGTTCTTTAGAAAAGTCTTCAGGGAACCCACAAGCTGGCTGGCAAGGGATCGCGAAGATGCCTCGGGAGGATTCCTTCAACAAGGGCCCACGGTCACTCGGGACGGGGTAGGCCTCTGATCTTCAGAGGTTCCTGCTAGAGGCTGGGACCACACGTGGTCCAAAGCACAAGTTCGTAGAAGGTCGTGAAGGGGTTGCACTTGACAATAGTGCACTGAACCCAGGGACTGTTGTTCCTCGTCACTCGTGGGGTCCACTGGCCTCAGCTTCGCCGGAGACTCACGATGGCCTTTGAGAAGTCAGGAAATCCTTGTCTTGGGCTGTAGGGACCTCGGGCTCCGGCGGGAGCGGCGTAGTTTGTGACCGTCTTTGTAGTTTTTGGTGCCTGCCAAGCAGGGGAGTCACTCCTTGACTCCAAGGGAGATTCTTCAATCTTCCAGAGGTAGTGGAATGTCGAAGGTCCAGGATTCTTCTTTAGAGCGTCGTCCAGGGGTATCTAGTGTGCCATGCACAGGTTCCCTCTCTTATACTAAAAAGAAGGGAGGGACTAGCTCTATGACCCCACCTATGGGAGGGTCAGGGGAGTGGGTGGCTACACCCACTTCCCTTTGTCCAGTTTCGCGCCAGAGCAGGGGCAGGTAGCCCCTGAGCTGGTTTGAACTGGCATATGCACAGAGGAGCCTTCTGCTCCCCCAGTGCAGGACTTCAAAGCACTCTAGGAGTGCACCCACCCAGCCCCAATACACTAAACCCTGTCTGGGAGGTGGTCACACCCCCTTGGGACAGGATACCTATTGTTGGGCCTCCTCCACTGCGAGTGTTGGTCATCAGCAGGAGGGCAGCCCAGTGTCTGTGACTGGTGGCATCCATTTTGTGATGCCAGGGCTCTTCAGGATTCTACCGCGTTTCCACAGTAGGTACATGTCTATCCCTCAAGAAGGGTGGAATGCTACCCCCGCCACCAGAACTGGCGGGGGGGTAGCATTCCAAGATGTTTGACACCAAACACGACATGTTTCCGTGCAGCCATCCAAAAGTTAGCATTTAACGCGAGGTTATAATGCGCTTAAGAGTATATGGTCAGGCTGCACTACAAACAGGCTCAGAGAAGGGTCTCCGAATGCTGTAGAGGGGCTCTGCTCATGCAGGGGCACCCTCTCACATAGGAACCAAGCACTCTGCCTTTAGGATTGATAAGGCCTGCCATAGGAGTGACTTATAGGTTTATATGTGTGTATCTATGTAGTGATATAGGTAGCCTACATCACTGTAAGGGGTGCATGCACCACCTTACCCAGGCTGCAGTAGCAGACCTGTGGTGTCAGATTTAGTCTGCTTCCCAGGGGTGGCATAATACATGCATCAGCCCCTGTTAGGCCTGTAAAGTACCTATGCCCTTGGCACCTAAGGTACCATATACTAGGGACTCATAAGGTACCACAGTATCCAATCACTAGTGCACCTAGAGTGCACTCCAAGTCGTTTAGAGAGAACAGAGAGGTTGGGGCCCTGATTGGCAGGGTCCCAGCCAGACTATAGCCAGAAACCAGTGTAAGCATCAGAAAAAAAGTGGGGGCAAAATAAGAGGCAGATCCTACTCTCCTACAGTCAGGTTGCCTCTAGATTTTACTCTTGACAGGCAGACTGTCTCCAGTGTCCACCTCATGGGTGCACCAGGTAGTCTGACTAGGGGTCAGGCTAAACATATGTCTGTACTGTTGCAGAACTTGTCTGCACTCAGTTTGCTGATGGTCAGTGAGGCTGCTTGCCAAAGCAACACCATCTACTGACAAATCATCAGGGTTCTGTGAGAGCAGGTCAGGGAGAGGGTCACTCTCCTCCTCCTGGTCCTCATCAGTTGCCATGAGCAAGCCCATGTCAGCCCTGTCAATATATGGCTTTAATCTGTTGACATGGAGCACCCTCAGGGGGTTCCTGGGAGTTCCAAGATTCACCAGATAGGTGACTTCTCCCTTCTGTTCAACTATTGTATGGGGGCCACTCCACTTGTCCTGGAGGGCTGCGGGGCCACAGGCTCCAACACCCACACTTTCTGTCCTGGCTGGTACACAGTCAGCACAGCCTTTGGTCATGCCAAGCTTTTTGCAATTCTTGGCTGGCCTCCAGGTTTTTGGTTGCCTTTTTCATGTATTCGGCCATCCGGGAGCGGAGACCAAGTACATAGTCCATCACATCCTGTTTGGGGGTTTGAGAGGTAACTCCCAGCCCTCTTTAACCAAACACAATGGACCTCTTACAGGGTGCCCAAACAGAAGCTCAAATGGGCTGTAACCAACCCCCTTCTGTGGAACCTCTCTGTATAAACAACAGGCAGGGAAGAAGAAGGTCCCATTTCCGCCTAAGCTTCTCTGGGAGTCCTTTAATCATTCCCTTCATGGTTTTGTTGAAGCGTTCAACTAAACCATTGCATTGTGGGTGATAGGGGGTGGTGAACTTATAAGTTACCCCACACTCCTTCCACATTGCCTTCAAGTATCCTGACATGAAGTTTGCACCTCTGTCAGAGATTACCTCCTTTGGGAAACCCACTCTGGAGAAAACTCCAATGAGGGCTCTTGCCACCACAGGGGCTTTGGTGGTCCTCAGGGGAATTGCTTCTGGGTACCTAGTGGCATGATCCACTACCACCAGGATAAACCTGTGCCCAGATGCAGTTTGAGGGTCAAGGGGACCAACAATGTCAATCCCTACCCTTTCAAAGGGTACCCCCACCACGGGTAGTGGTATCAGGGGGGCCTTTGTAGTGCCACCTGCCTTGCCACTGGCTTGGCATGTGACACAGGAGCGACAAAACTCCTTTGTGTCCTCTGACATATGTGGCCAATGAAAATGTGGGACAAGCCTGTCCCAGGTCTTGTTTTGGCCCAAGTGACCTGCTAAATGGATATCATGTGCTAGGGTCAAGAGGAACCCCCTAAACTTCTGAGGTATTACCAACCTCCTGGTGGCTCCAGGGGCTGGATCTCTACCCTCAGAATATAGGAGTCCCTCATCCCAATAAACTTTATGGGACCCACTAGCACTCCCAGCAGCCTCAGCAGCAGCCTGCTGTCTGAGGGGTTCAAGAGAGGGGCAGCACTGTTGCTCCTTACTCAGATCTTCCCTAGAAGGGCCCCCTGCCCCCAAGAACTCAACCTGATCAGGCTCAAGTTCCTCTGGGGCAGTTCCTTCTTCAGGGTCTGCTCCTCCTCCCTTAAGAGGGGAATCAGTGATCTGAGACAGAGGGAAGGCACTGCCTTAACCCTACTGCTCCTCTTCTTGGGACGCATCTGGTCCATGGTTTCAGGATCCAGAGCTGGTTCAGTGTCATGCATTTTGGCCTGTGACCTGGTCACAGCAAATACCTCTGCAGGGATGCCTAACATCTTAGCATGAGTCCATAACTCTACTTCAGACCAGGCTGAAGTTTCTAGATCATTGCCCAATAGACATTCTACAGGGAGGTCTGCACTGACTACAACCTTCTTGAGGCCAGTTACCCCTCCCCAGGAGAAATTCACAACTGCCAGACTATGGTTGGTCCTGACATTGCTTGCATTGGTCACCTGGTACATTTCGCCCAGGATGATCTGTCCAGGGTCCACAAGATCCTCTGCCACCATGGTGACACTAGCACCTGTGTCCCTAAATGCCAAAGCCTGTTTGCCATTTATTACAGGCTGCTGTTTGTATTTGCCCAGATTACTGGGGCTCATAAGGAAGGACATGTCCATGTCTCCATCACAAATCAGCATTGCCTGTGTGGGTACTCTGACTAGGCCAGAGTCCACTTCAGAACCCAGGGTCAACCCTACTACACCCTTATTCTGAGTACCACCTCCACCAGTAGCTGAACTAGGGGGAACAGTTGCCTTAGGGGCAGGAGTGGTGGTGGTTTGGTCTTTGGACTTGTTACAATCAGAAGTCCAGTGCCCTTTCTGTTTACAGAATTTGTACAAGGGCTTCTTTTGGCCTTTTCCCTTGTTGGATTGTGACTCCCCACCAGATGCAGATTTTTGGGGCCCTTGTGAAGACTTCTGGTCTTTTGACTTATCCCCACCTTTCTCAGAGCCCTTAGAATCCTGCTTCTTTGTGTCACCCCCTTGGTTCTGGGTTTTCTGCCTCACCCTGGTTCTGACCCACTTGTCTGCCTTCTTTCCCAATTCTTGGGGAGAGGTCAGATCTGAGTCCACCAGGTATTGATGCAACAACTGGTTCTGGCAATTATTAAGGATCTGTTCTCTCATCATTAGATTATACAATCCCTTGAAATCAGTAACCCTACTGCCAACCAGCCAACCCTCCAGATCCTTGGTTGCACAATCTACAAAGTCAGTCCAGTCCTGAGTCTGTACCTTCTGGGTGTCTCTGAACTTCAACCTGTACTGCTCAGTGGTTAAGCCAAACCCATCTATCAGTGCACTCTTCAGGACTTCATAGTCATCAGCATCCTCTTCTCTAACAGTGAGGAGATTGTCTCTACCTTTATCTGAAAAGGAGAGCCACAAGATTGCTGCCCACTGCTTTTGGGGGACCTGTTGTACTCTACAGGCCCTTTCCATAGCAGTTACCCACTTATGGATATCATCCCCACTCTGGTAGGGAGGAACAACCTTGCTCAGGTTCCTATGGTCTGGAATATATTCTCTGCCTCTAGGGACACTGTTGCTGCCACAAGGGGGTTCTAACCCCTCTTTTCTAGAAGCTCACTGGAGCTCCAGGGCTTCCTTATCTAATCGCAAATGGCTTGGTTTTGAGGGAAACCTTGCTTCCTCATACTGCAGCAGTTTGTACATTCTGTCAGAGGAGGTCTCTCTTCTTGAGAAGTAGGAGTTCCTCTGGTAGACAGATTCTCTGCCAGAGTGATAGGAGTGCTCAGATTCCCTAGAAACGGACCTAGGCCTGTCCTCCACTATGTCAGTTCTCTTAGGGAGAATTCCTCTGTCCTGTTCAGACCCCTTGGGACCTGGCTCTACAATCACAGAGTCTTGGTCATCCAGATGTTCATCATCTGACCCAGACACTGTAATTGACCCACCCACTGATTCAGATCCATTAGCTCCTAGAGCTAATCTAAGATCATCTGCTGTCAGCAGATCTATCAGGTGTAGTGTGGAGGGACTCTGTCCTAGCTTCAGGTGCCTTGCAGCACACATGGTTCTCAACTCAGAGAAAGCCATGTCCTTATACTGAGGCTGAGTGGATCCACTGGGTCCACTCCTTTAAGGACATTCTAGTGTTGTGCAGTGTTGTACTACCTACACTAGTTTGTGGCCTACTGATACTAGCTTGAGCTGTAGAAAGGGTGTGCTATCCCTTGGCACACAGCTCTAAGTTTAGTAGAACTTATTGATACTAAGCTTGACTTTATATGTACCTTGAGTACCTATAGTGGTTTTCAGTTAGTAATTCAAATAGAGATTTTCTGGTAAAACAATAGCAAGCTGGAATCCCACACGCTGCCACCAATGTGAGAAGTTGGCCTGGTATATGCTGTTCACTAATTAAAGTGGACACCTTGCACCAGTACAATTCGACTCTTATGGTAGGTAGGTTTAAGACAACCTTTATAGAAAACTATCCTAGTGGTAGCTGTGGAGAGCAGCCTTCAGGCTAAGTCTTGGAGGAATGTAAAGCAGCTTGTTTTACCACACAATCTCTTGAATCACCAAATGAAAAGACACCACACAGGTATATATATCAAATATATATGTATTTATTACTAAACAACTCTCTACTAATCTCTCCCACACCGTAACTGCTACCACTAAGGGAAACAATTCTAGAAAGGCAATGCCCCTGCCCCTCCAATGATGCGGCCACTCTTCCGCACACCACTTGCCCTGCCAATACAGCCTGAACCTGCATGCTCCAGCGGCGTCCGAGAATATCTGAACATTCCATTCCCACTCCTCTGGTGCGGACATGGGGATCCCATTGAATTACTCCAGAAACCTGCACCACATTCCTAAGTCCTCTTTCTTCCCTGTTGACAAGCGCATGTGGTGGTGTGGCAGCTTGAGTCCTGCCAGTGACCTGCTCAGTCTCCTGCAAAATGTCCGTCCTGCCCTAACTACCCTACATGCGAAATTCAAATGTCCAAGTAGTACTTGTACCATCCTCACTGTCACTTTCTTTTTAGCCAAGATGTCATCAATCAACAACCTCATGTGCAGTTTTTTATCCTCCGTCAACCTGGCCTCCATAGCCATGGAATCTAGTTCAATCCCCAGAAATGACAATATTGTGCTTGGACCTTGTGTCTTCCCCGGCGCCAGGGGCACACCCAGTGTCCCCATGAGCTCCTGGAAGCTTTGCAGCTGCTGCTGGCAGTCTATCGTACCAGGTTGACCCACCAGGAAAAAGTCATCAAGGTAGTGTGTCACCGTCTCTTTTCCCGTTTTCCAAGAGAAAACCCATTGCAGGAATGAACTGAACTTTTTGAACAGAGCACATGATACTGAACACCCCATGGGTAAAGCCTTATCCACAAAAATGTTCCCATCCACTTGAATACCCAGCAGCTGAAAATCCTCCGGGTGTACTGGCAGCAACCGGAAGGCGGCGTTGATGTCCCATTTTGCCATCTCGGACCCTTTGCCTAATCCTTCCACCAGGGCCCTGCCTACGTCCACTGAGGAGTACGACACTGATGTCAGGTCTTCTGAAATGAAATTGTTCACTGACCCCCCCCTTGTGGCCATGACAAATGCTGAATTAAACGATACTGGTCTCTCTCCTTTTTTGTCACCACCCCCACAGGAGAAATAATCAGATCCTTTATCAGGCTAACTGCGAATGGCCCCTCCATGCGCCCTTCTTGTACCTCCTTTTGCAATTTCCCCCAAACAACTGATTTGTGAGCCGCCACCGACTTCAGGTTCTCTGCCCATCTTGCCAACCTTGGGCCCTCGTACCCCAACTTAAAACCTTCCCTGGAACCCGTACTCAGTATTCGAGCATCCTGTTCTCGTGGGTAATGTGCTAGCCAGGCCTCTAAACATTCCAGTTTAATGGGTGTATGAGCCTTTGCCCATGTAACCCTGTGCCCCTCGACCTCCCTTGCCTCCCATCCCCTGCTGTCCGCTATTGGCACTCTGGAGTTGGGAACCCTGCCCCCCTGTTTGGCGCTGCCCTGCATATCCTGCCCGAAACACTGTACCAATGGGTGCCTTCCTGAGCATTTTGAGCATTCATGCCGAAATCTGCAATATTCCCGGGTGCAGGTTCCCTTGTTATAATCCCAACGCGCCCCTGGTCCTCCCCCTACTGACTTCGGAGTGTATCCCATCCCCACGGGTCGGGCGACTTTGAAAGGGGCGGTAAACTAAAGGCAGCCCACTGGCTGTGTATGTTGTCTTCCCGAATTTAACTGCCCCCATCGTCTGTTGATACAAATCCATGTCGATCTCCCCCCAGTTTGTCTCGGGGTCCCATGCTAGTCTGGCTCAGAACTCTTTGTCATAGTGTGACCACGTGTAACCCCCGTACGTCAATTGTGCCCTCCTAACTACGTCCATGTATTTAAACAAGGCCACAGACCTATGCGGATATTTCTCGCAGTACACACTTGCGAAAATCAAAAAGGCTGCTGTCCAGTTCTCTATGGTCATAGGCACCCTGGGCAGTCGTGATAGCTCTAGCTCCTTTTCTTTTGATCCCTCCTTGGATCGCAATTCCCTATGTAGGAGCTTCATCATGTCCACGTACTCTCCCTTCCAGATTTGTTATTTCGTAGCTAACATGAGGTGTGACCCAATGTTTTTGTCGCGCTCATGTACGGCATTTTCGGCAATCTGACTTCCTTACTTTCTTTGCCCTCCGTCACTTGACTTGTCCCCCCGTCGCTTTTGTCCTCCCCTGTGCACTTTATCGCTGATGAGTCCTTCTGTGCATTGTCGCCCGTCGTCCCCCCTTCTTTGCCCTGATCTACCTCCTTTTCCATCTTCTGCCCTTCTGTACCCACCCGTGTCCCGTATGCATCGTCCTTTGCATAATTTGATCTCACTGTCCCCTTCGTCCCCTCCAGCATCCGTCTCGGTGGACACCCTCTGCCTTGGGCTAACTGCCCTACCACTGCCTTTCTTACCTGGCGTCAAGGTCGGTGTCCTCAGTGGCTCCTACCGCCTAACCAGTCGTGCAGAGGGTTGATTCGCCTGGGGCTTGACCGGGAACTCTGCCTCCTGTCCCTCATCCTGCAACACACTAGGCACAAAATTTCTGTCCCTCCCCTTTCTTTGTCGACTATTTCCCCCTCCTCCAAACTATCCTCATCATAGTCTAATGGGATGTCCTCCCACTCCCCCTCTTCTTGTACACTGTGTACCACACCTGTTCCTCGCATCTTGGATACATTTCTCTAGAGTGCTCCCTGTAATCGGCGGGGGGTCCCGCTGCCCCTCCGCCTCCACTTTCGTTTTTTTGTACGAACACTGTCACAGCTGTCCTAGAGGGCACCTCTGCCCAACTGGGCTGTCACCCAGACGTGACCCTTTCAGACCTCCACTCATCCTTGCCGCCATAGTCCCTCGCCTTGGTCCAGCTGGCCGCCCTAGACCGTGCTTTCACTTCCTCCCGGTATCGTGGAGCCGCATGTGACTCACCAGAGATATGCGCATCCCGCGTTCGTTGATCCTGCAAGGAAAATGGAAGGTCCAGCAAGCTGTGGTTGGTATCCCTATCTGTCCCTGCCTGCCCCTGGTCCGGGCACCACTGCCAATACCCCGCTTGACCTGAACCACCTGAGGGTACCTGACTAAACCCCCCTACATCCCCCACCCCCGCCTGACTGACCCCGCTCCTGCCCAGTCCCGCCGAGTGTCCCCCCGTTGTCCCCGGGCCCACACCCCTCCTATCCCCCTGTCGCCCATATACCGTGGCCGGTGGGTGTCTCTCCCCCCGGGCCCCTCCTCCCCCTCACTCCATTCTAGCAGTGAAGCTAGCCTTCTCCCCGCCCACTCCCCCCTCCCCGGATCTCATCTACCCCCCTGGGGTCCCCTGTGCCCACCCCCCATTGCAGACCATTTGTCCTTCAACCCCCAGGGGGCCTTGTCTAACCACCCTCTAATGTCCAGAGCCACAACCGCCTCATCCCTGGGCCCCAACCCCCCTCCTCCTCTTCCTCCCTTTCAAGGACCACCTGGGGCTCCCCAGCCTTCCTCCCCCGGGTGTCCCCCTGCCTGCCAACCCTCCTTTTCTTCCCCGGACCACCCGCCCCCGCCCCCTCCCCGGCCCCTAGCTCTCTCTCCTCATGCAAGGCCCTGTGGGACTCCCCCCAAAACCCTCTTCTGGCCCTCCCGCTTGCCAGCACCCCCCGGGGGCCCATGCCCCCCCCCCCGGGCGCCCAAGATGTTGGTCCCTTCCTGATTGTGGGACCCACGGCGGACACCGGCGTGGGGCCCTCATGGCGCTTATGTTCGCGAACCGCTACTCCCTTCCTCTCCACAAATGGAAGGGTGGGGGGCGCTCCTCCCCTTTTGCCCCCGCTTTTCAGGGCCGCACCCGCTCCGCAGCTCCTGCCACGCACCTGCACTGCTTTTTCCTGGGCCCCGGTCCGCGGCGGGAAACATGCTAGCACCGCCGCGGCCACGCCCCCGGCCACGCGACGAGGTGGCCCGGATGCCTTCTCATCATGGCCTTGGACGAGGTCCATGCGGCCGGCCTCCACCAGGAGTCTCATCGCCTCCTGAACTCGCACAAACCTTGCTGCCATCACGTCAATTATATTGTACGTCAAACTGCCTAATTAACTTAAACTGCCTAACTAACTTAAACTGCCGAAAAACCTTTCCCTGCACTGATCAGTCGCCGTGTCACCTTCCAAAATGGTGACACGGCTCCCCAAATGGCCGGCTAAGTACCCCCGCCCGGTAGCCCAAGTAGAGCCCAAAGAGAGCCCAATTGGGCCCGGACCGCACCACTCGGTCCAAAACCCCCAGGGTGCAAGCCTCGCTTCTGTCGCCCGCCCCCCCCAAAGCCCCATTCTACCCCGCTACCTGGAATTGCTTCAGATATGATATTCAGGCAAACCCTGCCTTTCCTAAGGAGCAGAATACAGCCAGGCCTCTAGAGCTCAGGATGAGGGGTGCTCCCATTTACCGCAAGAGGCTTGTATATTCGCATTAAACTAGTCTAATTAAAAATTATGGCAGCTTTTGAAGAGGGAGGTGCTTAATTTTGTGTTTTACCACTTCCCACTGCCTTGACCAGCCAGGAGCAGTTCAGTCCACACGTCACATCTTGCACAGCTCATGGGTGCCCATGGGCGCTTTACCGCCTTATTAAAAGCACGGAGCTTTTGAACGCTAAAGCGAGACTTTTAAACGTGCTTCACGGTTTTCATATATCCCCAATATACTGCCAGAAACACTAGCCAAAGTGTGATTTGCCTACATCGCAGCAAATTCGTGATCTTTTTCGGAAGCAGAATATTGGCACGAATTTCTTGCCAGTAAGAGGAGACTCTTCACACATGAACCTCCAGGTCTCACACTTTTCCTGTGTTGACAAAAGGGTACATGTGTGTCGGGTATCTCCGCAAACGTCCACCTTTTCCCAGTGTGCGGAAACGGAACCAGTCTTGGGTTGGAAAGGACGCAATTCATTTCCCCCTCTCTCGCCTCTCCGCCGTCGCTCTGAATACATAAGCTGCCATGTGGGAACATTAAAGAGACAGGCCGGGACCAGGGGGAGGGAGAGAGCGCCGGGGAGTGAGAGGTTAGCCGACATTTATTTTAATTGAGTTCCAGTCTTTGTGGCCCTCGGAACAGGGGGCCCTGACCCCGGCTAGCTGCATCCAGATGTGCCGTTCCCCAGGGACACCGGCAGACCCCTGGATTGTAGGAAGACAGACAGAGGTGGGGGAACCATCACCCCCCACATCCCCATTCCCACTCTTCACATATATACCATGGCTGGATACAGAGCTGAAAGCCCTCCTGGTTTTCAGCAGCTCGGGCCCCTGGTCTGGTCACGTTCTGCCCTGTCTACATCTGCTCTGCAAATTGGACTTGAATTGATGAGGCTAATTTCAAGGGGCGACAAGAAGGGGGGCGACAGAAGGATGGGAAAATAGAGTGCGCGGGAGAAGGGTAATAAAAAACACCGAGGGAAAGTAACCTCGAAAATGTGAAAGGCGGGAAAAGAAATTTAAAAAAAATGAGGTTGAGGAGGAAAAGAAAAAAAAGGGAGGCAGAGGAGGAAAGAGGGAGGAGAAAGTGCGAAAGAGAAGGTGGTGGCAAAGGGAGGCGAACATATGCAATGACGGAAGGCGTGAGAGATGAAGAGACGAAAGTAAAGGCGGAAGAACGTACAGTAAAAGAGAAAAGGATAGATTTCTTTAAATAGGGGTGAAATGCAGGATTAAGTCCGATTTCGGGAAAACGATACTATGGGAAGAGAATAAGCGCGGTGATGAGGAAGATAGAAGTGGCAGGCAGTATGAGATAATGAGATCTGAGGAAGAAGGTACTGAAGAAGTATATGAAAGTGTGGGGGGACCTAGGGAAAGAAAGAGGAGACATATTGTTATAATACAGCGAGTGCCAGTGAGGAAAGAGGAGAATGAGGGAGAGAAATAGTAACTGATATGCGTCTGAGAGGAGTGGAGAACGGAAGGGAAGCAATTATATAGAGAGTTGGAGAAGGTGGGGGAGGGAAGCAGAGGGAGGTAGGGGGAGAAGGAAGAAGAGTGAAAGACACGAGAGAAGTAGACAGCAAGAAGGGGAGAAAGAGTACAGACATAGCGACGGAGACGTGGGAATGGGAGACTCAGACGACAGGAGAAAGTGGAGCGACGAAGGAAGGATGGAATGAGAAAACGAGCAAAAGAGAAGAAAAATCTCCCGTGGAAAGGACCCCGGCGAACATATATTCTACCTAGAAGGCCCTTGTGGGGAATAAAACATCTCGCACGCTCCCAGGTCGACTGGTGGTGTCCACGGACGGTGTGCTTCCGCCAACAGTCATTCATTCGATGTTTTGTGGGCCTTAGACTGCTGTGTAACTGGGCAAAACTGGAAAAAGAGGCGGATTCTTGATATTACCTGAGGCCCCAGAGCTCCCTGATGAGGCTGGACGAACCCACTCTGGAGAAGGTAACGGTGCCTGCTGCTAGCGAACACGCACTCAGGCATTTAAAGCACCGAATTACATACACCCATTTTGTTCTGAGTTTTAAGGGGCGACTTTTCACTTATAGTTTTTTCGTATTTTGTGATTTGCCTTGTCATGTTTATTTTCTGTGGGTGGGTAGGTTCACTTGCCGATATGAATGCGCTAAAATACCACTCTTAACATACATTTTACATGAAATGGAAACACACCTGTCTGTCTTGTAAATTATGTTTTGTTTTATACCAGTTGCTTATCAAATTGTTTTCTTGTGAGACTTAGAGTCAACTTTCCCACCACAAATAAAATTGTGTACAACTCATTGGCCGACAAACACGACAACGCTGCAGTGTGTGGATAAAGGTTACAGATGGCCATACGTAGTTTCAAAGCGGCCGTGATTTAATATACAGCCAACTTCCATCGTCACTTGTATAGTGTTTATTACATTTTGAACCAGAAAGACGAGTCTATATCCAGATCGAAGCTATAGGTTACGTTTCTTTTGCCAAAAATATGCTGTTTGGTTTGCAGATACTATCTAGTTCTGATATATTTTTCAGTGAAGAGGCTTCACAATCTATGAAATCAATTAACGTTCTTTCTGCTGCATATTTGGAAAGAAAATATATTGCATTTTTCTAGATATGTATGTATAAGCGTAAAACTAAAAGCAAACGTAAGGATAGCAATACGAACGATAACAATAATAACACTAATATTACTATGAATAGTAAAAGTTCTACTACTATCACCACAAATACTACTACTACTACTAATAACAATATTAATACTTAATAATAATAAAATAATAATACGCTTGGAGGCGCAGAACCCTAGTTTCAAGGTGCTACAAATCCTAATGTTAACTTGTGAAATAATGTAAGCCCGCGATTTTCTGCATTGCTTAAAACGTCAGATATTAAACCGAACAGGGTTTAATGTAATGTTCAAGAGTGACACAAGTCACAACATTCCAGTCTTTTACTGGAAAATCATCAGTGGAGAAATCTGTGGGACGCGACGGAAAGTGTGTGACTCAGGCGCTGCATCCGAGCCAGTAACTATTGCAAAATATGTGCATTAAAGACTGAACGTTCAACGCACACACTTCCTGCTCGGGCATCCTGCAGAGACATCCTCGGAAAGGGTACACGGCGCCCGGGAGGGATGCCGAAGGCTTCCATTGTGTTGCGCCCCTTATCTGCAGAGAACACGTATCCTGTGCGCGGACGGGTCCGAGGGGCTTGAAGGCAGGACCAGGCTGCTTCCTCCTTCGCATCGCCAGTGACTTCACTTCCCAAATTTAGCCGAGAGAGGGAGAAAAACACAGGCCTATCCGGTTAACTGTCTTCTGCCCTATCTGTGTCACGAGAGGGAGACAGGGGACCACACTGGAAGGGGCTGCTGTTCTCCCCCAGGGTGACCCAATGTGGGGCCAACTGGCTGACTCCTCCAGATGGACGGGACCATTAAGGTGAGAGCGTGCGGGGGCTGTAGTTGAAGGTGGGTTAAATGGCCCCTGCTCTCTAGGAGAAGGGCCAGGAGGGAGGGGCTGCAGCTGTACCGCGACACAAGGTGGGGGCAACACGCTGGCACCTTCATGTGGCAAGAGGGTCGACCTCGAAGCTGGGGAAGCGGGTGCGAGTCTCGGCAGGGGCGCCAAACATCCTGTGATTCTGGGCAAATCACTTAATCTCCACCGGTCTAACAAAATGAATGTGTCCGTCTGTAATGCAACTGGTGCTCATGTAAAGAGCTCTGATACCTTCGGGACAAGTTCGCCCTATAAAAACTCAAAAAAGGACACATAAATTGAGGGTGCCTGGAGTCTCTTGTAAAGGTGGAACGGAGTAAGCGCCCACCGTCCTCTATCAGGCGCGTCAGATTTGATTGTTAGGGGAGCTCTCTGCTTCCCAGCGCTGAGAGGTGCTTAGATCCATGTAGTGGCGACATACATACGTGGCTTCATGCTGTTTCAACGTCTTCAATTTAGCTGTCTCTTTCAGGGCTTTGGCTGAAACTTGGTATTCGTTTAAAGTTGTAATCAATACTCGTTGTTTCTAAGAAGCGCTTTGTGTTTTCATGCCTACATCTTTGGAGCGCATTTTCCCCACCAGCCAGTAGAATAGTTCACCGTTGAATGCGCCTGCTGCAGACATATGTGAATAACATGTGAACGTTAAAACAGAGCCCGGGTCTGCGGTGTTCCTATGAGCCCTCCTCTTAGCGAGTAAGCTATTCCGGCTTTTTTCAGACAAGGAACCGATGCCAAAGAAATAAATGGTTTTGCCCAGGGCCACACTGTTTGACCTAGTGAAAACGCAGGAATTCTGTTATGCCGACATCTGTGAGCAATAGAGCTGGAGATTTTTTGCAGCAAAATTTCGGTCGAGCTGAATTTGATATTTATTCTTTATTGCTTTGGGGACAATTAAGAGTGAGAAACTAAAAAACAAGTTAGCAACTATAAACACATTTTTCTAACTAAAGCGGGGAGTTGGCATTTCAAACCAGGTATCCTGTTTTCAATCCCGGACACCAAGCCACCAGATCTCGTCTCCTGTGCCATGGATAATTAACCAGCGAGAGAGTGAGATTGATAGAGGTAATAATTTCACCCCCCATTCAAAAACAACAGGATTCCATTGGGCACGTGCTCCGACGCTAACCGGGGGACAGAGCACAGCTGCTTGCTACGTTTCCTCAAGAGGCACACCGCCTCTTTGCCCGCACATAGACTGCCTGGTCAGGGTGAAAATACAAGGTGATCTTGACAAGGATGCTTCTTTTAAGCATCATTGGGGCATATTATCAACAGAATGCGATAATTATCGCAAATCTCTCTTAGCGCGTTTTCTTTTATCGCCGTCTATCGCTGGTTGACATCGCCGTGTTAGCGGCGTATTAGCAACGCTTTGATCAGAGGCGAAGTCAAATCCAGCGATAGACGGCGATAAGCAGCAAGAGTGTGAGAAACCAAGCAATAATTAGTAAGCTCTAATGAAAAGCTTGCTAATAGGCAAGTGTGAAGTTAACCACACAATCCACCTCCAATACAAAAGATGGTTAAGTCAACTTTTAAACTGGTGTTAAATTCCTGCGATAACCGCGGTTAGCGCAGCTTTTTAATCGCTTCGCGGGTCCGGTGCCGCATTGTTAATAGTGCGAAGTTGTGTTTGCGACTGTTTTCATGTAGTATTGGTGAGGAACGCCTACTTTGCATGTCATTAGCGATAAATATCGCTGACATGCAAAGCAAAAAACGTCAGCTATCTCAAGAAAACAAGCGCTAAAGCATGTTAGCGTGTTCTTGTTGATAGTGCGATAAAAAAATCGCCGCTTTTTCGGCGATATGTGCCGCTAAAGTGGCAAAAGATTTCTTGATAATATGCCCCATTATTGTTTCACATAGCGCCAATATGCACTATTTCGCCCTCTGCAGTTGGCCACATCGCCTGCTCGTCGACATAGAATGGAACTGCATCGCAGTGGTGCTCCCCTGCTAGACAGGATTGGAGTTTTTTTCCCCCCTAAACGGCCGCCGCCGTAGGTTGAGAGCGCCCACTCCACCCCCTAACCCACTCTACCCAGTTTATTGCCCATGGCGTCAGGAGGTGAGGCCAAAAAGGGTCTTATAAGAGGTCGGGGGAGGGAGGGCTGGCACACTTTGTATTCAAGCTTTTAATTGTGCAGGTTTTAAGGCTATCTTTAACAAAAAAACAAAAAAAAACTCGATTTTGCTGAAACCGCATTTATTTCCTGTAAAACCTATTACTCTGCACTGACCTCCAACCCACATGCGTAGTGCTACTGATAACTGGCAATCGTATCTCTTGCAATCTGCCATTCGTATGGCATTGGCACGCAAGAAACCAGTTTATCAGGGGTTGGAAACCTTTGGGTACCTGCTTGTGAACGGGGCAGAGTTGGGGCCAGGGTGTGACGTGAGTGTAGAGAGGAGTGGGTCCCTTCCCATCAGCAGGCCGCAGGACCGGTGTCCCGGAAAGAGGGGCAGGTCTGTCAAGATGCCGCGATTCACACCGGGCCATAGAGAGTATTTTAAACATCCCTCCTCCCCTAGAATATGCCTCCCCTTTAGCTCCCCTGCTGTGCTCATCCACAACTCTCTTTCACAGCATTTCATTCCCATCCCACTCCTCTATTTTTGTGCTTTTCCGATAACAGTGCCAGCCTTCTTCTCTCTGCCCCCGGGGCGGGCCCTCACTGTTCTCCAGAACAAGCCTCTTTCCATCCCCCTGTTTCGCCTTCCATCGCCACGGGCCACCCTCCGTCTCCTCACTCTCGCCGCTCCCTCCAGGGGGGCTGTGAAGTCGGTGACGACTCCGGGCCCTGATGAGACTCCTTGTTTTGACAGAGAGAGAGAGAGATACAGGCAGCGGGGGCCGCCCCTTTTCAGCTGAACTCCTCTGATGAAGCCGCGAAGTGCAGCACGTGGCCGCGCATGATAAGGCTGAGAGCAGCAGGGAGCGCATGATATCTGGGCGGAGAGGTGGAATTAGAGGTGGTGGCACAAGGAGGTGTGAGTGAAAACGACCCCACGGCCAGCTCTGCTGGCAAATCCCACAACCACAGCCCAAATGCTGCACGCTTGTCAATCTCGGCGCTATGCAGCACCGCAGTAACAATGAGAGCTGAGTATTTTTGTACTTCGAGTGTTGGTTTACGTCCTGTTAATGTTCCGCTCATCAACAGTTATATCTCACCTTCCCGTCTAAACACACTTTATATTATTGTTAAGCTACCATGAAAAGCATACTGTGAGAAAGGAGGTACACAACAAATTGTTAGCTCGATGAGAAGCCAATAATTAGGAAAAATTGAATAAATAAATAGGTAAAAATGAAGACCATCTAAACAAGACTATTAATGGAATGAATTAAAAAGGAAAGAAAGGCAAAACTGATCAGGGAGAACGCAAAAAGTAGAAAGTAAGGAGAGAGAAAGAAAAGCACGGAAGGGAAGATAGGTACACAGAAAACCCAATGAAATAAGAAAAGGAAAACAGGGAATGACGAAAAGGAGACAAGGTAAAAAAAAAAAATGTAAGTCCGTTTTTATATAGCGCAGCTACTCACCCTTACGGGTCTCAAGGCGCTGGGGGCTGGAGTGGAAATTAAGTGAGCTATTGCCCAGAGTCACATGGTGCTGAGCTGCCGCCGGAGCCGGGGATCAAACCGTGAACCCTGTGCTCTGAAGTCAGCTGCCCTGGCCGCTGCACCACACCTCTCCACTTAAGGTAAGAGAACAGAGCGAGGGAAACACAGTGAGAAAGAGGGAAAAAGTAAAAAAGGAGAAGCTCATTTTGTTACAAGAATAAAGAAAGTGAAGGGATAACATTTTTCTGAAACTGAAGAAGAGCGGATAAAAATAAATTACAATCGAAAACTGACTAGATCTCCAAGAATGCTAAACGATAATGGGTTAAAAAAGCAAAATAGCAACGTTTGTTCCAGCAGCACAATTGTACCTCACGATGTAGTTCTTGGAGTGCTATCGAAGCGCGTGGTAACACTTAAATTCATAAAACAAGATTTTTTTTGTATGCATCGGCCAGATGCGTTCAGAGATATAAAGTCACTTCTGTTTCTATTATAAGGCCTGGTCATGTGACAAGGCTATCACCTCCTGGCACCCTAGCACTAGAATCACTGCAGGGCCCTTAGGGCTTGATCATCTGAGGAGGGATATCGATTCCACCCCAAGCAGTGACATCAGTAGTAGGCGTTGCCCCGGTTACTTACCGGTAATCTTTATTACTCCGAGTATAGTCTTCCTCGCCACATGAATAACGAAGTGAGCTTCAGCTCCACATCAGAACCCTCCAAAGCAAAAGTTAGCCTCCCATGCCTCCCATCCCTTCCCAACATGGCCGACCCCTATCACCCTTGACCTCTAAAAGAGGAGGGCCGGCCCAACCCTCAGCCTGAGAACTACCAAGCATACACATGAAGCCGATAGCAACACAGGGAGGGAAGGATGGGAACTCATGTGGCGAGGAAGACTATACTCGGAGTAATGAAGATTACCGGTAAGTAACCGGGGCATTACCTCCTCGTAAGTCTTCCTCGCCACATGAATAACGAAGTGAGCACATACCCAAGCCAAGCGGCTTCATGGAAGCTCACAAGAAACCAACCAAAAAGAAGGAGACGCCAAAGAAGCATGGCAAACCCACCAAAAAAGAAAACACAGACGAGTGGAAGGAACCACCCAAGAGACAGGCAACCACGAGCAGGAAGAACCAGCCCGGGACAGCGAGACACCGGGAGGGCCGAAAACCCGGACCCCCGAGATCCGGAGGCCAGCCAGAAAGCAAGCCCGAACCAATGACAGAAGGTGGACAGAGAAGGCACGGGATCAGACCGATAGGAGCCAAAAGCAACAACAAACAGGCCCCAGAACAGAAAGCAGCAAGCCGGTCCAAACACACCAAGACTGCCCAACGGACAGCCAAATGCGAGAGGGAGCAAAGGCCCAGACTTTGGAACCGAAGAACAGAGGGCACCCCTCACCACAGCGACACAACAAGAAGCCACAGCAGTAAAGAGACGCAGGCCGACCGAAACACAGCAACACCGCATGGCGGACCACCAACAGCGAGAGAGCCGAACCACCCCAAATCCAACGACCGGAGGGAAAGAAGGAAACAAAACCCACCAGGCCCGGAGGCAACCGAGGACTGAAGCAGAGGAACCAGACGCAATCAAAACAGACTGGCAGGAGCCGCAAGAACAGATGGAGGTGCAGAAAGGAACCCAGCACCCCAACCGAACAACAAAAAAGACGAAGCTCACCAAAACCCCACCAGCAAGGAGAGAAACAGGCGGGACATGGACCCCAGCCACACAGAGGACCCCCGGAAGGGAGCGCGACACCAACGAGAGAACCCAGGCAGGCACAAGGCAAAACAGCCCCAGGAAGCTGCAGTAAACCACCAAGGGAACCCAACCGGCAAGCAGCGAAAAGCGGAAAGCCCACAAGGCCGCCCACGGTTCCCGAAGAGCGGAAGGGACCAGGCCCAAGGCCAAGCCACCAGAAAGGAATGCGAACGCCCACCAGGGGCCACCATGCACAAGAAAGCATATAGAACCCAGTAGTAAGGGGAACTCAGCACGAATGAGCGAGCCAGCCCCGCGCAGGGGCCAAGCAAACCGTCCCTGTGACGTTCCACCTGTAGTGAACGAG
Organism: Calotriton arnoldi; assembly: GCA_963921515.1. Lineage (NCBI taxonomy): Eukaryota > Metazoa > Chordata > Amphibia > Caudata > Salamandridae > Calotriton > Calotriton arnoldi. Next base: position 456,029 of record CAWUFW010012538.1, on the reverse strand, counting down.
CCGCCGAAGCGAGCACCCAGGTGGCCACACAGCCAGCCAACAACCAGGCCCGACCCAGCCGAACAACGGAGAGCCGACAGGAACAGGAGCGTACCGGGAGGGAAGGCCACAGGCAGAAACACACCAAAGGCGAGAAGGACAGAAGAGCCGGGCAAAACGAGCCCGAGCAAAGCCAACACCTCCAGGGAGCAAACCCGAGCCAGCAGGCCCCAGAACCCCAAAACCAGGGACCAAAGAAGGAGGATGCAAAATCCGCACCGGAAGCGCAGGGCCCCGCCCGGGGAAGGAGAACCGGGAAAACCCAGCACCCTCGGACAATGAAAAGCACCGTACGAACATAAACCACCATGGGATATTGGAGAGCAGCGGTAGGATACAAACCCTTGTCCTGTGCGAGCCTGTGCCCCCAGAAGCACAACAATGACCATTGAGCTATAGCACCGAGGTTCAACACCCCCTGCAGCAGAAACCAAGGGAGAAGCACCCAGGCGAGCACCACCAACAGGGCAAATGCCCCGTCCAGGCCAAACAAGCCCAGAACCCACGGAAGCAAAGGGACCAGAGGAAAGCGCAAAACCGGGAGCCCGGACAAGAAGGTAGACAGAGCCACCACCGGGGGCTCAAACCGAAACCGGAACAAAAGTGACCCAGTCAAGGACAGCACAACCGGACCAAAAAGCCAAAGGGGTAAACCCAGCAACCCCCCGGAGAACGAGGCAGGTGAAAAACCGCCCAGAATAGAAACAAGAAGCCTCCACAGGGCAGGGGCAAACCCCAGACAAGCCAAGGAACGGTCAACAGAAGTCAGACGAGAAACCCGCCATCAGGTGTACCAACCGACCCAGCACAGACCGGGAACCCAAGCACGCCCCACAGGACGGCAAAGGCCGCCACCACCCGGGAAGGGGACACCAGAACAGGAAGACCACCGGCCGCACCAGTAGACATGGCGGGAAGGGGGCCACCTGGGCAAGAGAAGGGACACCCACGGGAACAGGCGAAGCCGGGAATGAACCGGAACCAAGGAAGGCCCAGAGGCACTGAGACCAACCGGACGGGGAGGACCCCCCAACGGACAGACCGGGTAAGCACAGACTGTCAACAAGGCACAAAAACACCCGAAACACTCCTGTGGAAGGCCCCTACCAACGTAGACAACCCCAACACGAACAGCCGGGGGGCCACACGAAACCAGCCGAAGGGTGATAGGCACAAGGAGGAAGGCAACCAAAAAAAACCCAGAAAAACCAGAAACAGGAAGGGGAAAACACCAATACCCCACCGGTAAACTGGAACCGGCTGAACAGGACCCGCCGGAGAAGGACCAGAGAGACAGCCAAAAAACGACCCGCAAGAACAGGCCAAAACGCACACCCCAGCAGAGGCGTGCGCCGAACGCCTGGCCCGACCAAGCCGTCACCACCCAAAGGCAGCAGACTAACCAAAGAGCCACCGCACCCCGGACACGAGCAGCTGAGCCCGACAACCGGAGCGGCCCGGCAGTGGGCAGGACTCATGGAACCGAGACAGAGGCCACCCAGGACGGGAGGAGAGGCAACAGAAGACCCCCAACAGAGCCCCAACCCCCAGGAAGCGAGGAGAAGCACAAAGAGGATGGGGGCACAAGAGCCTCCTGCCGAGCCAGGGAACAGGAGGAGGAGGGGGCGCCACGGCCGCGGCCCCGGACAAGAAAGGTCAAGTCCACCAGGAGCAGACACAGAAGCAAAAGTCCACATGGCGACCACCGAAGCAGCCCAGAGAAGGACGGACAGGCACCAACCGCAGCTCGCCCCCATCAGACACGCAGCAGCCCACAGACCCCGGAATCCCCAGGAGGACGACCAACCAGGGACTGACCAGGCCAGACCCCGCACAAGAAAGAGAGCAGGATGGACAGACCATAGGTCCAAAGCCACGCTGTATGTGCTGCCATCAGAACGGACAATAATGGTAAATTATACAGCTCCACTATTACTCGTGCATTAGTACCCGGAGGAACCTATAACGTCAATCCTAGAATACAGAAAGATTGAGAAAACACCTGGAAGGCCCCAAAGCCATGTCCTGCAGTGCACGTTGGCACATACGGCATGACAAAAATATTAATTACGACCAGCAGGGAATAAACACAAAGATGTTATGTAACCAAAGTAGCATGTAGAAGACCCACGTACCGAAAGCACAAATCCGTAATGTGGAGCAGAGGCAGGATTCGAACCCTTGTCCAGCGTGAGCCGGTGCCACCAGAGGTACAAGACCAACCCATGAGCAATAGCTCAGATGTCCATGTACACACTGCGCCTTGAAGCAGGTCCGGCAACACCAGGTCATAACGGGGGAAACCAATGACCAAACCACACACCGATTGGATAATGTAACCACTATTAACCAATGAAAGCTGCTAGGTAAACACATAGATACTGCTGCAACAGGTGTCTGAAACCATTTCAGGAAAAACACAAATATATATGTATAAAACACACTCCCTGAGTACGTTGATCCCTGTTTACAGCACCGGGCCACCACGACCCAAAAAACAACGATAATGTTGGAGACTGCGGGAGAATAATGTAGTGCGCATGCGTGAGCAAGACACCCTACCAAACCTATACCTCAGAAAGCTCCGAGATGTAAGGAGATAGCACTACAACTCATTACGCAAGGGAATGAAAAGTCTCAGAAAGGATGCACACGAAGGACCGGTGCCACGGTGCCACTGTAAGGACACCTTGTAATCTACAAGCCGCACGCCATCGGAACTGAGGAACAGGTTCGTTTGAGGCGTCCTACGGGACTGGAGTCGTCTGAGACCTCGGCAGCAGCGCAGCTCATGGCTGTATGCAGAGCAGCGTGGCTCCTGACAGCTCGCGCGCCTACTCCGGCCTTATTAGGGATGAGAGTTTGTTTTAAGGCTCAGTGCGGGGGGGGGGAGTCGGAATAGTTTTTTGGCAGGGGACAGGGTTTTAGGGCTCAGGGTTTGCGGGTTGGGGTAGTTTTGAGGACTGAGGCCAAGTTTTAGGGCTCAGGGCCGAGGGGAGGGGAAGTTTTCAGGGGTGGGGTCAGTTTTAGTGCTCAGTGTGGAGGGGCTGTGGTCGAGGTAGTTTTTTTGCCAGGGGCAGGGATTTAGGCTTCAGGGCAGGGCAAGGGGAAGGGAAAGTTTTCAGGGCGGGAGGGGGGTCAGTTTTATGGCTCAGGGCAGGGGGACTGCTGTCTGGGTAGTTTTTTGGGCAGTGGGCGAATGTTAGGGTTCAGGGTGGGGAGTCGGGAGTCGGGGTAGTTTTAAGGGCTGCAGTGAATTGCAGGGCTGGGGTATTGGGTGATAGTGGGCAGGGTGGGGGGCTGGGGTGTGCAATTTACCATGCATATCCCTTTAGCAATCATGCCTTTACAATGAAATTCATTGTAAAGGCATGCGTGATAAAGGCATGTGTGATAGAAACACAGTCGTGGTTCAGACCGCGCTGTTTTATTCATGCGTGGTTTAGACATGCATGGTTGTATCATACAACCAGCTCTAAGTCCCTTGTCTAGGGGTAAGACATATACCTAGGTCATGTAACTCAAATGCTCCTCCGTGGGCCTGCAGCACTGGTTGTGCCACCCAGGGAGGTAGCTCTTCAAATGTGCCACAGGTTTGCCATGGCTGGGCCTGTGTGTGCAGGTTACTGTTACTCGGATTGACATTTAAAAAGCTACTTGCCAAGGTCCTCTATGTGTCTCACCACATCAAATTACTTCCTGGGGGCAGGGGGCAGTGTCTGGAAGAGGTAGGTCATATGCACATGTGTGCTACATGCACCAGTAGTGAATGGCACCAGATGGTGTGTTCGATACGGTAGGGCCTGCTTCTCTCATCGGATTAACATGAGGGATCTGTGGAAAGGCTATTGAGCTTTATTTCCTACATGCAGAAGAGTGGCAGTATATTGTTTGATTTTGATTAGTTATTAATGGCAAATCCTCTCTGGTGGTACGAGTGGATTCGACATTACTAATGTGGAAATACCACTTCGGGAAAGTGGGATTTTCTGTGCTCTTGGCTCTGTGTGCCTGTCAGCCTGTCTTCAATCCACATCTGGGTGCTGGGGGGACAGCTACATCTGTGCATTCCTGATAAGGCTGTCATAAACCGAGGGCACAAGGGAAATTTCAGACCTCTGACTTGGAGGGGCCTTCCTGGGATGGATAAGTGAGGGTGGAATTGGCACCTGCATTCTAAGGGGCAGGGTCTTGGTCCCACTTAAGATATTGATCAAGCCTCCTGGGGTAGGGTGGCAGACAGGACAACATTTAGAGAGGGCCCGTGCATTTCAAAGGTGGCCTTTTGAACTGATCTCATCTTTAAAGGCCATTTTGGGTATAACCACTGGGACCTCAGGAGTTAAAGACGCTTGTGGGATTGGAACCATACTATGCTGGTTTGACGCTGGGACAGCGACAAGAGGATCTATTGGGGCAGGAGGGACTGCAACTGGATTATCCACAGACTTGTGGTGGCCTGGGGCTTGTCACGCTCTAGGATGGGGACTATCACTTGGTGGTTGTTTCCTGGATGTTTCTGGCCTACAGCTAATTGCCAACTGTTGTGGCCCGGGTCTCTAAGCACTCTCCTGGTATCCTGTCCACGAGATCCCAGGGACAGAATGGATCTCCCCATTTGCACGAGGTCGTAGGGACCATGCAGGGTGCAGCAGAAGTGATCGCCGGTTGGGAAAAATGCCATCCTGATGTATGCAGTAATCACACTATGCCGAGGAGTGTGCTCGTAATGATAAGTGACCCACCTGGGGGTTACATAGGGTGAGGAGTTCGAGGAGTGTGGGGGATGTTTGCTGAGTCCAAAGGACCCAAGCTTACAACCGGAAACCCATGCTAGCTTGCACTTTGTAGCATGTGGTGTCCGAGGGGTGTTGGGGGAAGTTTTCCGAGTCCACAAGACCCTAACTGGCAGCCTAGACTGTCTCTGAATTTCAGATGCTTCAGTGCTTGACATCACGTACTCTGTCCGAGGTCGCCGGCTCCTTCTTTCCGGACCCACGCCATAAAGTACTCTGTTGTTGAGAATACCGTGACTTGGCCCGAGGGGTCTTGTTGTGCTTGTGTGCACCCACGGGTGGCTCTATCAACTGCAGCTCGCACCTCCACAGGAAGAGAACAATTCTTCAAATTGGAAGTGCGCCAGCTTCCAGTGTCACATTTTTTTGTGTACAGGAGGGATAGTGATCCCACACTCGTGAAGCTGCCCCTGGGTGCCTGAGGACCTAATCTGGATGAACGAGAACATGTAACTGTTTCCTTCTGCTTTTGGTGGTCCTGACAATCTAATCAAAGTGTTGCCAGCAGGTGCAATGTGTATTGTTGGCTGGTGTAGTTTGAGTGGCTGAGGTGCTGGTTCAAGACGCGTAGTCAGAACCTGTGATTTTTGACCATTACAACTGTATAGGGTATGCGATATTGGGAATGTCGTGTTTTATGCTAATGTGTTAGCGAGAAAGTGGAATACTTCTGAACAGCTTGCACATATGTTTCTGTCGCTTTTGATTCTGGGAGGGACTGCTTGGATCGTGAGCACCTTGGAGAAGTATGCATATGGGTTTATGTTGCTTATGAGAGTGAGGGGATAACGGGGCAAGTGAATACCTATGACTAGTACATATATGTTCATGCTGTTCTGCTGCTAATGGAAGAGTTCTACATTTGCATATAACTGTAAAGTATTTCTCCAATGTGTATGTCATTTTGATTTCAATGTGGGGTATAATACAAAGACCAGTGTTTTATACATACGGTGTGAAGTCTTTTTGTAGCGTGCACAGTGTGTTGCGAGGGTGGGGTTGTGTCCATACTTTACACTTTGACCCTGAGGGTAAGCCTGACTGCTCTCTGCCAAGCTACCCAAGGGTGAGCACAGGTTATCGGACAAGTGTATTGTACTCATCCTATCTAGGACGGTTGGATTCTGCCTGGCTTTGGTGTGTCCCAGCCAGCCAGAAACCGCTGGGTCCAAGAAAGGCCTAGGTTGCTTGGTAGTCAACATATGCAATGAGGTGAGAGGATGTCTCTCGGATAACTTTCATACCCTAGTCAAGTGCACTAAACCTGTGAAATGCCTGTGAGGACATGCTAACATCTAATCTAAAATAACTGAAAGGAGAACTGCCCACTCTTACTCTTAACTTTGTTCAACCTCAACATCTATGGGAGTTCCCAAAAAAGGAATCTGTGTGGATCAGGCCACAGATAATGGAAAGCAGATGCCGTATTTAACATATTTTGCAAACAGGCTCATGATCTGGTTCTTGGCACACCAGCAGACAGGACACCATCAGACTGCATACCAAAAAGTGTAAAAAAGATTAAAAAAAAAATACAGCAGGCCTTTTCTATCTATGCATCCAGTATCTGGGACAACTTCCCCAGATCCATCAGGACCGCCCAGCGCAGCTCAAACTTAGGAAAGAGTTGAAAACTCACCTTGTTAAAGAACACTACATCACAATGCATTAACTGTTCACAACCCAGCATCCTCTCCTATTACTCATTGAATTTATGCTTGTCTTTTCTATGTCCAACACCCGGCTGCCTTTTTGCTAGATTTGCCCTATAGAAATACCATATACATGCTTACATTGAAATTAAACATGGTTTCCCTTTTCACAGCATCCCAATGAATAGAGCTACTCTTTGGTGTCCTATGATATGGCTGTGAATGTCATTGGTTTGAAACAGTGAAATAGGGGAGCCATTTAAAATGTAAAATGTCAGCGGTGGACTGTTTGAGGAACCGAGAGGCACCTCAGTATAACAGACCATTGTATAAAACAGGTGCAATGAACACCATATCCAAAAGCCTTCAACAAAAAAGTAACCCTGGGTAGTGAACTCCACTCCGTTCGTGGAGTTTGCAAAGTTTTCCGCACTCCGCGGAGCATGCAGAGTTTTTTTCCTCACTCCCGCTCATCAACGTCAAGTTGATTGTTCCGTGCTCGCACTCGCCATGGTCTAGTTGGTGAGCGCGAGCGAGGAAAATCAACCTCCTGGCGAGATTTCTTGACTCGTGTGGTCGGATTCCTCAATGCGAGTGGTTGAGGCAGGTCGCAATCACTCGCATTGAGAAACCTTCCATTCTCATTGAGAAAGCTGCTGCTCGAGTAGAAAATCTACTCGAGCAGCAGAAAGGAAGCTGCGCCCTCTTGCGCTGCACCAGATGATCATGAAGATTTTACAGCGCGGGACCTGGCGCTCAAAATCACCACGAACGGCATGACCTTAACATTCGCCGCCGTTCCCGGAACTCCCTGTAGCGCGGCTGAGTTTTTTTGTAACTTCGCGGAGTTCCTCGTAGCGGACCTCCATGAACCCCGCCCAGGCTTACAAATAAGCCCCCTCTTTGTGAATCTATTAAACCTTTTAATTAACCTCTTTTTAGTCTCCATTTCTGTTCTTACATAACACTAAGGTCTTGTGAAGTCTCTACATTCAGGTATCTTTGGGGGATAGAAGGTTTGCCTCATATAGATTTGTCATACTGCTTGTTTTTATTTTAATACCAACACTTTTTGAATGATTGAAAGACAGTAATATTATTGTATTATGAACACATTGGAGATGGTTCGCTCTTGGAGACTGAAAGAAATAGAGCTCCCCCCCCCCTTAGGTCAATGGTCTTTAAACGTTTTAATGCCAGTCTCCACCTTCAGTAAATACATTTCATCTTGGTCCATTAGAATGACAAACATATTTTCTAACAATTATTATTTAAAATTGGCAGCTCAGAACATATTTAGCAATTTAAACATTGCAGTTGTATTCAGATATCCATTAAAAAAAATGCAATCACATTCATGATAGCCAACATCTAGTGGCAATCTGGACTCCTTAAAAGCATAGAAGTATCAACAGTATGATGCTCTATCAGAAAGCAGTGGGCGGGGGTCTTGAAAGTTATTTAGCGCCCACTTTGACACCTACTCCCAGCCAGGACAAGAGTGAAAAATATGTTTCTGATGGTCCAGTACAAAGTGGCTCACTGTCACTCTGTTTTCTTTCAAGAAAACCACAGTACTACTTTCAGCATGACATGTGTCTCTGTTCCCCAGTGGCATATTTAATGTTCCTTTTGGAGTCTAGAACCCCCTTTAGATCAATTCTGCCCCCCCGGGTGGGGCACACACCACAATTTAAAGACCTCTGACTTAGGAATAGTAGGTAGAGAAATGTGCTGCAAAAAGTTACTACTCGGTTGGTGTGGATTGGTCAGTGTCAAGCTCTACCATGTATACTCAAAACATAACTAGCATGGCCTCAGTACCGCGAGCTCTTAAAAGCATTGGACTATTGAAGGAGAGTAGGATCTGCCTCTTATGTTGCCCCCACTTTTTTTCTGATGTTTACACTGGTTTCTGGCTATAGTCAGGCTGGGACCCTGCTAATCAGGACCCCAGCCTCTCTGTTCTCTCTAAACGATTTGGAGTGCACTCTAGGTGCACTAGTGACTGGATACTGTGGTACCTTATGAGTCCCTAGTATATGGTACCTTAGGTACCAAGGGCATAGGTACTTCACAGGCCTACCAGGGGCTGCAGCATGTATTATGCCACCCCTGGGAAGCAGACTAAATCTGACACCACAGGCCTGCTACTGCAGCCTGGGTGAGGAAGTGCTAGCACTCCTCACTGAGATATAGGTCCCCTATATCTCTCCTACACACACACATATAAACCTATCAGTCACCCCTAAGGCAGGCCCTATCAATCCTGAGGGCAGGGTGCTTGGCTTCTATGTGAGGGGGTGCCTCTGCCTGAGCAGGGCCCCTCTGCAGCTCTCAGAGTCCATTCTCTGGTGCTGTTTGTGGATGCGGTTAAACCATATACTTTTAAGTGCATTATATCCTCGCGGTAAAATGCTAACTTTGGAATGGCTGCATCGAAACATGTCGTGTTTGGTGTCAAACACCTTGGAATACTACCCCCCCGCCAGTCCTGGCGGCGGGGGTAGCATTCCACCCTTCTAGAGGGATAGACATGTACCTACTGTGGAAACGCGGTAGAATCCTGCAGAGCCCTGGCATCACAAAATGGATGCCACCAGTCACAGACACTGGGCTGCCCTCCTGCTGATGACCAACACTCGCAGTGGAGGAAGCCCAACAATAGATATCCTGTCCCAAGGGGTGTGACCACCTTCCAGACAGGGTTTAGTGTATTGGGGCTGGGTGGGTGCACTCTTAGAGTGCTTTGAAGTCCTGCACTGGGGGAGAGGAAGGTTCCTCTGTGCATATGCCAGTTCAAACCGGCTCAGGGGCTACCTGTCCCTGCTCTGGCGCGAAACTGGACAAAGGGAAGTGGGTGTAGCCACCCACTCCCCTGACCCTCCCATAGGTAGGGTCATAGAGCTAGTCCCTCCCTTTCTTTTAGTATAAGAGGGGGAACCTGTGCATTGCACCCTAGATTTCCCTGGACGACGCTCTACAAGAAGAATCCTGGACCTTCGACGTTCCACTACCTTTGGAAGACTGAAGAATCTCCCTTGGAGTCAAGGAGTGACTCCCCTGCTTGGCAGGCACCAAAAACTACAAACGACGGTCGCAAACTACGCCACTCCCGCCGGAGTCCGAAGTCCCTGCAGCCCAAGAAGTGGATTTCCTGACTTCTCAAAGGCCATCGTGAGTCCCCAGCGAAGCTGAGGGCAGTGGACCCCAAGAGTAACGAGGAACCGCGACCCCTGGGTACCGTGCACTATTGTCGAGTGCAACCCCTTCACAACGTTCCACGAACTTGTGCTTTGGACCACGTGTGGTTCCAGCCTCCAGCAGGAATCCCTCCTAAGATCAGAGGCCTACCACGTCCCGAGTGACCGTGGGCCCCTGTGAGTGAATCCTCCCGAGGCGTCTTTGCGATCCCTTGCCAGCCGGCTTGTGGGTCCCCAGAAGACTTTCTAAAGAAACCAAAGGGCTCCCCTGGTTGCTCCAGGCCTGCCCTGACTTACCCTCGCTGGGTGAGTCCCACAGACCTTGCTGGTCTGCGCCATTGCCTCTTCACACTTTCCCCGAGACTTGCTGTTACCAAGGCATGTTGGCTCCGATCGAGTTGCCGACACCGCAGTAAGCTGCAGAGATCGTGGGATACGCCGAATCCAGCTCCTGGTCATCGTCAACGCCTCCTGGACCTCGTGGCTGAAGAGTCAAGGCAACCATGAACGACCCGAATCCTGCGACGACGGTGGGCATCCATCTTCCTTGCCCCGAGTCACTGCCAAGTGACTTTGAACACTGTCCCCTCTGCTTTCAGGTCTTCCATCTTCTGAATCCAGGCTTGGATTCCTGCGGACACTTCTCCTGTCGCCGCAAGCAGCAAGTCTTCACTGGCTCCCATTGAAAACGACGCCGCGACCCGACACCAAAGAACACCTATGCACCCGGCTCCCCTGGGTGAGGTAACTTCAGCACTACGGTGCTCCTGTGGGTGTGGGCCCTAGAACTACTTACCCTGTAAGTGACTTGCTTTTAGCTTCCCTCGAAGTGTCCTAAAACTCTAACTTTCCAAGTGCGACTATCGCGCTGACTCGTACATGGTTCGCGTCTGTGTTAGACACACCGCGTCCAACTCCCTTGCAAATCCTATCTGTAAACCGTATCCTTCGACTCGTACTGAGTCCGATCGGTGTGTTCGCCTCGAACACGCAAGGGACATTTAACATTGAAATCTCATCGCATCTGAGTGCATAGACTCGCACAGGACTCGCACCGGAGCCAGGTCACCGCGTCCGTCCCCTGTGGGTCTCCTACAACTACCTGGGGTGGTTCTTGGGGGTCCCTCGATTCTAGATGCCCTAGACCTAGGTCTAGCAAACTAAGATTGTGATATTCGATTGTGCTAAACTTATTTTGATAACATTTGACTTGTACATATGTTCCTGACTTCTAATCTCATAAAGAGATTAGTAGAGAGTGTTTATTAATAAATACATATATATTTGATATATATACCTGTGTGGTGTCTTTTCATTTGGTGATTCAAGAGATTGTGTGGTAAAACAAGCTGCTTTACATTCCTTCAAGACTTAGCCTGAAGGCTGCTCTCCACAGCTACCACTAGGATAGCTTTCTATAAAGGTTGTCTTAAACCTATCTACCATAAGAGTCGAATTGTTCTGGTGCAAGGTGTCCACTTTAATTAGTGAACAGCATATACCAGGCCAACTTCTCACATTGGTGGGCAGCGTGTGGGATTCCAGCTTGCTATTGTTTTACCAGAAAATCTCTATTTGAATTACTAACTGAAAACCACTATAGGTACTTAAGGTACATATAAAGTCAAGCTTAGTATCAATAAGTTCTACTGAACTTAGAGCTGTGTGCCAAGGGATAGCACACCCTTTCTACAGCTCAAGCTAGTATCAGTAGGCCACAAACTAGTGTAGGTAGTACAACACTGCACAACACTAGAATGTCCTTAAAGGGTGGAACCAGTGGATCCACTCAGCCTCAGTATAAGGACATGGCTTTCTCTGACTTGAGAGCCATGTGTGTTGAAAGACACCTGAGGCTAGGACAGAGTCCCTCAACCCTACACCTGATAGATCTGCTGACAGCAGATGATCTTAGATTGGCTCTAGGAGCTAATGGATCTGAATCAGTGGGTGGGTCAATTACAGTATCTGGGTCAGATGATGAAAATCAGAATGACCAGGACTCTGTGATTGAAGGGCCAGGCCTCAAGGGGCCTGAAAAGGACAGAGGAATTCTCCCTAAGAGAACTGACAGAGTGGATGAGAGGCATAGGTCCCCTTCCAGGGAATCTGAGCACTCTTATCACTCTGGCAGAGAATTTGTCCACCAGAGGAACTCATACTTTCCCATAAGAGAGACCTCCTCTGAAAGAATGTGCAAACTGCTGCAGTATGAGGAAGCAAGAGTTGCCCTCAGAACCAAGCAGTTGGCACTGGATAGAGAAGCCCTGGAGATCCAGAGAGCTTCTAGACGAGAGGGGTTAGAACCCCTTGGTGGCAGCAACAGTGTCCCTAGAGGCAGAGAATCTATTCCAGACCATAGGAACCTGAGCAAGGTTGTTCCTCCCTACCAGAGTGGGGATGATATCCACAAGTGGATAACTGCTATGGAGAGGGCCTGTAGAGTACAGCAGGTCCCCCAGAAGCAGTGGGCAGCAATCTTGTGGCTCTCCTTTTCAGATAAAGGTAGAGACAAGCTCCTCACTGTTAGAGAAGAGGATGCTGATGATTATGAAGTCCTGAAGAGTGCACTGATAGATGGGTTTGGCTTAACCACTGAGCAGTACAGGTTGAAGTTCAGAGACACCCAGAAGGCACAGACTCAGGACTGGACTGACTTTGTTGATTGTGCAACCAAGGCTCTGGAGGGTTGGCTGGTTGGCAGTAGGGTTACTGATTTCAAGGGATTGTATAATCTGATGATGAGAGAACAGATCCTTAATAATTGCCAGAACCAGTTGTTGCATCAGTACCTGGTGGACTCGGATCTGACCTCTCCCCAAGAATTGGGAAAGAAGGCAGACAAATGGGTCAGAACCAGGGTGAGGCAGAAACCCCAGAACCAAGGGGGTGACACCAAGAAGCAAGATCCTAAGGGCTCTGAGAAAGGTGGGGATAAGTCAAAAGACCAGAAGTCTTCACAAGGGCCCCAAAAATCTGCATCTGGTGGGGAGTCACAACCCAACAAGGGAAAAGGCCAAAAGAAGCCCTGGTGCAAATTCTGTAAACAGAAAGGGCACTGGACTTCTGACTGTAACAAGTCCAAAGATCAAACCACCACCACTCCTGCCCCTAAGGCAACTGTTCCCCCTAGTTCAGCTACTGGTGGAGGTGGTACACAGAATAAGGGTGTAGTAGGGTTGACCCTGGGTTCTGAAGTGGACTCTGACCTAGTCAGAGTGCCCACTCAGGCAATGCTGATTTGTGAGGGAGACCTTAATATGTCCTTCCTAGTGAGTCCCAGTAATCTGGGCAAATACAAACAGCAGCCTGTAATAAATGGCAAACAGGCTTTGGCATTTAGGGACACAGGTGCTAGTGTCACCATGGTGGCAGAGGATCTTGTGGACCCTGGACAGATCATCCTGGGCGAAATGTACCAGGTGACCAATGCAAGCAACGTCAAGACCAACCATAGTCTGGCAGTTGTGAATTTCTCCTGGGGAAGGGTAACTGGCCTCAAGAAGGTTGTAGTCAGTGCAGACCTCCCTGTCGAATGTCTATTGGGCAATGATCTAGAGACTTCAGCCTGGTCTGAAGTAGAGTTATGGACTCATGCTGAGATGTTGGGCATCCCTGCAGAGGTATTTGCTGTGACCAGGTCACAAGCAAGAATGCATGACACTGAACCAGCTCTGGATCCTGGAACAATGGACCAGATGCTTCCCAAGAGGAGGAGCAGTAGGGTAAAGGCAGTGCCTTCCCCTCTGTCTCAGATCACAGATTCACCCCCAGAGGGAGGTGAAGCAGATCCTGAAGAAGGAACTGCCCCAGAGGGACTTGAGCCTGATCAGGTTGAGTTCTTGGGGGCAGGGGGCCCTTCTAGGGAAGATCTGAGTAAGGAGCAACAGTGCTGCCCCTCTCTTGAACCCCTCAGACAGCAGGCTGCTGCTGAGGCTGCTGGGAGTGCTAGTGGGTCCCATAAAGTTTATTGGGATGAGGGACTCCTATATTCTGAGAGTAGAGACCCAGCCCCTGGAGCCACCAGGAGGATGGTAATACCTCAGAAGTTTAGGGGGTTCCTCTTGACCCTAGCACATGACATCCCTTTAGCAGGACACTTGGGCCAAAACAAGACCTGGGACAGGCTTGTTCCACATTTTCATTGGCCACATATGTCAGAGGACACAAAGGAGTTTTGTCGCTCCTGTGTCACATGCCAAGCCAGTGGTAAGGCAGGTGGCACAACAAAGGCCCCCTGATACCACTACCGGTGGTGGGGGTACCCTTTGAAAGGGTAGGGATTGACATTGTTGGTCCCCTTGACCCTCAAACTGCATCTGGGCACAGGTTTATCCTGGTGGTAGTGGATCATGCCACCAGGTACCCAGAAGCAATTCCTCTGAGGACCACCACAGCCCCTGTGGTGGCAAGAGCCCTCATTGGAGTCTTCTCCAGAGTGGGTTTCCCAAAGGAGGTCATTTCTGACAGAGGTACCAACTTCATGTCAGGATATCTAAAAGCAATGTGGAAGGAGTGTGGTGTAACTTACAAGTTCACCACCCCTATCACCCACAATGCAATGGTTTAGTTGAACGCTTCAACAAAACCTTGAAAGGAATGATTAAAGGTCTCCCAGAGAAGCTTAGGCGGAAATGGGACCTTCTTCTTCCTTGCCTGTTGTTTGCATACAGGGAGGTTCCACAGAAGGGGTTGGTTACAGCCCATTTGAGCTTCTGTTTGGGCATCCTGTGAGAGGTCCACTGTGTTTGGTAAAAGAGGGCTGGGAGTTACCTCTCAAGCCCCCCAAACAAGATGTGATGGACTATGTACTTGGTCTCCGCTCCCGGATGGCTGAGTACATGAAAAAGGCAACCAAAAACCTGGAGGCCAGCCAAGAATTACAAAAAGCTTGGCATGACCAAAAGGCTGTACTGACTGTATACCAGCCAGGACAGAAAGTGTGGGTGTTGGAGCCTGTGGCCCCAGCAGCCCTCCAGGACAAGTGGAGTGGCCCCCATACAATAGTTGAACAGAAGGGAGAAGTCACCTACCTGGTGAATCTTGGAACTCCCAGGAGCCCCCTGAGGGTGCTCCATGTCAACAGATTAAAGCCATATGTTGACAGGGCTGACATGGGCTTGCTCATGGCAACTGATGAGGACCAGGAGGAGGAGAGTGACCCTCTCCCTGACCTGCTCTCTCAGAACCCTGATGATGGGTCAGTAGATGGTGTTGCTTTGGCAAGCAGCCTCACTGACCATCAGCAAACTGAGTGCAGACAAGTTCTGCAACAGTTTAGACATATGTTTAGCCTGACCCCTAGTCAGACTTCCTGGTGCACCCACGAGGTGGACACTGGAGACAGTCTGCCTGTCAAGAATAAAATCTACAGGCAACCTGACCATGTCAGGGACTGTATCAGGACTGAAGTCCAGAAAATGTTGGAGCTAGGTGTAATTGAGCCTTCAGATAGCCCTTGGGCTAGTCCAGTAGTCCTGGTACCCAAGCCTCATACCCAGGGTGGTAAGAAAGAAATGAGGTTTTGTGTAGACTACAGAGGCCTCAATGCAGTCACTAGGACTGATGCCTATCCCATACCAAGGGCAGATGAGCTGATTGATACTTTGGCCTCAGCCAAGTATCTAAGCACGTTTGACCTAACAGCTGGCTACTGGCAGATCAGGTTAGCTGATGATGCAAAAGCCAAAACAGCATTTTCGACCCCTGGTGGGCACTACCACTTTGTGGTGATGCCCTTTGGATTGAAAAATGCACCTGCCACTTTCCAGAGGTTGGTGAATAAAGTTCTGACAGGGATGGAAACTTATTGCTCAGCTTATCTAGATGATATTGCTGTCTTTAGTTCCTCCTGGCAGGATCACCTGGTCCACCTCAGGAATGTTTTGGAGGCCCTGCAGAAAGCAGGCCTCACTATCAAGGCCACTAAGTGCCAGATAGGGCAGAGTCAGGTTGTATACCTGGGCCACCTTGTAGGTGGAGGCCAGGTTCAGCCTTTACAGAGCAAAATCCAAACCATAATGGAATGGGTTGCTCCAACCACCCAGACACAGGTGAGAGCCTTCTTAGGCCTGACTGGGTACTATAGGAGGTTTGTCAAGGGATATGGATCTATAGTGACCCCCTTGAATGATCTGACCTCAAAGAAAATGCCAAAAAAGGTTCAGTGGACAGCTAGCTGTCAAAAGGCATTTGAAGACCTAAAGCAGGCCATGTGCACTGCCCCCATCTTACAGAGTCCAGACTACACCAAAAAGTTCATTGTCCAAACAGATGCTTCTGAGCTGGGTGTGGGAGCTGTACTGTCTCAACTGAAGGATGAAGGTCAAGACCAGCCAATAGCTTTTATTAGCAGAAGGCTGACCCCTAGAGAGACACGTTGGTCAGCTATAGAGAGGGAGGCCTTTGCTGTGGTATGGGCCCTGAAGAAGCTGAGGCCATACTTGTTTGGCACTCACTTCATAGTTCAGACCGACCACAAGCCCCTCCTATGGCTTAAACAAATGAAAGGAGAAAACCCAAAACTTTTGAGGTGGTCCATTTCCCTACAGGGGATGGACTATACAGTGGAACATAGACCTGGGACCCAACATGCCAAGGCAGATGGACTCTCAAGGTATTTCCACTTTGAACACGAAGACTCAACTGGTCAAGGTTAGTTTAGTGTCCCTGCGTTTGGGGGGGGTTGTGTAGGAGAGTAGGATCTGCCTCTTATGTTGCTCCCACTTTTTTTCTGATGTTTACACTGGTTTCTGGATATAGTCAGGCTGGGACCCTGCTAATCAGGACCCCAGCCTCTCTGTTCTCTCTAAACGACTTGGAGTGCACTCTAGGTGCACTAGTGATTGGATGCTGTGGTTCCTTATGAGTCCCTAGTATATGGTACCTTAGGTGCCAAGGGCATAGGTACTTCACAGGCCTACCAGGGGCTGCAGGATGTATTATGCCACCCCTGGGAAGCAGACTAAATCTGACACCACAGGCCTGCTACTGCAGCCTGGGTGAGGAAGTGCTAGCACTCCTCACTGAGATATAGGTTCCCTATATCTCTCCTACACACACATATAAACCTGTCAGTCACCCCTAAGGCAGGCCCTATCAATCCTGAGGGCAGGGTGCTTGGCTTCTATGTGAGGGGGTGCCTCTGCCTGAGCAGGGCCCCTCTGCAGCTCTCAGAGTCCATTCTCTGGTGCTGTTTGTGGATGCGGTTAAACCATATACTTTTAAGTGCATTATATCCTCGCGGTAAAATGCTAACTTTGGAATGGCTGCATCGAAACATGTCGTGTTTGGTGTCAAACACCTTGGAATACTACCCCCCGCCAGTCCTGGCGGCGGGGGTAGCATTCCACCCTTCTAGAGGGATAGACATGTACCTACTGTGGAAACGCGGTAGAATCCTGCAGAGCCCTGGCATCACAAAATGGATGCCACCAGTCACAGACACTGGGCTGCCCTCCTGCTGATGACCAACACTCGCAGTGGAGGAAGCCCAACAATAGATATCCTGTCCCAAGGGGTGTGACCACCTTCCAGACAGGGTTTAGTGTATTGGGGCTGGGTGGGTGCACTCTTAGAGTGCTTTGAAGTCCTGCACTGGGGGAGCAGAAGGCTCCTCTGTGCATATGCCAGTTCAAACCGGCTCAGGGGCTACCTGTCCCTGCTCTGGCGCGAAACTGGGCAAAGGGAAGTGGGTGTAGCCACCCACTCCCCTGACCCTCCCATAGGTAGGGTCATAGAGCTAGTCCCTCCCTTTCTTTTGGTATAAGAGGGGGAACCTGTGCATTGCACCCTAGCGTTCCCTGGATGACGCTCTACAAGAAGAATCCCGGACCTTCGACGTTCCACTACCTTTGGAAGACTGAAGAATCTCCCTTGGAGTCAAGGAGTGACTCCCCTGCTTGGCAGGCACCAAAAACTACAAACGACGGTCGCAAACTACGCCGCTCCCGCCGGAGTCCGAAGTCCCTGCAGCCCAAGAAGTAGATTTCCTGACTTCTCAAAGGCCATCGTGAGTCCCCAGTGAAGCTGAGGCCAGTGGACCCCAAGAGTAACGAGAAACCGCGACCCCTGGGTACCGTGCACTATTGTCAAGTGCAACCCTTTCACAACGTTCCACGAACTTGTGCTTTGGACCATGTATGGTCCCAGCCTCCAGCAGGAATCTCTTCTAAGATCAGAGGCCTACCATGTCCTGAGTGACCATGGGCCCCTGTGAGCAAATCCTCCCGAGGCGTCTTCGCGATCCCTTGCCAGCCAGCTTGTGGGTCCCCAGAAGACTTTCTAAAGAAACCGAAGGGCTCCTCTGGTTGCTCCAGGCCTTCCCTGACTTACCCTCGCTGGGTGAGTCCCACAGACCTTGCTGGTTTGCGCCATTGCCTCTTCACACTTTCCCCGAGACTTGCTGTTACCAAGGCTTGTTGGCTCCGATCGAGTTGTCGACACCGCAGTAAGCTGCAGGCATCGTGGGACACGCTGAATCCAGCTCCTGGTCGTCATCAACGCCTCCTGGACCTCGTGGCTGAAGAGTCAAGGCAACCGTGAACAACCCGAATCCTGCGACGACGGTGGGCATCCATCTTCCTTGCCCCGAGTCACTGCCAAGTGACTTTGAACACTGTCCCCTCTGCTTTCAGGTCTTCCATCTTCTGAATCCAGGCTTGGATTCCTGCGGACACTTCTCCTGTCGCCGCAAGCAGCAAGTCTTCACTGGCTCCCATTGAAAACGACGCCGCGACCCGACACCAAAGAACACCTATGCACCCGGCTCCCCTGGGTGAGGTAACTTCAGCACTACGGTGCTCCTGTGGGTGTGGGCCCTAGAACTACTTACCCTGTAAGTGACTTGCTTGTAGCTTCCTCGAAGTGTCCTAAAACTCTAACTTTCCAAGTGCGACTATCGCGCTGACTCGAACAGGGTTCGCGTCTGTGTTAGACACACCGCGTCCAACTCCCTTGCAAATCCTATCTGTAAACCGTATCCTTCGACTCGTACTGAGTCCGATCGGTGTGTTCGCCTCGAACACGCAAGGGACCTTTAACATTGAAATCTCAATCGCGTCTGAGTGCATAGACTCGCACAGGACTCGCACCGGTGCCAGGTCACCGCGTCCGTCCCCTGTGGGTCTCCTACAACTACCTGGGGTGGTTCTTGGGGGTCCCTCGATTCTAGATGCCCTAGACCTAGGTCTAGCAAACTAAGATTGTGATATTCGATTGTGCTAAACTTATTTTGATAACATTTGACTTGTACATATGTTTCTGACTTCTAATCTCATAAAGAGATTAGTAGAGAGTGTTTATTAATAAATACATATATATTTGTATATATACCTGTGTGGTGTCTTTTCATTTGGTGATTCAAGAGATTGTGTGGTAAAACAAGCTGCTTTACATTCCTTCAAGACTTAGCCTGAAGGCTGCTCTCCACAGCTACCACTAGGATAGCTTTCTATAAAGGTTGTCTTAAACCTATCTACCATAAGAGTCGAATTGTTCTGGTGCAAGGTGTCCACTTTAATTAGTGAACAGCATATACCAGGCCAACTTCTCACAACTATCAAGCATGCTCTAGTTTTTCAGAAGAGAAAGTCTGCCACTTTATGATCAAAATGCACACTGTCATTGTTGGGGAGTGTCTGAGAAATGATTTGATTCACAAAATACTGTCAGAAAGAATTACCTGCATGCAAGCGTTCCGCATAAAGTTTTTAGGAGGAAAAGCAAATTATGTCTGTCCAGAAATTAGGAAGAAGTAAAGGCATTTTTGTAGAATAGTCCCTAATAAATCACTTATATTTTGTGTCTATGCATTTGAAATCATAGAATTGAGATGACTGCACTGGGCCAGCTTCTGCACCATGAGTACAGGGAACATACAGTGCTTTCAAAATGATTATCCTTATTGGGAATTGCCACATGATGCTTTGCCACAACCCGGTGTTGCCCTAACTATAAGTGGCCGCTTCCTTCTGTCATGCAATGTAAACTGTATTTTGTCAGTCACACCTTTCAGCTGAATACATCATGCCCCCCAGTGACCCAGGTGTTAACGTAGGAATAACCTCCTTTGAACTCCATGGTGATTATTTGATATTTGGCGTGAGAATTGACAATGAAATGGGCCCAACATTTCTAACTTCTGTCTCAGAGGAAATGTATGATTCTTAGTATAATCTCCGGTATACAATGAGCACTGAGCAAGAGCCATGCCAGATTTCAAGTTAGCCACACATTATAAATTTACATACTAAGAATGTTGGGTTGGGTGACAACCACTTGTCTGATTTTGAGTATAAACAGCATTGAGGACTTCATTTACCACGATGCGTTCGGAGGACTGGTGCAGACAGGCTAACAGTGTGCGCCCCTTCCCCCACTGTTTAAATTAATAAAGGATGTTTAGTGGCTGAAACCTGGGGATGCACGTGTGTGCTGGGATTGGTTCAGTACCTGATATACTGAAAGCAGCATTCCAAGCATCCCCAAACTAATAGATTGCTCCTTGCCAGTGAAGGCCAATTAGTATGTAGCGCTTATCTAGGGATAACCAGCACTTGGTGTGCCAACACTGGGTGGCAAACACTTGAATGACTTTGAGTATGAACACTATTAGGAACTGCATTTATCAGAATTCTTTGAAGAACGTATGCAGTCAGGCAGGCAGTGTGCTCCCCTCCCTCCTGTTTAAATCACCTAAATGATATTGTTCGAGTAATTGTGGGGATCACTAAATTCAGTGCACGAAGGACTAATGGTACTCGGAGCAAACCCCCGCAGACAAATTGTTTACTTAAGGTCTAAAGAAAAAAATACGGAATCCACATCCCTGCATTAAGCTGAACACGTCACTGTTGTTGAAAAGCATTGTGGGAAGCACTGGTCTCAGCTGGAACTCCTAAAGTAAGACTTTCAAATAACGATAAATCGGGGTTGCTCTGAGAGGAAATGTGCATAACTTGGTGGATTGGCAGAGTAGCTGAAGGGGTGTTTGCCAAGGTACCTTTTTGACTGGGGTCTTTTGCAAACTGTCACCAGAACAACCCCCTTTCTCTATGACTCCCACTTTTTCACTGTCTGTAGTTCCTTGCATGTGGATGTTTGCTTTTTACTTTGCTTTCATTTTTTGGACTTTCCACATTGTCAAAAGTTTAATCCCAGGATCTGATTGACTAAGGGGTGGGGGTGGGGGGGGAGCAAGAAATGTCAGATATCTACTTTGTGCACTGGGCACAAACTCTTACAGGAAATATATCGATTTTATGTTATTACATTTACATGCATGCATTTCATTAGGAACAAAATATGTGTAATCTATGGAAATGTGCTTCTGCACGTGTAAATGTTAATTTTTTTCTCAAAAAGGAAAATATTTTTCTTGTGTAGAACCCCCTCCACACGTTCACGAAATATGTCGGTATTTCCTTCCCTTTCCCACAGTCCCGCCTTTTGCATCCGTAGTTGTACATGCATTTCCTGTGTGCGGGGGAGACTAGCTGTAAAACGTTTGTGATTACCCACTCACGTACCAGTTTGTGTGTGTTGCCTGTGATTTCAGTCACTGCTTCTAGAAGGCATCCTCTCCTCGATCTAAATTCCCGATTAATCACACAAATCTATTTGTTGTAAATCAGGATGTGGACTTTATTGACACCAATTGCACATTTTTGAGGGTTTAGATTCTACTTGGGTGTGCAAAAATGTTTGTGACTCAGACCCATAATTTTTATTTTATTTTTTCTTTTTCACCTCACTTTGCCACACGTTTAATGCTACTGTGAGTGGAGAAACAATTTAAACTTTGGATGCCTGAATTGATCTAAACACATCCAAAGCATACTCTCTGAAACCTAAAACTCATTATTTCTCTGTCCCTCTCTTTCGTCTCATATTACATCTTCTTCTCTGCCATGACTTTTATAATCCATTCTTTCGTTCTCTTTTTGTGTTTGTGGCCAGACAGTCCCGCTTTCTTTCTTTCTTTCTTTCTTTCTTTCTTTCTTTCTTTCTTTCTTTCTTTCTTTCTTTCTCTTCTTCTTCACTTGGTTCCCATTACCTTCAATTTTTCGGTTGCTGATATAATATAAATCCTTTGTTCAAGATGTTAGTTACTCAGTCTTTAGACTTCTATTCAATTCAATTCAAAATATCTTTATTTCGGCCAATCTGGCCATAAAAGTACATTAAAAAAAAATGCAACACATTTCATACAGTTTTGTTATACAGAATGAAGTAAGATGCTGGACAGTGCAATATTAAAAGGTCTCAATAAAACATTAAAAACTACTCATTTCATGTAATAAAAAAAGATAAAAATTACTTAAAAGTTTAAAAGGATCCAATTAGGCCAGACTAGATTTTAGTACAGTTGAACGAACACACCACATAGAGAATAAATATCGGGAAACTGAATACACAATAGGGAGGCTGGTATCATATTTTAATATCCTGTATGCCTCCCCACAGTGAGTTGTTCCGAGATTCCGGCAAACCTGTTGCAGCCATCGGTGCCTGATCTTCTTATATACCGGACAAACAAACAGTACATGTTGGTCCGATTCAGAGATACTCTCACATACCGGACACCCCTTAGACTGTGCACTCCCCAGTTATTTGTAAAGGCACGGAGTGGTAGTACCCCGTGCCTAAATTGCAAATAAAGTTTTTTGGCTAGGGGTGGCTGAATAACGTCAAGAACAGGTTCTAACCTGTATTGGTCCTTGATTTCTAAAAATTGTACAGTCAGTATACCAGTGGTGGAATTCCCTTAATCTGGTTTATCTTAAATTCTCTAAAAAGCTTTGAAAGAGCCTTCCTGGGAATTGTCGGGCAAGATACTTCAGCGTTGGTCCATAAATCACCCATCCTTAGAGCAACTAATGTGTTTTTGATATAGGCTAACCATGGGATTTTGCCCGCCCCCTGCAGATTCATAACTTCCTTCATCTCATCCTTAAAAGCCACTAGGTCTGGTGTGCACCATAAACGTCTCCAGTGAAGAAGGGGCCTGAGGGCAACTTCCTCAGCAATTGGACCGACCCCAAGGTCCATACGGAGTGGCGTCAGTGGCCCCAGATTTCTGCCCCATATAGGGCCGCCCCCCTTGCTTGTATCTTATAAATTTCCATAACCGGACTGACCATTTTATGGGTGTTTTTCTTGAACATCTTAGCCAGTCCCCCCGAGGTTTGGGCTAATCTTAAGCTAGCCTTCCTAATTTGTGGGTGCCACTGCATTTTATCAGTGAGGGTTAATCCTAAATAATAAAAAACTGTAACTTTTTCCAGTGGTTTCCCATCTAAGCAGGGATTAGGACGTGTGGAGTCGCCTGCATTAAAAACCATGTATTTGGTCTTTAAAGAGTTTATCTCCAAGCCCCTGCTTTTGCAAAATGACTGGAAAATATCTAGGGCATGCTGAATTCCCATCAGGGATTTGGATAGAAGCAAAGTGTCATCGGCGAACATCAGGGCCGGGACCCTGCGTTTCGCCAACCTGGGGGCATCTACATCCCTCCCGCCAATCAAGTCGTCCACAAGACCGTTAATAAATAGACAGAAGAGGGTTGGGGCCAAAACACACCCCTGCCTTACCCCTCTGTCTATAACTATAGGATCTGTGAGCTCACCATTTTTCCCATATCTGACTTGTGCATAGTTAGATCTCGTGGAGCCGCTTCATCTGATGACAGAGGTACGGAGGGACCCCCATACTTAATAAAATGGACCATAATTTATCCCTGGGGACCAGGTCGAATGCTGATTTTAGGTCCACAAAGATCAGATAAAGGCTGCCGCCCTCCAGAAGCACTGTCTTCCAATAGAGGATTTGCAGCCTTAAAATCTGATCTATTGTGGACATCCTTGCTCTAAAGCCGGCCTGATAAGGACTAAGTATGGAATGCTCCTCCATCCACCTCTCTAATCGATCCAAAAGTACTCATGCATATATTTTTTGCGAAACATCTATGAGACTAATTGGGCGATAATTGGCAGGGAGAAGTGGAGAGCCCTTCTTATAAATCGGAATAATCTCTGCCCCCAACCAGGTCGTTGGAATTGGCATCCCTTGAAAAATAGCATTAAATAGGCTCCAGAAGTATGGGGCCCAAATGGTAGGTTCGTTCCTGAAAACATCGCCTGGGATCTTATCTAAGCCTGGCGCTTTGGCGGGAGCCACTCTGTTCAATGCGGCCATTATCTCTTTTAAAGAGATTTCTGGGGCATTGGGGGAAGACTGCTGAAAGCAGGTTGGTATGCCCATAGCTTAGCCTGGTTCTTCCTCTCCCCTTGCATATAGCGATTCGAAGTGGGACCTCCAGATTTCTGCCCCAAGATTTGGCTCTATTGCCGATTTGCCCTCTTTGCAACCGGTGTTTACTAGGTTCCAAAAGGTTCGCATGTCCCTTGAACATAGAGCCACCCTCATGCTTTCCCATTTGTCACCCTCCCACTGTTTTTTTGCAACATTTATTGTATTTCTATAGGCTATTCGCTTATCTTTTAGCATTAATTTGTCCTTTGCTTTAATTGCTAGGATCAATGATTGCTTAGCCCTTCGACAGTCGCCATTATACCAAGAGTGGCCCATAAACACCTTTTGTTTGGATTTTACTACAGGAAAAAAGAAGCTTGCCAGGTCACACACTTGGGGGCCGATTCTGATGCGGGTTGGAAAAGCTTCCCGACCGAATCGGTTGGGAAATGGTGTCCGACCCACTCGGATCGGGAAAGTCCGACCGGCGGAGTAGGATGCATCCGGATGCTTCCAGATACGATTTGGTTGAACTCCCATTGACTTCAATGGGAACATTTGTTCCTAACCGCATCAGAATTGGGCCCTCGGTCAGGAAGACACGTTCCCGATCCGATTTGGAAGGAGCAAATGCCGTTTGGAGGCCTTCCTAACCGCATCAGAATCAGGCCCTCGGTCGGGAAGCTTTTCCAACCCGCATCAGAATCGGGCCTTAGGTCTTTATGGTTTCTCCCAAATTCTGCTATAACTGTACTAGGGACTGTTGCATAACTAGATTGATTGGCACCCTCAAGGTATGGAGTGACAATTTTATAAAGGGAGGCCAACTTATCCTGGGAATTACAAATGGCCCCCCATTTCACTCGCCTCCTACAACCAGTCAGGGTTAACCTGGGCCCATTTATATGATAATTACCTGCTTGGACACCCTTAGAGCAAGGTGATATCAGCTCTAAGACCAGGGCATTGTGGTCACTGTCATATCTAGGTATAACCTTAAAATCGATCACCCAACCTCAAGATTTAATATCCATCAAGATGTAGTCTAAAATGGAAGAACTTCCAGGTCTATTATAAGTGTGGTTTGCTGGGGAATCAGATTTAGTTCGACCATTACAAGCCCTAAAAGAATGGGTCAATGTCAGAGTATTCATTTGAAGCACCAAGGGGGTCCAGGCTCGGGTCGGTCGGGCATTCACTTCTGGGATTGACCAGTGCTGGTCTTCCTCATCAATGTCGCCCCCAATTAAGTCCTTCAGTGGCTCATACTGGCAATTAAAATCGCCGGCAAGTACCACCAGGGTGCCATCAGTGATGGTGTGTAAGAAGCTTGATAAATGCTCAAGAGTTGATGACTCCTGGCCATAGGTAACCGGACGGGAGTAAACATTGATTAAGGCTATTCTAGTCTTGGTGGGGAAGCTCAGAATGACACAGAGTATGTCGCGTGAGGATGTGTCAATCTGTTTTGCAGTGCATCCCAAGTGCACAGCAACCCAGACACAAAGCCCTCCTGCGGGTCTTCCCCTTCCCCCACTCGTGGCTGCCAAACAAAAAGTTGCGTAACCCAGTCTATGGGTGTCCTCTCTGGCCCAGGTCTCTTGGAACATGCAGATGTCGTGTGCATCAATAAGGGACCCCCACTCCGGATTGCCCTGTTTGGAAATCAAGCCAGCAATGTTCCAGGATAAAACATGGAACTTGGGTTTGTTATCAGTGTTAATAGTTGTAAAAACTGGAATCAGCTGCTGGTGACCCATGGAGGTTTGTGCTATCGATGGAGGTGTACCTGATGCAATGTGATTTAGGGGCCTCTCCATTTCCTCACTAAAGGTAGCTTCTACCCCTCAGCCCTCCTTGCTATCTGTTCTATTTCCCTTGATTCTGAATTTAATTGCTGTATTGATTCTAGTCAGTCAACGGAATCCAAGGGTGCGTATCTATTTGCAAGTGGAAGGTTAAAAAGTGGTTGATTCATATGCTCTAGCCTCCTAGTGTAATTTTGCTCATATTGGCGTCTGGGCCCTTCTCCACTGACTATCCATGGATTATTGACTGGAGCTAGTCTTGGGGGGTAAAAATACCCCAGTGGAAGGGGCCTAATATCCCCTTTGTGCCTGTGATGGGTTCGCATTAGGAGTGTCCTAACAACCTGTGGGTTTCTAAAATTGATCACAATGGTATCACCATCTAAATCTTTTGCTCTTTGGCCCAGCCACCTCACCCTGCGCGTGAATAAAATCTCACTCGCATCCTTATAGGAGAATTGAAGTTGTTTGGACAGCCAAAAAATACATTTATTTTTTAGCTCATAATGCGATTCCCTTTGCCCCTTTTTTGAGTTCTGGCACATTTGTTAGAATTATAACATATGGTGTAGAGTCGGGGGGGACGTTGATACATGGTAAGTCTGAACTTCCCTCTGCGGACCCATTTCGCAGATCTTGCCCCTCTCTAGTTCTGCACTTTAGACCCAAGTTTTGCATATTTGTTCCCGCTTGGGAATCTTTTGCTGGGGATCTTTGCTGTCTACCAGTCTCCCACCTCCGACTTGATTCCTGGCTTTCCAGGCTAATGATGCTATTAGTCGGTTTATTTGATGTATTTAAGTGAGCCACTACTTCTTCCCTAATGCTCTGTGCTTGTGGAGTCTAATTACAGGTGGTTGCTAGAGCATGGCCATTTCTTAGATGGACTTGATGGGCTAGGGGCTTAGTCTGTTGGTGGGGGTCTTTCTCCCTAGGACCTGCCTTACTAATGAAGTCATCTAGTAAGGATGCAAAATTATCTACCTTGGTGGTCAGAGTGGTCAACTCCTCCTTGATTATATTTCTTATTTCCAAGTGCAGGTCCCTGACCAAATTTGAGACCCACTGTGGTTTTTCTGTGCCTTTATTCACATGCCCCCCAGCCCTACATTTCCTGGTACCCCATCTTCTGCGGGATCCTTCGCCCCCTTCTTCCGAGATTTCCCAGCTTTTGCAGCAGTTTTAACAGTCCCTCTTTTTCGAGAGTCCAGAGGGGTATCCCCAGTGAGTAAATCCAGGGTTTGCACGTCATGTACTATTGCACGTGTTCTAACTTGGGCCCTTGGGGGGTCTGGATTGATGACTGGCAGAACGGATTGCAATTCGGTGTTAAAGGTGGGTAGGGCTAAATCCGGTGTTATTGAAAAGCGTCTTTCAGTCAGTTCAATCTCATTTGAAACCACCCCTATAGCCCTCTGAAGCATCTTGTCGATCAAGGTAGGCTGGTGACTTGTTGGTAATTGTGCGGATACTGCCGCTTTTTTCCCTGAGCAGATACGCCTCCCCATTTTAGTTGGACCAGCGGGGGCTCCTTGTGGATCAGTTTGGATAGTCAATTTGGAGAGGGAACAAGAATTCAGTCACAATGTAATATATTCTGCTTTGAGGGTTTCACAAGAGGCGAAATTAAAACAAATTGTAAAACTCTATGTCATTGAGTAGTTTGTTCTGGCAATATGTGGATCAATTGCACGATGAGGACACCCACCTTATAGAGCAGTTCCTACACGAGTCCAGGAAAGGCAGGGTGATCTTACTACAAGACCAAAGGGAATGGCCTAGCCCGGTCTCCTTCGGGCTCTGACGGGCGCAGACGGGCCCGCCCTTGGTCCGGGCTTCGCCCGGCGCGTCCCGCGCGCAGCGGGTGCGAGGCAGCGCTTGTAGCGCGATGGAAGCGCCTCCGCCCTCAGCAGCTGTGGGTGATTAGCAAGGTTGCACTCTGGGACACCGAGTCCCACCAGAGTGTGACTGCCGCAACTCCGGCACCAGCGGCAGCAGCGGGAGACCCAGCGAAGTCCAGAGGCTCCTCAAAGAAAAGAAGAGTGCTGCACAGCTCCCCAGCTGACCCGCACACTGCAAACCAGCACACAGGCTCAAGTAAACGACCCCCCCACTGCGGGGCGCGAGGCAGCGCTTTGTAGCGCGATGGAAGCGCCTCCGCCCTCAGCAGCTGTGGGTGATTAGCAAGGTTGCACTCTGGGACACCGAGTCCCACCAGAGTGTGACTGCCGCAACTCCGGCACCAGCGGCAGCAGCGGGAGACCCAGCGAAGTCCAGAGGCTCCTCAAAGAAAAGAAGAGTGCTGCACGGCTCCCCAGCTGACCCGCACACAGCAGACCAGCACACAGGCTCAAGTAAACGACCCCCCCCCCCACTGCGGGGCGCGAGGCAGCGCTTTGTAGCGCGATGGAAGCGCCTCCGCCCTCAGCAGCTGTGGGTGATTAGCAAGGTTGCACTCTGGGATACCGAGTCCCACCAGAATGTGACTGCTGTAACTCCGGCACCAGCGGCAGCAGCGGGAGACCCAGCGAAGTCCAGAGGCTCCTCAAAGAAAAGAAGAGTGCTGCACGGCTCCCCAGCTGACCCGCACACAGCAGACCAGCACACAGGCTCAAGTAAACTGTGGCCAGACTGTCCCGTTTTTCTTTCTTTCTTTCTTTCTTTCTTTCTTTCTTTCTTTCTTTCTTTCTTTCTTTCTTTCTTTCTTTCTTTCTTTCTTTCTTCTTCTTTACTTGGTTCCCATTACCTTCAATTTTTCGGTTGCTGATCTAATATAAATCCTTTGTTCAAGATGTTAGTTACTCAGGGGCAGATATCCCATGTTATAAGTGACACAAAAGTGGCGCAAGGGGCTTGTAAATCTGCCCCTCAGACTTTAGACTTCTGAAATGCATTAACATTTTAAGCAGCAGGTACTATTGTTTTGTGGCCCTACTCACACATTTATTTACACACCTACGTGAAACATACATTTACAAGAGCAAATCCTATTCCTCATTCGAAAAATAACAAATGATGGGATTTTGTGCACATACAAGCAATTTACTTTGAGTGAAATTCTGCTAACATGGGTGAGTTTTCTATGTGAGAAAATGTGCTGTTAGAGGCGTAATTGGCAATGTTGCAAAGTGGGTCCACCTACAACAGTTAGTGGACTCCCACAAACTCACAAGCCTATGGGTATATTCAAATTCTTGCAGGGAAAATGCAAAAACGTGCATCTGTATGTTTATATGTGCGAAAACTAACAGTGCTTCCAGAAATCTGTGACAGTTGCAACTTTTTTTGAGCGTTCTGCAATACATATTGAATTCCTGAATGGGTATACTCCTATGTGTTTAAAATTCCAACTTTCCCAGTGGGGATTGTAAGCCCAATGCCATTCCTTTTGTTCCTTTTCTTCCTATCATTAGCCTTTATTTGTGTGCATGTTGCTCTTTCTTAATTGCTTTGAGTCCATTTTCCTTCCTTTCCTTTGTTCTTTGAGCAAACCTGTAACAAAAGAAAACAGTCCATATCATTCTTAAACAGAGACAGCGGAGCGGGGCCACGAGTAACACTCCGGTTCCAATCTTACGAGTTATTTCGGAATAACGTGTTTTGTTATTTCAGTCAATGTTGGCAGCACACCACACCGGAACCTGTCTCACACGGTCTTTTTTTATCTGACGAAGCATGTCTTCCTGTGCCCTTCCTCATGACTTCCTGATGTATTTCCTGTTTCCTGTCACTGAACAAAGACAAGCTTAAGCCAGCCAGCTCCATCAAGGTCCCATAGCAAGGGCTCCTGCGAGCTGACTATAGGCAACAACGGAAGCAGTTCTTTATTTTGCTTCATATACCATTTTTTTAACCGTAAGACAATAGCACTATCAAAAGTTCAACAACTTCGTAAATCATTGGAGAAAACACAACAATAAACTTGTCTGTTATTCCCTGTAAATATGTCTATGAGAGTTTTGCGCTCCGTGTACCAAACCAGCAAAAGTTATTCCCTTCACTTGTTCTGCTGTTAACAGTATGGATTTAAGTTTTACTTTTGTGCTGTTTCTTGGGAGAAAGCACTGCTGTGTCTTGCTGGATGCACCAAACATAGAAGACCCAAAAAAGAAATTGATGAAAGAAAAGATCTTGAAACACTGATGTGTTGCCTGAACAAAAGGAATGCTCCCTAATCAAAATGGTTCATTCATGCAGGAAATTGAGGGGAATTCACAGAAATGAATATAACCTGACAATGTAATGACGTTATGAGCAAACATCTTTTACTGTCTATTAATGCTTGGAAGAATATCCGTAAACATAAATAGAAATAAGTTTCTATAAACTAAAGAAAAAGGTACATTGGTTCTAAACAAAAATGCCTGCATGTCTACGACTTACCTTGAGCTCAAGCACCTGAAGAAGGAGTTAGAGACCGTCACCAGTCAGAACCAACAGGAATGTGTGCAGGACTGGCTGTTTGAGATGAACCACAATTGCATCACACCACAGCTTCTCACTGCATCAAATCCCTAGAATGCCATGGTAACATCACTCTTGGCTTAAGAATACACATCAAAGGTCGTGGAAAAAGAGGCATGTCTATGGCTGCCCTGTTTTATATTTTATGTTGCATTAAAAATTCAAAACGAAATAAAAATATTTTTAAAAAAAGATATTCACATCTAAAAAAAGATACATGCCGCATGAGACTAAGTGCTGCGTTCTACAAAATGAAGGATGATCTTCCTGAAGCAGAATTCGGAATACCCATTCAAGCCTCGATCATATCTCACCTCGACAGTGGCAGCCCCTTTCCTGCTGGCATCCTGGAATCCCTCCTGACTCTCATGAAGAGCATCCTTCATGCCACTGCGTGACTGATTGGAAGTAGGACAAAATGTCACCATCCTTAAATAACCGCATTGGCTCCCTCCACTACTCTGCTTCTGTTCATAGTATTCTACATCTGCTACAAACATATACACTCAAGCACTCCTCCATACCCGTCAAGCAGGATCAGTAGCAACACAAGAAAATTCTGGATGAGGAGATAAAAGGCCAGGCTTTCTCCTGATGTACTCCAAGGATCTGGATCTCCCTTGACACCCAGTTCTGGCAAGCCCTCTCTCTCCTGTTCCTCAAGAAGGAATGGAGTAGCCTCGCCTTAAAGCTACACCTCATCTATATGTAATGTGGCAAATTATCCACCTTTACTAAAGTCAACCGTTCCTAACTGCATCCCATCTCACAGCCCCCAAGCTCGGGACTCATCTACTCTACCCTTCATACAGAATCCTGCTGCACTGTAGTTCAGATTGTGCTGCATAAGCCACATACATAAGCAACAAGCGAGGGACACCTGACTGTTTATGTCTGCAGACTGTGATCAATCGCTAACCTCAAGAGAACCTGGATGTTTATATCCGCACAGCCATGTCTGTACCACTCTTCCTTCACCCCTGTTTCAGAATCCATTTACAGCTGAAGGTCAGTGACTGGCTCAGTAGCAGAGAGCAATGTTATATTCACACCACATCTCATTTTACATCCGCACGCATATATCTGCCCCCACAAAGCTTCAAGCTGTTGTGCATTATGGCTGTGCTCTATTAGACTTAAAGTCCATCATGTACAAGCCATTAAAGACTATCCAACACTTTGCTGGTAGTCAGTGTACGTTGTGCACTGCAAATGTATAAGACTTCTTAGAAGATAAAGCTCTATGTCCCGGAGTAGACCTCGAGGTACGACAAAGGACAATTCGTGGGGCAGACGCTATATTTGCAGCTGTTACAGGACCTGACTTGTCATCCTGATTTCCTCTGTTGACCAAGGTCTGTAGTCTTGTGAACAATCATGTTACCTATTTACACTATAGTTTCCTTACTTGAAAAACTGTGGGAGCTTAAAGACATTCTTCTGGTTAGAGGTGCTTTATAAAAGACTGGACGGCTAGAGCCATGCGCAGCCCTGGTAATAACCAACAGCTTCATTGTCCCCAAGTTTACTTTACAAGAATCATTCACAGTGAGCCCATGGTGAGACCTTTGTCACATTCAGTGGAAGCGCCCTGTGACACTGTGCTGTGAGTATGCATAGATATGCAGTTTTTCTAAAGCAGCATGCACTAGTATAGAAAAGAAGGGCTCTGTAAACTGCACCAGGAGAGATAAGGAGCAACCTGCCTTAGAACAAGAGCGCAAGACATAAACCATCCTCTCCTCTGGTGGCCTACTCAGAGGTATGGCCTATTTTACTGCAGCCTGGGTGCACTTATGACCATAGCTGCCAAGGTTTCAGATTGCTGAGTGTGACATTCTCATAATTTCAGTGTAATTATGAGTGACATTTCACCGACTATAAGTGGCACTTTCTCGTGCACAAAATCAAGCAATGAAGACGATGGAAACATAAAAATATCAGAAATTACACCCATTTGAGCAACAAGAAACTCTAAGAAGATCTTACCCCAAGAATAAATTGTCCTATAGAATCTTGAAACGTCAATGTTCTAATCGTGGTCTCTCCATTTATCAGTATTATGTGATCCTTGTCACATCACCTATGTCACCTTAGAGTAACTAACACCGGCAGGCACCCCAGGCTGCAGCTGCTTGATCGCGCGCAGCCATTGGCATTTGTGTAATATTAATACACAACAGTCTGGTACTTACTTGGGCCATGGATGAGTGTCCGGAGGACGGTGGCACTCCAATAATTGCAGGCAGCGACTCAGTGTGTAAGGCTGGCTGCAGGCGGGCTCAGGCCGTGAGCCACCATGGGC
The DNA here is from genome assembly GCA_963921515.1 of Calotriton arnoldi. Taxonomy (NCBI): domain Eukaryota; kingdom Metazoa; phylum Chordata; class Amphibia; order Caudata; family Salamandridae; genus Calotriton; species Calotriton arnoldi. The sequence continues at coordinate 423,509 of CAWUFW010012538.1, read as the reverse complement.
TGTGGCAATTCAGGTTTGTTGCCCCCGGCCCACCTCCAATGATAGTCGTCCGTCCAGGCTGTCCAGGGAGAGTCCCAAGCTGGGCCGTCCAGTGACAGACTGTCCTGGAGGTCGCTGCAACCCGGGTCATTGACTCCTCTCCATCTACGATCTCCCTTGGCAGTGACAATAATTGAATTCGGCGGGGCTGGGGGGGGAATTAACAGCAATGATTGAATGTGCAACGCCGCCCGCAAACCAGAAGCTGCTGCAATCCGCTTTCTTCCACAACAAACTAAACTCCCTGCTCCAGCAGCAGGATGTGATGTCCCCCGCGGCACCAGCATGTAGCACACAACCTCATTGGGCCCTCAATGACATCAGGCTGACAGTGAGTGCCACGCCATGGGGAATCACAAGAATGATGCAAGCAGTGAGTATGAGCCTCCCAGCAGCCTTAGCCTTAGCCCATGCCTGGAGCAGAGCGTGCATGCCACGGGTGGCGCACTACCAGCTGCCATGCTTAACAGTTAGGCAGCGCTTCAGTGAGTGTCACAGCTGAGACTTAGATACTATGAATATGCCTGACAATTCATTTCAGTGCAGTAATGTGGAGTACCACACTGAAATGCGTTTGTCTAACGTCTGGTGCGTGGCACTTGGCAGGACTGTATGACGCTTCTTCTAAGCTCTTACTATCAAATTCTCCCCCCATTGAACCTACTACCACCTTATGCTCCCAGCTAAGTATTTCTTTGAAGAAATACTGACAATCCAAGACAAGCTCATGGCATCGCAAGCCAACGAACCAGCGAACAGCATACAGCTCAGGCAAAACGTACACAATTCCTTTCACCACCAGTGGAAGAGGTGGAAAGCCGGATCTCCAAAAGTAAATCAGGCTCGTCCATGGACCCTCTTCCCCCTCAAATTATGAGCCTTATAGGGGACTGTGTAGAACCCATCTTTCATGAGCTTTTCACCACCTCTTTACAATCAGGTATAATACCCTCTGCTTGGAAAAAAGCAAAAGTTATCCCCCTGCAGAAAAATTATCAAAAAAATTGTTAATACTCAACTTACACAATTCATAGACTCCAATAATCTCTTACACCCCTCTCAATCTGGTTTTAGGTCCCTTCACAGTACGGAGTCTGCTCTGATGGAAATCACTGACTTCATCGAACTGGATGCTGGTCAAAATGCATCACTGATTTTATTAGATCGCTCAGTGGGGTATGACTTTATCGCACATGAGATCTTGCTCCATTTGCTCACTCAGATTGAAGTAGAGGGAATGGCCTGGACCTGGCTGAGGTCCTTCCTAGAGTACAAGGAACAGGCTGTCTGGCTTAATCCACACTACTCAGATGCCAAAAAGCCTAAATATGGAGTGCCTGAGGGCTCGGCCCTGAGCCCTACACTCTTTAATATTTATATGATGCGGCTGGCATATCTGATTGTCTCCTTTGGCATCTCTTTTATCTCCTGTTCACACAACATGCAATTGCTACTGACCTACAACAACAATGACCCCGAGATAAAAAACGAATTTCACTGCTTGGTGTCAGCAGTAATGGGATTGTTGACGGCCAATTCCCTGCAGTGCAATCCCGAGAAAACTGAGGTTTTGTTATTTGGTAACTATCCTCTGCCCAGCCGGTCCGGGGTTGACCTGCTACCTGCACTGCACCTCCTCCTCCGGCCAAAGTAGCAAGGAATTTTGGAGTTCATATCAATACTAATCTATCATTCAAGCCTCAAATCTCAGATGTTGTCAAACCCTCATGCTGGATTTTCAGGATCTTAGGGAAATTCCTCAAAGCCCAGAAAACCGGTGGTACAGGCTTCGATTTTGTCTAGACTCGAATAAGCTAATATCTTATACCTAGGCATACCAGACTACCAGAAACTCCAAAGGGTGCAAAACATGGCTGTTCGTCTTCTGTTCAACCTGCCTAAAAATGCCTCGATATCCCACAACCATAGCTGGCTACACTGGCTTCCAGTAAAAAAGAGACTCATTTTTAAAGGACTGACTGTAGCACACGCAGCCTTCTACAGGACCAGTCCCAATATTTACAGAACAAACTAACCCCCTACCGCCCATATAAGCCCCGGAGATCGCAGTCAGACCATTTGCTATGCATCGCTTGTACCAAATGAAAGAAATGGGGCAGTTCGGCCTGCGCAATAATAGCAGCCAAACACTTGAATGAACTCCTCGTGGCCCTTAGAGGTATCATTGATACTAAAAGCTTTCACAAACAATTGAAAACACACTTGTTCTAAGATTAAATTGGGTTTCCCTGCTTTCTGCGTTGGCCTAGCGCCGGGACACTCTAGCAGTAGCTGCACGCTTTTCATTCATTCATTCATTCATTCATTCAAATGATTGCAGAGATCCTCTTGGAAGTTCAACTCCAGGTGTTCCCAGCTCAACCTGTCGTGCTTCTGCAGTTCATAACATCAGTAGTATCGCATTGGGTAGTGATAGTATACGAAATAACGTGTGTTTGTAAATTGTGCGTTAGCCCAGGTATCTTCGTGCTGACTAACAGCTGTTTATTGTTACCCCCCGATGGGACTGAGGGAGGAGGGTAAAAGACTAAGGGGCATATTCACAAGGACCTACCGCCGATTCATCTCCACCTTAACCCATCAAAAGTGAAGATTGATTTAACACCCCATTCACAAACGGGTGCAAACTGCAGACATCGCCAGTATTCCCGCGACAACTGCCCCAAAACTTATCCCCACGGAGGACACCACCAACTAACCCTAATGAGATGCAGAGTAGGCGTTCCCATGCAAAAACACACGAAAACACCACAACACCACCTTCACAACGAACTGCCAGATCTGCGATGCGAGTCAAAACCACGCGATAAGCCGCGGTAGCAGCAGGTATTTAACACCTGCCTCCTGCTGGTGTAAAGCCGGACGACTACCTGCAGTAGGCAACGGAGCCCCGCACACAGCCACACCTGAAGAACAAACAACGCAATGGAGCTACCATCATGCAGGTCGGAGCCCCAACAGGGCCACAACACCCACCGCCACCACCCCCAGGACCGCCACCCCTCCCAGGACCCAGACCCGCACCTCCTCCGGACCACCACAGAGGCAGCGCAGAGTAAGACAGCGGACCTACCGAAAACGCACCAGTCTCACAGACCAAACGCCTGCGGAAGTCATTGCCCACTACAGGCTCAAAAGGACAACCATCATCCGCATCATGACCCACATCGCCCACAGGTTGACGGTCCCAACCCAGCAGAGAACCAACATCCCTCCGCAGACAAAGCTGCTGGCTGTGCTGCACTTGTTGGCCTCTGGTACCTTCCAACCAACAACTGCCAGAGTCAGAGGAGTCTCACAGCCAGCCCTATCAAAGTTCATCACACCTGTCCTGGATGCCATCATCAGCTTCATACCCCAGTACCTTCACTTCCCCCACACTGCGCAGGAACAGCTGGAGACAAAGCAAGGCTTCTACGCCTTTGCTAGCTTCCCAAACGTGTTGGGGGCCATTGACTGCACACATGTCCCACTTGTGCCCCCTGCGGATACTGCACACCACTACCGCAACAGAAAGCACACGCATTCCATCAATGTGCAGGCAATAGTGGACCACCGGGGAATATTCACCAATGTCGTCGCAAACTACCCCGGCAGTGTGCACGATTCCTACATCTTCCGACAGTCCATCATCAACCAGCGCTTCCAGGATGGCATCTATGGAACTGGACTGCTCGTTGGTAAGTGTCAAATCAACACACCACACACCTCAAAGCCACCATCATACAACGCACAACTGTAGGAATGCACACGTGACCAAACCACATACAACATGTCAATCAACATGCCCACCTACCAGACACGACAACACAACTCCATGGTGATCCTGGGCCTCCCCTGCACACAATACAGCTATATCATGGCATCACAGCCACACAACAGCTGAACGTGTGGAGATGCGGAATGCAGCCATGTGCGAAGGATGCAAGTGACCCGTGAATGGGATTGTACACAACGACAAGTGAGGCGTGGATGTGCTGGACAGACATGGGTATGCAAACCACAGATATGTCCATGCAGACATCAACTGCTGGTGACTGGAGAGTAGTGAACAGTGGACGCAACCATGTCACCCCAGGCTGTGGGTCAGATCGCGGAAATGTCGCTCGCTGTGTCCCCCCCTGTGTGTGTGAGCGTAGTGGGTTGGCCCGGAGTACGCCAGGCCTGCGCAGGGGTGTGGACAAAAACCCCGTGGCGCAGAGCGTGGTTCTCTCCCGGAAAGGCCAGCGTCACTGCCAGGGCGGCGCTTCGCAGTCCGCTACGAGGCCGACGCCGTGAGCAGTGGGGCCTGCGAGCCTGTGCGCCTGCTGCACCCCAGGACGCTGATACCCAGACCAGGCCTGCCCGCCCCAGCGCTCCAAGGCCGCACTGCTCACCTGCCGACACCGTTGTGTGTCAAAGAGGGCCCACCACATGCCGGTGCTAGCTCCAAGACCCATGCCCGCGACCTTGGCGGCCTCCTTAGGCCATCGCTGTCCTCCGTGACACAGGCCCCCAGGGGTCCCCATTCGTTGACATACTCCACCGCTGCAGCCGGGCTACACTGCAGTCCAGCATGTCCCACATCTTGAACTGAGTCATCATTAATCAATGGCAGGGTCCATGCCAGTGTACGCAGGGGGAGGACTGAGAGTGAGATGTGTCACAGTCCAGTGGAAACACGGATCATGGTTACGGAGGAGGTCAACCAGTAGCAAGGACTGACCTGGTGCCACTAACCCTGTGCGCCGTGAGTGACCATCAGCCTCCAGAGGAACATCGTTGGTGTCTGAGCCTGTGGCCTGGGGGTTGTCATCAGCAACGGGCAGGTACGGACTTGGTGTCTGGCATGAGTATGTGGCATTCATATCCGCCATGTTGCCGGACACAGCAGACATGTGCCCTCTGCATCATGCCCTGGGGGTACACCTCCCATTCGCCCCTGAGAAACTCCGCGGAAGGCACCTCTGAGACATACGAGACCCTGCTCTGCCCTCATGACCCTACCCCAGTCTCCCGCAGGTCTGCGTCCCGTGGCGGTAGGCCCGTGTCGGCCGCTGTGCATCCGGGGCCACTAACCCTGTGCGACTCAAGTCATGCTCCCTTGTTGTTCTGACATTGCATTTCTGAGTGCCTGATGTCTGCTGGAGATGTTGCCAGCAACAGCTACTCCCTGAGGGCTGGCTTACACTCACCCCACACACAGCCAGCACCACTGGATTAGTGGGCCTGCCATCACATCATGCCGAACCAAGTATTGACTCTTTTCTCTCTGCACTGTCCCAGGTGATCAAGGATATGCACTCTGCCCTTGGATGATCACCCCCCCGCCGAGACCCGAACACACCTGCCCAGAGGCAGTACAATGCGGCCCACATACGCACCAGGGGCAGAGTTGAACGCACATTTGGTGTGTTGAAGTCACGTTTCAGGTGCCTGGACGGCACAGGTGGAAAGCTCCTGTACAGCCCGGACATCGTGTGCAAGATGATCGTTGCATGTTGTGTGTTGCACAACATCTGTGTACGCACCAATGCCCCATGGATCCCAGTTCCAGAAGTACCGGACGATGATGGGGACGATGGGGCAGGTGGCCCTCATCCCACTGCAGCTGCGGCAGGAATGGCCCGTAGGAACACCATCATTGCCAATTTCTTCTCATGAGCATGTCACATTGTGGCCATCCCTGGCAATCATGGGACAGTACAAAATGTCCACAAGCACAGCATGTGTGAATAAAACATATTTGCCGGTTACAGGTTGTACTTGTACATTGTCATGTCACAGTTTCCTGCTGTGCCAGATGTGATTTTCCATGTTGTGCACATTTGCGGCACCAGTTGTGTCCTGTGTTCTGTTGTGGAGGTGTTGCTGTTTGTACCGGGATGTTGTCAATGTCGAGGTGCACTTATACTTATGTGTGTATGCTGCACGGTGGGTGATTCGCTCCAGCGGCCCTGATTTGTCTGCCACTGATCCCTTTCATGCGGTGTGCCTGTCAGTTCTGTGCTTCCAGGGTGCTGAGATGTTGCAGACTTGGGTAACGTGTGCTCTTTGTCGAGTTGTGACTCTTGGGCATGGTTTGTCCGCAGATGTGTCGTTGACGTCAGGGGTTGTTTGTGCAGGTAGTTGTGTCCGAGTGTGACCTGCTCCTTTTCGGGTGTTGTCCGCACTCAGCCACCTCAGTGTCGTGCCGTGTATATTGCCATGGTGATAGGACTGCAGCCAAGCTACTCGTCATGTGGTGTCTCTTGCATTGTCAGTGTGGCTGACGTATATGCATGTTTGCTGTGTTTCGCACGTGGGCATGTGTTGGTTGTGTGAATGTTGATGTGTTGGGTGGGTGCCCCTTTGGGCACATGGTGTTCGTGGGACTACTTGGTGTTTGTGTGTGTGCTAAAGTGTTCCAGTGGGATCAGGGACATGATACGGAGTCATTGTGGGTGTGCAGTGTGCCCTGCTTGATTGTGCATGTGTGCCATTGTGCCCATCTCCCCCTGTCCCCCCACTTCCCAGGTTGCTACGCACCATGTTGATGTGATGTGGGGTCATGTTGGGCAGTGTCCAGATCACCAACTCATGTCACCGTCTCCCGACTGGTGACTGTGGACACCATCTTCTCCATGTCATTCAGCTCCTGGTGTTCTGCTGGCCCCCCTCCTCCGGGGTGCGTTGCTGCTTTCGTGTTGGCAGCGAGTTTCTGCTTGGTTTTGACATTCACATCAGTCCAGCGCCTCTTGTGCTCTTCCATTGTCCACCTCTGCCATGCGACGGCATTCACATGGTCCGAGGTGGTGTGCCATCTTTGCCTCTTTGTTGCCAATGACACGTTGGAGGTGACGTACAGTTGGTGGTGGTGTTCTGTCTCATCCGTGGCGATAATCAGGTTTTCCTGTAGACTGTACCCCGTCTTCCTCTTCCTCTTCTCATTGCCTTCCACGAGCCCTGTATTCCTGGGTGTTCCTCCGTGGGGAATGTAGGGTTCATGTTGTCCTCTGCAGTCGGTCAGGGTGCATCCGTGGTACTCCGCAGTTGGTTTCGTTTTTAGTGGCATTTTCCGTATGCTGTTCTTGTGCTTTTTCTCGCATTACGCGTGGGTATTGCTGGCCTCTCGCTGGTTGTCACTGTTTTCTTATCGCGTTTGGGCACATCGTGTCTTTTTACGCGTTGGGGTTTGTGTTTTTATCTCCGTCGCGGTGGTTGTATCGCGGACATTGGCCGCGTTTTCGGGGGACTATCGCATGGTACCGCCGTGTTGTGAATTCCACATTAACACAGGGTTATTTTCCCGCGATAGGCTGCGATGTGTAAAGTTGCGTTCACATTTTTTGGAGATGTTTAGCACACGTTCTTGTGAATATACCCCTAACTGGTCCTGCTATGATTCGAACCTGCGACCACGGGTTATACACAGAACTTTGCAGTGAATTCATTAGTCTACTGGGTCAACCGGTGCACCCACACATGATGCATTTTGTGCTGCATGTAAGCAAGACCAGGCTTTTGACAAAGAACACACTGGAACCGAATATATCGAGGTATTTCAATTTGCGAGCAGTATTAGTGCGTATAAACAGTTTGGGTGGCAGTATTTGAATTTGCTGACTGTAAAAACTTGGAAGGGTTTATATTTGTTGTCCAAAATGTTGTTTATTGAAATATTGCTGACAACAATGAAAGCACATCACTGTTGCAGTGTGGTAATAACTTCAAGCCCTGCTGTTTATCACTGACAAATGTAAATGCCATTAACAGTTGGGCAACTGTGTGGTACACCCGACTCATTGTCATTCAAGTTCTTTGAGAGGAAGATGCTTCCACCATCCTTGCTAACATTCCCTTGCTGTATTATTTCTCTCCATTCCCCTCCTAGACTGTCTTCTCTGCCTTGTATTTTCTTCTCTCCTCCTTCTCCACTCTCCTTCATCTTCTCTTATGCACACTATCTCTTTTCCTTTACTCTTTGCTCACCTGTTTTTCTTGTACCCAGGAAATGAACTGCCACTACTACCTAATTGTACAAACAATGCAATAGCACTGACCACAAACTCCTGAAAAAGCTAGCTTCCTCTTTAAGCACAACCGTGGCTTCGTTGGTGGGTAAACCGCTACTTAATACCATGCGAAACAAACAACATCTAAAGCAAAAAAATACAAAGAAAAAATCAAATATAAAATAACAGTACAAAAAATAAATCAAAACCAACGTTTTATTTTGATTGGTTTAATTTTTAAGTCTAAATATGAAAAATGTAACCATCTGGGCAGTGTATGCAAACGCTCATGTATGGAAAGCACACAATTGTCAGATGACATAAATGTTAACGTAGGCCTCCATTGCTATTGGAGTTGCACAACTTGCTAGTAACAAATGACATTAATATTCACCGAATAGTGCAAATATTGAAATTTTGTACCAGTCAGCTGGAAAAAAATGTGTGGCCATGACTGGTACAAAAGTGCCAGGCATCAGTGCAAAACTGTCCGATCCCGTGCAAAAAATGCATAGTGCTTGCAAAATGTACACGATCTGCCTTAGTTTTGCGAATATCATACGCTCAACAATAACTGAAACTCACAAATGCATTTGAACAGCTGCGAGCTAAGGTTCTGTGGAAGTCCCTGTCTGCACTGGCTGAAAGATTGCCTAGTTATTGTGAAAACTGATAATAAGCTCTCAGGTCAACTGAGGGCGTGAGGTTGATAGACAATCAAAGTTTGCACAAGAGCATTTTTTGGGCTGATCGTGTATCACATGACTTTAAATAAGATTGCAGCCTTCTTGAACTGGGGTCAAAAGTTCCCTGGTCAGTGTATAAACCATGCTTAAGGAAAGCTGGACTACTCTTCTACTTACAAAGTGTTCATTCCATTTAGTAATTAAAATATCTTCATTTACCTCCCTCATTTTACTCACTTAACATATTTTCAGCATCACAAGACTCTTAAAACGATCAGGTGTTCTCTTTACAGCATACACCAGAGCCCATCTCTATGTGCTCCTTGACAGAGGGCTCAATTAATCAAATAATTTAAATCTATATATTCTAGACTAAAGCTATAATTTGTGTACAACACATTTTGGCAAATTCACAACAATCCCCAGGGGAAAAAAGTAGCGTAAATTGCAAATATCCATGCATTTGTATCCTACCTCCTGAAGATGGTCTGCAGTGGTTGTAATCAACCTAAGTAAGCGTGACACTTACACATTCTTTTTCTCTCGCCACATGAAGAATAAGTAAAAGCATTGCCAAACACACTCACACATATTCACACATGCACGCACAGTAACATAGGACAACATGAAAAATGTGCACTGGCAGACCTTGTTATAAATAGTCTAGGTTTTCGGGACTAAGGGTCATTTTATACTGTAAGATTGTAGAGATGCTGGGATTTATTTGTGCGATGGCTCAGTGAGTTAAGTACCAGGTACTGATATCCTTGTGTGACTTCCTGGTCACACGTGTGAATCCCAGTAAAACTCACCCTGAACTTCACCCTTCTAAGGGCATTAAATTGAGTAATAGTAACAAATAATATTTACAGCTATACAAAATGGCAGAACTGTGGCACCAAGTGCCATACTGAAAATAAATTATTATTAGCTTGCGGCATTGACATATTGAGATTAGCCAGGTATTCAGAAGGCTTGGGAAAGAGCCATTAATTACAGGAGTTTGCCTGCTTTCTACATTAGTGGAAATGTCAAGTAGGAGCATGATGTGGACTGGATGCACTGGTAATATTTCTATGTCCATGACGAGTGAGGTAAGGGGGAATGGTGTGAATAAATATTGTCCATGTGCTAGAGAGTGTTAGCAGGCAATAATTGCTCCTTACCCTTATTATTTCTCACTTGGACCCACAATTGAGGGGTGATCAAATTAACAGCTATAACTCCATAGAGCAGAGAGAAAAAAAGTAATTTCCACTGTTTACTGACAGTAAGAAGCACATTCTTGGTCCGCCTAGAATGCGCTTCAATTCACAATAAATGCCAGAAGTGGCATACGTGACGTCATGCACACTTTGAACGCCGTGGCACCACAGAGTTAAATCCTTGTCTCACCCTTCGCCTCAGAGTTATCTTCTGTTTGCCACTCATGGGCTTGGTAAGACTAGAAAGTACCAAAAGTAAATAAGCATTAGAAATGCAATAGGTCTCGCTTTTTTGGAGTTAGAGCTACTCATAAGTAAATCAGTACTAGCCGCCAATGCCCACTGAAACAGAAGTGGGAAACTTGCAGGCAGAAAAACAAAAGCAGATGCTAGTGTCCGTCGGCTGTTCTTTAACTCTGAACGCACTTGCACCAAAGTGGATGCCTGCTTGTGCCCCGGGGGCACTATGGAGTGTGCGCTTCAGAATCAGGCCGGTTTAAGGCAGACAAAACGCTCACCATGCGAGAGGAGTTGACCTAACGGCTAAGGCGGTCGACCTCGAATCTGGGGAACTGGGTTCGAGTCTCGGCAATGACGCTGAACATCCTGTGATTCTGGGCAAATCACTTAATCTCCCCGTGCCTAACAAAAAAAATGAATGTGTCCTCATGTAACGCAACTGGTGCTATGTAAAGCGCTCTGATACCCGATACCTTCGGGTCAAGTTCGCGCTATATAAAACTCCATAAAATAAATAAAAAAATATGGAGTGTGCACTTCAGAATCAGGCCGGTTTAAGGCAGACAAAGCGCTCACCATGCGCCGCCTTCGGAGTACTCCTTCTTGAAGGGTGAGGGGGTGCTTTGCACAAGCTGCACCCCTCTGTCAAAGTGGGGGAAGCACTCCATACCTTGATGCCACAAATGATGAAACGCCTAACACACGCTGAATGTAGAGCAACCACGCCACGTGTGTGTGTAGCACAGAGAACTGATGGTTCTGAAGCAATTTAAAGTGCACACAGAGACCGCAGTTTGGGAAACATCTGCCATCAGGGGGCTGCGCCACACAGCAGCTGCTACTCCAGTGCTCCTTCCCTGGGAAAGGGACGTGAATGCCGGCCCCAGGTAGAGGAGCCCTTGAGAGGATCTGGGTAATTAAAGCAGCGCAGGCTGTTTGCGGAACACACAAGTGGGGCCATTACTGCTCAGTAATTGCACCCCAGCGATGTTTGTTGTTTACCCTCTACCCTCAACAAGGATTACTTAATTATCTATGTCTGGCGATAAGCGCATTTCATTTAAAGTGTAAAAACACAAGCATTTCGAAGGCCAATCCTCCACACGCTCCGCTCCTCTCAGCCGAACACAAGCCAAGAGGAAAAACAGAAATAGTGCTCCGCAACCAGCATAGTGCGACAGGAGAGAAAGAGTAAATGTAAGAAGGCCAGTCACCATGGGAGGTAAGCAAGCATACAAAGGAGAGACAAATCCAACCAGTGCACCAATGAAAAGCCAGCATTTTACAAAGTCACACAAAATAACGAATGGAAAGCATGGGCGTGCCCAAAGGCCCACAGAGGGATTACAGCATGCCTCGCAGAGCAGCGTAAGAGAGGCCCGCCAAAGTTAGGCCTCTGGCCCCACCAAGGCTTTTGACATGCCTGTCCATCCGTGGGCTAGGACGTGTCACTTTAAATGGAAGCAATTGTGATTCCCTGCTGCAGGAACGCCCGAAGACTGCGGGAAAAATGATTCCCTGCAAAAATATGTCCAACGGCACTTGTGACTGTGGCAGGGCAAACAGGATAGTGAGGCAGTGGTGTGAGGCAAATCTTCATTTCAGGGAAAGTCAGACAAGTTTGCGCTTCTTTGTAAAGAGCAACATTGCTGACTTCTGAATACACAGGTAAAATAAAAAAAATGCACATCCCTAACTGTAGAGTGCTGCTGTATCCTCGAACCTTGGCCACACCTAATCAATAACATAAATTTATGAAACAACCTTCTTTTGAGAGCTAACTTTTTTAGCAACTCTCTTTTCCATGCTGATTAATCCTGGAGACAAATACTTCCATGTCTGTAATTTCATGACGCGTAGTGACAGAGTCAGGTACCATTCTGCTATCAGCTGTTTTAGAGCATTCATGAAGGACTCACTCTGCCATAATATGGGGTACATTTACAGGGTCCTTAAGACTCATGAAGTGTCAGGGATTGCAAAAACACATTCTGACAAATAAAATTTGAGCTGGCATTAATTTGCGTTTTTTCACCCGATTAACACCTGTGCACAAAGAAATAGGGAATTACATATACAAATTAAAATGAAACCTTTGTGTGAATATTATTATTGCTATTTTGCAGTTTTACATGTGCAAATAAAACCAAGTAAAACCTACCTGGGCAAATACAACTGGAATGGAATGTGTATTCAACTCCTGAAGTGAGTTAGTGCTAAAACATGTGCAAATGCAATGTGCACACAATGTAGCACTTTCTCTTGGGCATATGTGGGTATATGAGTAGCAATGAAGATTAGTTATGGACTAGTTCATGTTTACAGACCAAAACATATTCAGTTGTGATTAATATTTTCCTAAAGGAAGCACTAGAGCAGGGGTCTTTAAATTGGGGAGGCAGACCCCCCTAGAGGGGCCTCAAGTGATCCTGGGGGTTTCAAACTCGAGGCCAAAAGAAGCATTAAATCTGATAACAGTGCTTTGTCTGAAGCTGAAAAAAATGTGCAGCAGTAAGCCGCTCTGTAATGGGCCATCACTAACATGTTTTGTCGTTTATATAATATGTGCCAAAAGGGAAGGGACTCCAAATATTCTTCAAAACCCCCACCCCCACTTCTAGTAATCACACTGTGGATACTTGTAGGCGTTACGTAAGGCCTGCCTGACAAGAATCGTATGTTTGGCAATCAAGTATATTTCAGTGCGTTTTTAAAACAGTAACAGAACTCAACGGAGATGTTTAAATAAGTCTGAACATAGGTAAACATTGCCAATTTAATAGAATAATTGTGAAACGTTCTGAGGGGGCAATTACTTTTTTTTCACTTTCGGGGGAGGGGGGCAGCATAAAAAAGTTTAAAGACCACTGCACTAGAGTCATATTTGCGACCTCCCATGATCTGTCAGTTTGAGTTGAGGTTACATGCTGTGCATGGTTAAACCAAAGATCTTTGTCCTTATTATTTAAATGCTACTATCTAGTAGAGAAGCAAATGTATCATGGCCTCTAATGCAAGAAAAGGAAAATGCACTGCCAGGGCCATAGTTGAGTATCAAATGCACTCATAATTAGGATGTAGTTGGACCCCTCATATCCTTTAACCCTGGTGTGGGTGTATCTGCTACCCAACTGATACTTACACATCTGCTACTATGTTACATTTATTAGGTCGGTGGTTACTCGCAATGTGTGCTCTTTTGTAGACCTGTGGGGTTCTGGTTATGAATACAACAGACTTGGTTTCTTAAGGGCTTTCCCTAAGCAGATTATTGTGAATCAATGTCTGAGCTCAGGTCGTTTGTTCACCTTGGACCACATGCAAAGGTGTCCTAGTTCTGTGCTGTTGAAAGATGGAATGATGAAAATACTCCAGTTCATAGAATTTGCTTCTTCATGGATGAAGACCAACCTGAACGTGAACTGAAATGCCTGTGCTCAAGGCCAGCTTGCTTCATGGGACACAGTAAAAAATCCTGTAGTTTGAGGACGTGGAGATGCTTTCAGGGATGAATGGATCCTCCATCCCTGTAGTTCCGAAAGCCACACTTGTGAGATGCATAGAATTTTCTTAAAAACCTGTGCATGATTTGTTGCTGTGAGAGACTAATGTTTTTAAGTACTAACCCAAACCTGGAGTTATTAGAATATTTCCTGAGTTTCAATTCAAATAAGCACTGTAGCCAATACATTCAGAAAATAGTGCTTGCAATGTACCACGTCACTATGTTGATGGTGTGGTTAAAGTAAATGCACCTGCGTGCATATGGATTGTGGTCGGGTCCTCACTGACGTAGTGAGCCCAATAAATAAACCATGGGTGGGGCTGCCTGGCAGTCAAGTAGCAGGCCCTGATACCACTAACACTCGGTGGTGCTGTATTCATTTCTAGGCCCCAGATACATTATGCCTCACAAAGGCACCAGTGGTGGTGCCCAATTTTACACTGGTGATAAAGGTGGGCCACTGATCCTGCCACCTACCAGGTTACCTGCCAACTGCCTGTCGGAGTAACAGCGTGGTGCTGGATGCCGCAGTGCATGCTGCCGATGTGCAGGCGACCTCCCGGGGCGTCAACGTCCCCGTAGCAGCCACCGCTGTCCGGGTAAGAGGGCCCTACTGGCCCAAGTCTTGCCTTGCACCCAGGAGTCATCTGCGCGTACCGCCCGCATGTCCGCAATATCACAAGGCTGGCTGACGTGACCGCTTCCTCACTGCTTTGCATGCCGTGTCAGTTCTGTGGCCCCTCCCCGATGGTGCTGAGCGTTTACTGGGTACGGCCGCAGTGTTAAAGAGGCCGCCCTGCTGTGTTCCTACAGAGGTTTCCCCGGACCTCCCAGCTTACACTGACATTAGCACGTGCACTGAGATTACCTAGGCCACAACCGAGCATTTGATTAATCCACATGCACTGAGACGGCCTAGCCCACAACTGAAGGAAGTGACCCGAATCGGGTCAACGGGTCACTCGCGACCACCTCTCAGCCTTTCAAACAAATGAAGAGTCGGTCAGACAGAAGAGAATACAAACCAAAGTTATTTATTAGTCATACACTCGAGCGGCGTCCAGTCTGACCAGCCTCCTTTGATTGCTGCAGAGGGACTGATCCCCGCCAACATGGTAATACATGATATACATTTCCAGTACCCCTAAGGACACGCCCAGACTGGAATTTTCCAGTTAGTAGCTGGTGAACAAAGGAGACACAGAAGGATGTGCTGCAATCCTAAGACTGGGTACATGCTATCTCAGTTTCAAGGTTATTCTGCCTGTGCCCGCCACTCTAAGGGTGGGAGCAGGCCTATCTAACGGGAAAGGCATGTAATGACAAAACAGTCTATTCATTAGTGCAGTGAAGCTCAACCTTGGAGAAATAGAAAAAACATTGAGGCTGCTTTCTGCTGAGGCAAACAGAATGAGACAGAAGCTTGGTTTCAGTCATGGTACAAAATGGCGGCCAAATTTAAAATGGTGCCGCAAATGCTAACTTAAATCGTACAATGCAAGGGGAAGTCGACCAAAAACATTTTCCATTCCAACACAACTGAGCATTTGATTGATCGGCCAGAGTTGTCCCCGCGGCCTTGAGGGGACTCTTTGGTCTTTGTCTCACCTTATCCATGGAGCTAGTTGCCTGGAGAGTTTCCCAGACACCCTGCCTCATGCTGCAGAGGCCTACTTCTATCACGACCCAACGCTGGCTCCCGTGCTCTCATCTAATTGACTCTGCCCCTCATTTGTCTGCAGGGGCAAGGCTAGCCACATCACGTACCTACTTCCTCGGCCTGGTGGCTGTCCCTACCACCTCAATTGAAGGACAGTGCTCTTGCTGCGAGGCTCCCAAGGAGGGTGATATCCCACCCCTCATCCACCATGTCGTCAATCCCTGCAATTGAGCCTTTTGTGGTGGATGATGCGCTATCAACTCTAGCGCTGAAGTGGAAAGATTGGACATAATGATCACAATTTTATATTGAAGGACCTGGCATAGCTTGAGAAAGAGATTGAGAGCTTTACTGTTGCATCTTTGCGGGAAGGACATTCACAGAATTTATAAAACAGTAGTGGAAGCAACGCCAAAAACATACGTCACACTTTTGAATGCACTCAGGGCCCATTTTGAACCCATGGCAAATAGAGAATACAAACGTTTAATATGCCGGCAAGCCTGCCAGGAACAAAAGGAATCTCTAGACACCTTCCACAGCAGATTGAAAGAACTCGCTAGCACGTGTGGGTTCCAAGATGAGCAAGAAGAGATTTGTGCACAGATCATACTTTGCGAAGCTATGAGAATCAATCCTCCAGGAATCTGGGAAGTCCCTGCAAGACATTCTGACTCTAGGGCGGTCCAAGGAATTACGAGAGAGCGAGCTTCCTATATGGAAGCAGCCCTCCACCGACCCATCTAGATGGAGCAAGTCAACGTTACTAAGACTCGCCCAGCACCGACACTAACAAAGTGACCCCAGCAGAAGAAAAAGGAATGTGGATATTGCGGAGAGTCTCTGCACAGGATGAGTGACTGTCCAGCCAAAGGCAAAAGATGATCTGTGTGAGGGAAGTATAACCACTTTGCAAACATTTGTAGGTCATCTAAAGCCCCGAAGGAAGCAGCACATGTGGTGTCAAGCGAGCCAGACCATAAAGATGACATGGATGATGATGCAGAAGAATACTCTGCCCTCTATGTCTTCGTGGTGGGAGCACCCCCTTCAACCTGCCGTCACCTCCCCCGATGCCAAATCAAGATAGGTGATTAATGGATCACCACCACTATAGACACCGGGGCATCCATCGAACTTATGTCCGTGACCACAAATCATGCCATATATCAAAGCCCCCCACTAGAGAAAGCAAGAATCAAAGTCTTTGCATATGGACAGAATTCACTGATTCCCCTCATGGGTGTCCCATTATGAAAACAGTGCAGATATGATAGTGTATCTCGCAGAAGAAGGGCACAGAATGCTTGTCAGTGGAGTAACCGCAGAGGCACTAGGGCTGAGCTCCTTCACCTTGGAAGTGCAGGAAGAAGAACTATCGACAATCCTAGAAGTGTTCAACACCATCTTTAGTGGAATTGGCTGCCTCAAGAACAAAGAAGTCAAGCTCCATAAAGACACCTCTATCCAACCAGAGGCCCTACAACATCGCCGCATAGCTTTCCACCTGAGACCGAAAGTGGAAGAAGAGCTGGAGAAGCTTGAATGAGCCGGCATCATTCAGAAGGTCAAAGGGCCCACTCCGTGGGTTTTCCCGATTGTGGAGGCCAAAAAGCCAAAACAACTAGGGCAGGTCTGTATATGTGTGGATAGGAGGCTGCCCAACGTTGCCATCAAGTAGGAACGACACCTAACCCCAACGATAGATGACATACTGGGTGAATTGAGCGACGCCAAATGGTTCTCAAAAGTTGATCTCTGGTCTGAATATCATCAACTACCGCTCCACCCAACTACAGATATATAACCAAGTTTTCAACACATGTAGGTTTATATAGGTATCGCCGACTCAACTTTGGCATATCCAGTGCGGCGAACATTTTTCAAAACACTATAAGGGAGCTGCTGGGGGACCTACCCGGCATCATCAATGTAAGTGATGACATCCTTGTCTACACCAAATCCTTGAAAGTACACCATGACCATCTCCGAGGTGTATTGAAAAGAATTAAGGACACTGGGCTTACCTTACATCAAGAAAAGTGTGAGTTTCTGAAGAAGAAAATCAGCTTCTTTGGATACCCATTCTCAGAGAAAGGATTTGCCCCAGATCCCAAGAAAGTGCGTGATGTGCAATAGACCCCAGCATCTTGCAACATCTGGTAAAAGAGAAGTTTTCATGCTATAGTGAATTTCTGTGGAAGATTCATCCCAGACCTCAAGGGTCTCACAGATCCCTCTGAGAACTAATCAAGACATTCATGCCATGGCAATGGGGTCCAGAACAAGAGTCAGCTTTCTGACACTCTAAGAAGCACCATCAGTGGACACCACTCTGTCCTACTTCGATCCCAAGAATGCCATCAATGTAGCTGTGGATGCAAGCACTCATGGTCTTGGAGCGGTATAGATGCAACAACAACAAGAAGAAAGTTGGACCCCAGTAGCCTGTGCCGGTAGGTCCCTAACAGAGACTGAACAACGCTAATCACATATTGAGCATGAGGCCATAGCAATACAAAGGGCTTGTCGACACTTCCACATACCTAGAAAATGTGAAGAAAGAGCTAGGAAACAAGGCATGACGCGGTTATTACCATTAAATCTATTGCCCTAATGCACTGAAAACCCAGACGAACTACAGATAAAGGTGCTCTGACTAGCACAACATATGCGATGTAGATAGAGTAAGGGGAGTCGGCCTCACCAGCGGCCCTTAATCTACCTGACTGATTAAAAATCACACTAAAAAACAAGCTTTCTCAACTTGAACGCCAATAAGAAGTACACAACCCTACAAAACGTCACTGAAGCAAAGGAAGACCTGTCAGTGGTGCTGTAAACGGAGCAGAAAAAGGACTAGATGAAAAGCAGCTGTTATGTTACAGGATTGCTCAATTGCTACTGCTGAACTACTGTTTCCGTTGGTTAGTTCTTTACTCTAAAGTATCCATCTGAGTTGAAGTGGTTATTGTTGTTTTGACTGTTCACGTCTTTTTAACTGTTTGTAGCAAAGACAGATACATCAAAATTGCTTCCGTCTGTCTTAACATATCGCATTCGTTCCGTTATTGCAGCCTGCCCCGTTGTGTTTGTGCATCACGTGCCAAGTGCGTGGCTCGCGCTGATCGTTCTTCCTTCTCTGAATGATATTTCTTTGCTTCACGTTACTGCTGGAAAAAACACACACCACTCTGCTCTATAAATACTGAAGCTCGCTTCCTGTTATGATTCTGCACAGCATCTGTGTAGGGCCAGGCTGAGGACTCCCATGTGGGGGAGGACTACACAAACAGCGGACCGTGACATCAGGAACTCAGCTCTACCGAAGGCCACTCCAGAGACATCCTTTTGCTGCAAGAGGACCTTTCCTTTATAAAATCTATAGACGGGCAGCCTTAAAAGAATAGCCGTGTTTTTGCTTACTCTCTCTAGTTTAAAAAAAAAAAAGTAAAAGCTCACTGTCTATTATGTCTCGTTTTACACTAAAACCTTTTGACCGTGCCCTGCCTTTGGCATTTGGAAGCAGGGCCTGCTGCCTTCCCCTGCAGCAGTGATAGCGCAAGGATGTCATCGGCCCTAATTCAAGCAAGAAACATTGGCTGCCAACTTCCACCCTCGCCGCTATCGGCTAGTAAAAGACAGCTGTAAAGTTGTTCTTTTCCACTGCATTTTTCAATCATAACTAGGACCTATTGGTGCTAGAAATGTATCATGACACTGTGGACCTCACCACCACTCTCCTCCAAGTGGTCCTTACATTCTCCGTTGACATTGGCTCTTACTCTTCACTGTATTATTTATTTATTTGAAAAGTTTTATATAGCGGTGGCTAGACCCGGAGGTATCAGAGCGCTTTACATGAGGTAGGACAATGTTTCAGAACATTGTTACATAGTTACATCTGTTTCTGGAGCGTCGCATAACATAGAAAGGGAAACAGTATAACATAGTTACTAAAGCATAGCAGAACATAGAAAAAACCGGCAAGGGGGAAAAGTACTAAAGGGGACACAGAAAGGTCAGGCTGGAAAAGGGGAGGCAGACAATGAATCACAGAGGGAGGAGGCGGGGGAGGGAAAAGAAACATAACGGGGAGACGAGGAAAACAATGTCCGATGTCCGGCTGGGTAGGTGATGGCTGAGGGGTGAACCAGAGCCAAACTCCTCTATAGCTGCATAGGACAGCTCCATCGGGCATCGGCCAAGGTTGCTCGTGCACTGTACTTATATGAACATTATTCAATCGATATATTGCGATGTTTGTAAACAGTACCTGCATGTAAAACGCTGTGCTGACCTAGGTGTCTTGCTCATGTTATGCACGACTGTAAATAAATAATTGGGAGAGTTGCCCTCACACTCCTGAGCCCCAGTGCCACTGCACAAGCCACACTAACGACAGATAAGCCCCTGCCCCAAAATATAAATGGGAATCCACCAAGTCTTTCTTAAAAATAGGAGCCAGGTGCCACGTGACCCCTGTCATGTGAAACACCATCAGCTATTTACAATGAAAAAGGTACTTTTATAAGCTGGATACTTCGGTTTGTTTGACTGACGGGTAAACGATATTGATGGTGGATTTCATTGTTTATATAGATTAGTTTAACCAGATGAACCCATGTCAGCAGAATACATTGAGTGTCATTCTGATGTGGGTCGGGCCGCATCTGACGGCTTGTCAGTTGCAGTCGGACCGCCATCTGCTGCTGCGGTCCGAACTGCTGCATTACAATACGTGTGGTCGGAGACAGCAGGAGGGACATTCCGATGCTTTACGACAGGCTCAAGGAGTCATTCGGACCGTCAGACGGACAGTAATCCCTACATTAGGGGGGGGGGGGCGGTACCTCCCCAGGCACTGCCGTAGGGATTACAGAGTCCCTTTCGGCCTGCCCTTTCATGGTGGTTCGCCCGCCATGAAAAGGCAGGTGGAAAGTGCCTTTGGGGACCCCTAGCAGGGCCCCCTTCTCCCCTTCCCCCTGGCCATCCGCTATGGGGCCTTGGGGGCACCTATGGTGCCCACCTAAACATCCCTGCACCATGTGACAGGCACCGCTTGGTGCCTGCCACACGGTGCAGGGATGTTTTAAAAGTGTACATTTTCTATTGTGGCTTGTGCTGCAGCCCGCAGCACAAGCGGCAATGGAAAATATACACTTTGCAACAGCCTTGAAGGCTGTTGCATTGTATTAATGGCAGCAGGAACGCCGATTCCTTGTCGGGTGGTCCCACTTCCGCTAAGGTGCCGGTCAGATGCTTGTCTGACCGGCATCGTAATGATGCCCATTGTTTTCAGTCCCAAGTTTTCCATTAACAACTGGAAGTTTTTGTCTTGATTCTTTTCCATTGACACACCAGAAAACAAATATATGTTAAAGGAAAGTGGAATAATAAAAGAGGTGCCTCCCGTTGACTTGGTGTCATCTGGTGACCCCAGTATCAACTCTTAAAAGAGGAAGGTAAAACCAAGAACACAGATATTGGAGAAGCTGCCTAATATAACATCGATCTCGAAGGCAGATGGAAACTGATCATGATGACATACATCGGTCAGTAAGGTGCCAATCTCGGACTAAAATAGTTGTTTTGCACTGTATCACCTTTATTTTACCTCGAAAAACTTTGTAAGATTTATCCCAAATTAAGTAATGGTGATGCACACTGTCGGAAAGTTGTTGGAAAAGGAGAACATAGTATGAGGGGTGTAACTAGCTTTTAAATCGATGGGCGGTCTTTCAGAAACTGAACCATTAATTCGGTGGAGAGTTGCAGGCCCTTTGGTTTATTTGGGCGGGCGATAATGTAGGATTACAGAAAAATAGAAAATGGTATAGTCATCCATATCTGACTGACTTGCTCAATGTTTGTGAAACGTTGTGAAAGGGCCATAGCTTTTAATCTCATAGAAAGTGAAAGGCAGATCAAGATTAGATTGAACTCGGAGAAGAATTATTGCTGCGGAATGGGTCGCAGACTGAAATTTGCACAGGTTTGTGCCAGGTGGTGGGCTTGGTGTGTGTTTGAAATAAGGGCTGACATAAAATTTGATTTAAATTAAGATAAAGCACATGCTACAAAAAGAGATAGCAAAAAAGAGAAAATATGCCATTGCCTAAATTTGCTAGCCATATTCTCACAATAAGAATGTTAAATTTAAAAATATAGTAGCACTGCATATAATTTTTTATAGAAGCATACATAGGCTTCCAAGTGGGCTGGTCTGCTTAAAACAAGTATAAAGCCTCTTCTTAGGCTTAATGCACATTATAGGAACATATGATCCTTACTGGTGCAAAGAAATGGAACCATTGGCTTTCAATTGCTATCACCTGAAGATATATGTTAAACGTACCAGGATGAGTAAAAAAAGTAAAAAAAGATATAGAATGGGGTAAAACGCATTGACAAAGTACAGCAGTAGGAAGTCAACCCTGAAACTGAAGTGCACTTATCTTTAGGTGATTGTGCTACTACTTCTACATCCCTAACTCTCAACCTAGTCCTTAACCATGAGTTTAGTTACCCAATCCCAGGAGAGGACGCAAAACAGGAAATGCTACTAAGCCACACCCACCCTCAAATGGAAACTACAAGACCATAGCCCTCTCCCAGGACTTTCTGTTTTGTTTCCTGTCCTTCGGACTGGGATAGGGAATGCTATCAGGGCCAGACTGGCCATAGCAGGCACCAGGCGTTTTCCCGCTGGGCTGAAGTGCGGGTTGGTTTTGTCACTGGGGGCCGGTTTTGCAGCAGTGTTGCAATATCGGCCCCCTGTAACAAAAGTGGGAGGGGTGCTTTTTACTACGGTTGGTCGAGTAGCAATCAGCCAGGGCAGGTTGCTGTTCCCAGTCCAGCGCTGAATACTATGAAATGTTTGCTGGGCTTTTGCTCCCTTCATTGTAGGAGTCTATTTTCCTCGCTTTTTGTCCAAGTTGTACCAGTTGGAAGGGATGGAGGAGAAGCTTCCTGACTCTGTACATGTTTATTTTGTTGTGGCGAGCCTTGTGGGTCTTTCATTGATGGCAGAGGAAAGCATTTTCAGGGATCCCACAGATAAAAAGGTTGATGGAGCCCTCAAAAAGGTTTACTCTGGTTCCCACTTGACCCTTCGCAGTGGGATTTATGGAGCTTACACGGCACAGCTGTTATTGTTTGACTTTAAAGAACTTTTCAGATCTATGCAGGAGGGTGTACAATATCCCGAACTGTTGGAAAGCATGGAGATATCTCATTTGATGCTATCCGTGCAGCTGCGCTCTCATGTGGTGCATCTATGGCTGCAAAATGGAATTTGTTTTTGAAGCACTGGACTACAGACTCTGCTCAAAAGTCTGAAGCTCTGAGAATGCTTTTCAAAGGTGATACGTTATTTAGAAATGAATTGGATGAAAAGCTTCACAAGATATTCTAAGAAAGGAAGCACTCCTTTTAATTTTGTAAGCAATCTGTCCAGAGGAACTTTTTCCAGTTTAAGGCAAGATCTTTCAGACAGCCGTCAAGGAGACCGCAGAAATGGAGCAGAGATCACAATTCCAACCTGGATTCTTTTCTAGGAAGTTTCAGAGGAAGGGTAAACCGGATCCACAGAACGCCAATCATCGCTCCTGACTGTCCCAGGTTGGGGATGATAGATGATCCAAAGTACGAGGTTGGTGGCAGGATTCAATACTTCCAGCAAGCATGGCGCTCCACAAACTTGGACGAGTGGGTTCTAGAGGTACTGCAGAGGGGATACAAGATTGAGTTCATCTCCCCTCCAGCCCAATCATGAACCATTGTCTCCCCTGTTCCAGGCTACTTCGAGAAAAAGGTGGCCTTTCAGGAAGTAATTCTGTCTCTGGTCAAGAAGAGAGCCATTGTTCCCCTTCCAAGAGCAGTGGAGGGAGAAAGGACATACTCAATTGTGTTTCTAGTCCTCTCCAAAGCCAATGGAGGTTTTATCATTGTAATGGATCTGAAATCATTGAACAAGTTTGTGAAGAAAATATCCTTCAAAATGGAAACTCTGCAAAGAATCATCCCCTTGACAGAATCAAATACCTGGTTAGCCAAGCTGAATTTGATGGCTGCCTACCGACATATCCTGCTGTGCTTCCGGCATCAGAGTTTCCACCGGTTCTGTGTTTGGGGAAACATTGGCAGTTCATGGTCCTGCCGTTTGACCTCCGATACTCTCCAAGAGTCTTCACGAAGATGGTAGCCCCCCTGTTGATACATCTTCATCTCAAAGGTGTCTCCACTTTCCCTATCTGGACGATTGGTTGGTCCAAGCTAATTCACTGTCGACCCTCGAACATCATTTATCTTTGACCATTGCTACGCTAAACCATCCTGGATTCCTCCTGACCTTCCAAAATGTCATCTTCTGTTCTCCAGGGCTCTTCAGTTTATTGGTGCATGGTTCGACACTCAGCTGGGAAAGGTGTTTCTGCTGATGGACAGGATGATCCAGCTCCAGGAGTTGTTGGTGAATCTCCTGCCAAGCAATTCTGCCTCCCCGTTTCAATGGTTGAAGATTCAGGGACATATGTGGCGACTGTTTTTACAGTTCCATGGGCGAGGCTTTATATGAGACCACTCCTGTACCATCTTATTTATCATTAGGCCCTGTCAATGAAGAACCTGCATGTTGTGGTTCCTGTCTCCCTAGATGTCAAACTCTCTCTACAGTGGTGGATGGCGAAGGACAGCCTTCAAAGGGGAGCACTGATGGGTCCAGACCCTCCAATGATTGTGACAACGGATGCAAGTGCTGTGGGCTGGGGTGCATCATTGGGGACCCTCTCAGCTCAAGCAAAATGTTCTGGGACAGAAGGACGGAGGTCATCGAATTGGAAAGAATTGATGGCAGTTCTCGGTGCTCTTTGTCATTTTAGTCATAATCTCTTCCACCAATATGTGTTGATGAGATCAGACAACACAGTGATGGTAGCATATATCAATCATCAGGGGAGTACCCGTTGCCGATCACTGAATGAATTGCCTGCAGTCTGGGTCTGTGGGTGGAAACTTGTCTCCTCTCTTTGACTGCTGTTCACATCAAGGGTCTGGACAATGTGGTGGTAGACTCTCTGAGTCAACAGTTTCCCCCTTCCCAAGATCTACAGCTGAGAAAGTCAATTTTCAAGGCCAATTGCAAGTGGTTTGGCCTCCCCTTTCTGGATCTGTTTGCTTCCAGGTTCAGTGTGCTTCTCCTGAGGTTTTGCTCCAGGTTCCTGGAGAAGGGAGTTTGGGGTATGGATGCGCTGACATTGGAATGTCCCCGGAAGCTTTCTTTTGCCTTCTCTCAAAGTCCTGTGATCCAGAGGCTCTAGAGCAGGATTCAGCAGAAGAAGGCCCAAGTAATTGTGGTGGTTCCTTACTGGCCCAGACGCAGCTGGTTCCCGCTCCTGAGGCGCATGGCACTGGGCCTTCCATCGTTCCTTCTTCTCTCTCCTGCTCCCCTGGTGTCTTGCACACAGCTTCAGCTTCGCCGTCTTTCCCTCTCAGTTTGGAAGTTGAAAGGATGAGGTTAGAGGAACAAGGTCTACCTCCCCATCTTATGGATGTTGTTCATAAATCTAGAAGATCTTCTTTGCTTGCTTCCTATTCTAAACACTGGAAGGTCTTTGATTCCTGGTGTTCTGCTTAGGGGGTTTCGTCTGTTGAATGTTCTGCCTCTTCTATTCTCCAGTTCCTCTTGAATGGGTTTCATAGAAATCTTTCTATTTTAACTTTGAAGTCACAATGGTATGCAATTAAGGCATTTCGTGTTATGCATGACTTGGTCAAAGGTGCACTTCCGTTGGTGTCTAGATAATTCAAACGTTTTTCAATCTCTTGTGCTTCAGTGAAGTCTACATTTCCTTCTTGGGGCCTTCCCTTGGTTTTGAAGGCATTTCAGAACCCCCTTCAAACCTTTGGATATGGTGGGTCTTAAATTCCTTTCATTTAAGGCCTTGTTCTTGGTGGCTGTCACGTCTGCCCATCGGTTGGGGGAACTGTCTGCTCTACTATTTCATCCTCCTTTTCTTTCTTTTCTGGATGATGCTGTGGTTCTTCATCTGGATCCCTCCTTCCTTCCTAAAGTGCTGTCAAAATTTCATGTTTCTCAGGACCTAATTCTTCCTACTTTCTTTTTGAACCCCTCTTCTGCAGAGGAATGTAGGTTGCACTTGTGAGATGTTAAACGTGCTCTCTGGATTTACCTTGACAAATCCAAATACTACAGGAAATCTAATTCTCTGTTCATCACTTTTGGCATCACAGGCAAGGAGAAGAAGGCATCCTAGATCACATTGAGTTCCTGGATCAAAGAGACTATTTCCTTGGAATATACTAGCTTCAATCTTCCAAAACCTTCTGGCCTGCAGGTACAGTCCATGAGAAGTGCAGCTGCTTCTTGGGCTAAACTTCAAGGTGTCCCTTTGGGGGACAGCTGTAGGGATGAAACTTGGACTTTGGAGCACACATTAGTGAAGCTTTACAGGTTGCATGAACGTTTGCATTGACACCATAATTTCAGCTCTGGTGTTTTACAATCAGTATTGACTTAGGGTTTAATGGTATTTACCGGTTGCTTATTGTTCGGGAGATTCTTGACATGAAATCACTTGCTGTTGCATCATGCCTGGATCTCCTGGGTGTTATTTATCAAAAGGCCTATACGTTGCTTTGGCATACCTCATGGTTAATGACTGGTTCGAGGATGAGGGATGTAGAGGTAATGTCCCGATTAATCACCGATAATTTTCATTACTCTTAGTCCTACTCGTCCTGGACCCAGTCATTCATTCCCACCAACCCTCCCTTTGGTGGTTGCCTTTTGATCAGAGGCTTGGTTTTACAGGAAGTCCTGGGGGGGGGGGGTATGCTCTTGTAGTTCCCAGTTAAGAGCGGGTGTGACTTAGTAGCATTTCCTGTTTTGTTTCCTGACCTGGTATTGGGTAAATAACTTCATTGTTAAGGACTGGATTGAGAACGCGTAGGACTGAGAGTATTGAAGATTACTGGTAAGTAATCAGGGCAATCGGATGAGGCAAAAGGCCATCACTCTCTGTGCAAGAGAGTCAATGGCTGAAGTGGGCTGAACCATTGCCCCATGCTGTATGTTGTGCTGAGTGGAAGCAAAATTTAAATAAATAATTGACAGTTGAAGAGATTAGTGGATGAAGAGGGCTGAGTCAAATGCCATCTATATGCTATATATGTTTTATTAATTTATTTTATTGATTACAAGAGATTTCCTTCATATTACACATTCCAGCAATTGCTGTCACTCATCTCCGCCTGTGATTAGTTGGCTGAAAACTGAGATAAAATAAAGTACTGCAAGAAAACCGTTCAAAATACCACCTGAATTGTTTTACACAATGCTATAAACAGGCATTTCTTAAGCTCATCTAAAGCAGATGAGGGAAGCACTTTTGATGTAGAGGCACAAACATGGGGAGAAAAATATAATTCTATATTAAAAATATATTTGAACCGATTTGAGACAAAAAATAAGTTCTTGGTATTTACGGTGATTTTGTTTTTAGAAAAACTGCTTGGCAGGCAGTATTGAAGGTGTTTCTAGTAGCAGATAAGATTTAAATATGAGCCACCAGTTAACCTCGCCTTAGAGGAGTGTTATGATGAGTGATGAGTACGTCAATGAGAGAAACATTTAGGAGGGTAAAAGATTGTACCTCGGTTATTAAAACATTACTTGCTATCAGGTCGTATTTTGGTAACTCGACACCAAGGTGTAGTCAGTGCTTTAATTGGCAAAAAAGGTGGAGCTGCTCACCAAATCCATTTCAGAATTAGGGGATGAGCTATTGATGGAGTTAGGCAAAGGTCTGGGGTGGGTTTAGGGCACACATTTAATGGGATCAATATTTTCTTTATGCGAAACTGGACATTACAACACAGAGCTGTTTCTGGTATTTCTAGAGCATTATTTTTGTCTTTACACGTACAAAACTGTACATTTTATATTATTTATTTAATTCTACATGTCTGCGGATTACCACTGCACATTTGGCAAAAAAAAGACGTTGAATTTTTACATTATGTACAGTAGTGGATATTGTGAACACATTAAGAAAGAAACCTTGGTAATGACATAGCATAATCTCATTCTAGATAACTACAAGTCCCATGTGTCCATCATCAGTGGTTTTCCAATGTTGGATATAATAGGACTCCAATCACTCAATTTTTAGGCAGACTACTGCACTCTACGGCCTTTATAGATATCATAATAAACCATAGCAAAAAAACATAGTAAAACTAATGGCATTGCTCAATTATACAAGACGCTTTCTAATAGATTGTTGACTCCAGCCCATTACTCTTGGTAATTCGCACCATGGATGTCCAGGGCCTATATTGACATTAAAGATGAAAGGTAAATGCGTTCGTACAAATCCACGAACATCACAACCCTGAAATAGTATCCAATGCATTGCTTTATGAACAGGTATACGGTTCTAGTGAATGGATTCTGGTTTTAGCCTTATTATTTGGGTAGGATAAACCAAATGTGTAGTGTTAAATGTATGCCTGCTCCGTACTCTTATCGAAGAAGATTACAGATTGAAAACCTCACCTGTGATTGAAACTGTATCCGACCTTCAGTGCAGCAGCAGGTGCCCAATCCCCAGAGCTAACATGTTTCCTTCAAGGTTCTGGGGATTCATGATGGTTGTTGGTGGGAATAACGTACAGGTGAATAGGAAATTAATGCTGCTAGTAACCCCTACCCATTACAGAAGGCGATAATTCCACTATAAATTAACTCAACTGTGGGGAATATAATCACAGACTGTAAATGTATTACCTGCAGGAATTCCATTGCACATAAAATATACTATTTATACACGATGTATTTTTACAACTATAATGATATCAGCTACAAGCAAGTTACCACCTTCCACATCGTAAGGTTCTGTATATGAGTGGTCACGATATACTCAAGCAATGCAGAAGTGATTTTCACTGACGAGGTCCTATCACTGGTCCTGAAATTTTTTTTTTTACCTAGCTATATTTTTACTGTCCAACAGGAAATTTTACTGTCCAATGTAAATACTACCAGTGGTATTTTGTATGTACTGTAGTGCAGTACTTAACAATGTATGCCACATCCCTGTCATTTCGCAGCACTGATGTGGAATGGACTGCCTAGCACCAATGCAGGAACCATGGTGCAAGGGTGCCTGTGCTGCATGCAGGATTGTTTCTGTGCAGGAAGGGACACCTTTCTGCACAAAAACAATCCCTTGAGGCATTTCCCTCTTTCTATGTGTGCTTCAGAATGCAGCACACATGGAAAGAACAAAAAACAGAGGAGAAATAAACATATTTCTCCTCGTTATGCCTCCCCATTGTTGGTAAATCTGGGAATGCGCCAAAATCCATGGGTGGATGTGTGGGAGCACACATTCTCCACCCATGGAACGCCTCCTGGGTCAGAGTAACGCAACGCAGCGATTTGCGCTGCGTTACGTTTCTCTGGATTTATCAAGCCATGCAGGGCCGCGCAAGGTCGCCTTGCGTGGCTTGATAAATCTGACATAGGGTTTGTGCCTCCCTTGTGCCCCCTTGCATGTAGCAAGGGAGACGCAAAACCTTCATAAATACGCCCCTAGCTGCATAGTAAACTTTGTTTTGCTACCTGTATTCTTACTTGCTCCTGGCAGTAAGTCAATACCACGTGCAGAACTGCGTTATTGTAACCTTATGAGGCAGTAATATCAGTGGATCAAGTGTTTACCGTTAGCGGCAAAAAAAATTCTGTATAAAGATGGCCTTAGAGGCAAGGTATTGTCAGCAGGGGTGTCAATCTTCAAACCCGAAGACAATGGCAGTTGTTCAGGAGGTCAAATTCCAACCTAAAAAAGATGTAAATTCGTCGAGGAGTCAGATTCCATCGGCGGTCGTGAAAGTTAGCCATTATTGGTTGGACTAATATTGGTGCCATCCTTGCAAGACCCTGTCCCGTTTTGCTGCTAATACCAACATCTATAATAGAAGGACGTGCAAACAGCAACAAAAACAATTATTTCTTCATCTTTCGCCACAGAACCCTTCTGTGGAAAAATGAGTTATGATTTATTATTGAAAGCTGCTATTTCTGCATTTAAGCATCATTCTGTCTATAATTGCTTCCAGATTCGTGATTCCTCCTAAACTTAGCTATTGGTGTTTCAGTGGCTTTCCCTTTAGTCACGTGCTTAACTTGTAGGCGGTGTCAGGTTCTGAGGGGATCGCCTGTCTCTCATTAACGAGCGGCCAGTCAGTCGAGGTGTCTGTTAGTGTGAATGGGAGTACGAGAGGAGGCAGGCTATCATATTTTCTGCTGCCTGACTCTGCCATGCCCGTCTCCCCGGTGTGTCAGATGCCTAACCAACGTCATGTGGCGATCGATCACTCCTTCTTCAGTCTGTTGTCTAGAGCGGGCTGTCAGCCCCTTTCTCACGAGCTGAGGGGTGCTAACACTGGACATTTAAAACAGCCGTGCTAGAATATTCTCTGGCTAATTAGTCTTCTCACGACTCTTTTCTGTGTCCGTTAGTCTTCTGTAATGCTGACCAGAACGGTTTAAAGGGGCGGGGAGGAGTGGGGACATTTATAAAGAACATTGTGCTAATGTAGTAAATGCATAGGCAAACTATTGATCTCAGCACCCAATAAACCAGGGGTTCCCCCTTTTTCCATCTCTTTAATACTTTCTTTATTTCTCTGGAAATGTTTTATTCGTCTAAGGGGCTCTATTTATGTACGAATGTTTAGTAATTTTCAACACCTACCTTAATTTATATATTGTGTTTATGCATATTTATAAGGCGCACACCTACCATGGGAGTAATAAGCTCCATATATAGGGGCCGATTACGATGGCGGACGGACTAGTGTCCGTCCGCCATCGTGGTGGTGACCGGGACCGTCCGCAATACATGCGGCGGTTCCGCACACCAAATTAGGATGCGACCGCCACCATGGCAGTCGCATCTTGCATTTTAACATTGCGGCGGGTGCTGCAGACAGCAGCACCCGCCGCGATGTCAAAAATGCATGTTGTGCATTTCACTGCACTACGTGGCGGGCACCACACGGTGCCTGCCACTTGGTGCAGTGAAATGTAGGGGGGTGCCATGGGTACCCCCCTAGTGCACCCACACCTCCCCCCAACACAAGGGGGGCCCGCAATGGGCCCCCAAAACCAATCTCCGCCAGCCTTTCAATGGCGGTTTACCCGCCACGGAAAGGCTGGCTGAAGCCCGCATTGTAATTTGGCGGACGGTGCCTGCTAGGCACCGCCACCATTTTACCTAATGTGGACCGTCCGCCAGGCAATCGGATCGATTGCCTGTGGCGGTTCCGTGGCAGATGGTCTTTGCGACTGCCACGGTCGCGGTCGGATTCCCCCCGCCATCCTAATTTGGTGGGGGAAAATCGCGGTCAGATGGCGGAAGGACCGCCACCTCATGGCTGGCGGTGGCGGCCCTTCCGCCATCGTAATTGGCCCCATAGTTGTGGAGCAGGGTATGATTTGTAAACAAGTTCAAAGAGGGGTTAAGGAGCACTTAAATATTGTGTATATTAGGTGTAAAACATATCCTACGTTAATGCCATTGAAGACAGCTTACTTAAGCTTTGTTCGCCCTAAGTTGGCGGGGGTATGCCCAGACGTGGGTCCCTTGCTCACTTTGCCACTGGATTCAAGCAAGCCTGGCTGATGACGGCTGGAATGCCAGAAACCGGTCCTAGGATGCTTGTTTCCGGTCCAGGGAAGACATGGCTTGGCAGTTCGGGCTGGACTGTTCCCATGAGGCACAGGGTCAGACTGATTTGCATATGGCCATGTCTGAACTGGGGTGGTGGAGTGAGCTAAAGAATGATGATGGATTAAACCCAGATCAGTTGACTGGGGGTGAGTGTTTGATTGGCTCAAACGTTCCGTCCATCATCCCCTTTGTATCGCTTTGTTCGCCCTAAGTTGGCGGGGTATGCCCAGACGTGGGTCCCTTGCTCACTTTGCCACTGGATTCAAGCAAGCCTGGCTGATGACGGCTGGAATGCCAGAAACCGGTCCTAGGATGCTTGTTTCTGGTCCAGGGAAGACATGGCTTGGCAGTTCGGGCTGGACTGTTCCCATGAGGCACAGGGTCAGACTGATTTGCATATGGCCATGTCTGAACTGGGGTGGTGGAGTGAGCTAAAGAATGATGATGGATTAAACCCAGATCAGTTGACTGGGGGTGAGTGTTTGATTGGCTCAAGCGTTCCGTCCATCATCCCCTTTTGTATCGCTTTGTTCGCCTAAGTTGGCGGGGTATGCCCAGACGTGGGTCCCTTGCTCACTTTGCCACTGGATTCAAGCAAGCCTGGCTGATGACGGCTGGAATGCCAGAAACCGGTCCTAGGATGCTTGTTTCCGGTCCAGGGAAGACATGGCTTGGCAGTTCGGGCTGGACTGTTCCCATGAGGCACAGGGTCAGACTGATTTGCATATGGCCATGTCTGAACTGGGGTGGTGGAGTGAGCTAAAGAATGATGATGGATTAAACCCAGATCAGTTGACTGGGGGTGAGTGTTTGATTGGCTCAAGCGTTCCGTCCATCATCCCCTTTTGTATCGCTTTGTTCGCCCTAAGTTGGCGGGGGTATGCCCAGACGTGGGTCCCTTGCTCACTTTGCCACTGGATTCAAGCAAGCCTGGCTGATGACGGCTGGAATGCCAGAAACCGGTCCTAGGATGCTTGTTTCCGGTCCAGGAAGACATGGCTTGGCAGTTCGGGCTGGACTGTTCCCATGAGGCACAGGGTCAGACTGATTTGCATATGGCCATGTCTGAACTGGGGTGGTGGAGTGAGCTAAAGAATGATGATGGATTAAACCCAGATCAGTTGACTGGGGGTGAGTGTTTGATTGGCTCAAACGTTCCGTCCATCATCCCCTTTTGTATCGCTTTGTTCGCCCTAAGTTGGCGGGGGTATGCCCAGACGTGGGTCCCTTGCTCACTTTGCCACTGGATTCAAGCCAGCCTGGCTGATGACGGCTGGAATGCCAGAAACCGGTCCTAGGATGCTTGTTTCCGGTCCAGGGAAGACATGGCTTGGCAGTTCGGGCTGGACTGTTCCCATGAGGCACAGGGTCAGACTGATTTGCATATGGCCATGTCTGAACTGGGGTGGTGGAGTGAGCTAAAGAATGATGATGGATTAAACCCAGATCAGTTGACTGGGGGTGAGTGTTTGATTGGCTCAAACGTTCCGTCCATCATCCCCTTTTGTATCGCTTTGTTCGCCCTAAGTTGGCGGGGGTATGCCCAGACGTGGGTCCCTTGCTCACTTTGCCACTGGATTCAAGCAAGCCTGGCTGATGACGGCTGGAATGCCAGAAACCGGTCCTAGGATGCTTGTTTCCGGTCCAGGAAGACATGGCTTGGCAGTTCGGGCTGGACTGTTCCCATGAGGCACAGGGTCAGACTGATTTGCATATGGCCATGTCTGAACTGGGGTGGTGGAGTGAGCTAAAGAATGATGATGGATTAAACCCAGATCAGTTGACTGGGGGTGAGTGTTTGATTGGCTCAAACGTTCCGTCCATCATCCCCTTTTGTATCGCTTTGTTCGCCCTAAGTTGGCGGGGTATGCCCAGACGTGGGTCCCTTGCTCACTTTGCCACTGGATTCAAGCAAGCCTGGCTGATGACGGCTGGAATGCCAGAAACCGGTCCTAGGATGCTTGTTTCCGGTCCAGGGAAGACATGGCTTGGCAGTTCGGGCTGGACTGTTCCCATGAGGCACAGGGTCAGACTGATTTGCATATGGCCATGTCTGAACTGGGGTGGTGGAGTGAGCTAAAGAATGATGATGGATTAAACCCAGATCAGTTGACTGGGGGTGAGTGTTTGATTGGCTCAAGCGTTCCGTCCATCATCCCCTTTTGTATCGCTTTGTTCGCCCTAAGTTGGCGGGGTATGCCCAGACGTGGGTCCCTTGCTCACTTTGCCACTGGATTCAAGCAAGCCTGGCTGATGACGGCTGGAATGCCAGAAACCGGTCCTAGGATGCTTGTTTCCGGTCCAGGGAAGACATGGCTTGGCAGTTCGGGCTGGACTGTTCCCATGAGGCACAGGGTCAGACTGATTTGCATATGGCCATGTCTGAACTGGGGTGGTGGAGTGAGCTAAAGAATGATGATGGATTAAACCCAGATCAGTTGACTGGGGGTGAGTGTTTGATTGGCTCAAACGTTCCGTCCATCATCCCCTTTTGTATCGCTTTGTTCGCCCTAAGTTGGCGGGGGTATGCCCAGATGTGGGTCCCTTGCTCACTTTGCCACTGGATTCAGGCAAGCCTGGCTGATGACGGCTGGAATGCCAGAAACCGGTCCTAGGATGCTTGTTTCCGGTCCAGGGAAGACATGGCTTGGCAGTTCGGGCTGGACTGTTCCCATGAGGCACAGGGTCAGACTGATTTGCATATGGCCATGTCTGAACTGGGGTGGTGGAGTGAGCTAAAGAATGATGATGGATTAAGCCCAGATCAGTTGACTGGGGTGAGTGTTTGATTGGCTCAAGCGTTCCGTCCATCATCCCCTTTTGTATCGCTTTGTTCGCCCTAAGTTGGCGGGGGTATGCCCAGACGTGGGTCCCTTGCTCACTTTGCCACTGGATTCAAGCAAGCCTGGCTGATGACGGCTGGAATGCCAGAAACCGGTCCTAGGATGCTTGTTTCCGGTCCAGGGAAGACATGGCTTGGCAGTTCGGGCTGGACTGTTCCCATGAGGCACAGGGTCAGACTGATTTGCATATGGCCATGTCTGAACTGAGGTGGTGGAGTGAGCTAAAGAATGATGATGGATTAAACCCAGATCAGTTGACTGGGGGTGAGTGTTTGATTGGCTCAAACGTTCCGTCCATCATCCCCTTTTGTATCGCTTAGTTCAATAAATAGCAACACCAGGGTACCGAATTGCGACAAATGGCTTCATTAGAGGCCTTTTTGGTTGGCAAAAGTGAAAGCCTAATTGGCAAAATGACATTTTGAGACGTGGCCTCTGAAAATACTTGCCAGCACCTACTCTGATCAAGTGTGAAGGGAGATGGGGAGGAAAGAGCTATTTGTTGTCACACTTTGAGGCTGGTAGAGATTAGATGTTAGTTTCTTGTGAAGTGCTCCTCCCAGAGATTAGACTTTAGTTGTTTGAGGACACTGGGCAAGTCTGCTTTGTGGAGGGTTGTTTTTTAAGATTTTGGAGTCATTGGACAGAAGATATTTCTCCAAGAATGTCCTCACCTTTCTTGACGTCAAGCCTGGTGATGCCTGTTACTTGGTGGCATTGGAGGGCTAAGATGTATAGATACACAACATATCTGTGCGATGTACAGTCTCCTTGTTTGGCATTGAAAAACCATCTCTCTTATCTTGTGCATGTGTGTTATATTCTTTTAACCAAACAAGAAATTGGAAACACGTTTGACACTCAGTGCTTGAGGCACCAATTTGAGCGTGTGTACTTTGGTTTTGTGGTGCACAGAGGCCGGCATTTGATTGATCAAAGATCTCTTCTAACTTGTCTTGCAAACGTATCTGGTGTATCAATTAACATTTATAAGTTGCACAGACACTTAGATTCAACATTAAAATCAGTCACAGCACAAAAGGAAGGAGAGGTTGCCTAACGGTCAGAGATGCCGACCTTAAAGCTTGAAAACCAGGTTCGGATAATGTTCAGCCTCGTGTGATTCTGGGA
This sequence comes from Calotriton arnoldi, assembly GCA_963921515.1. Lineage (NCBI taxonomy): Eukaryota > Metazoa > Chordata > Amphibia > Caudata > Salamandridae > Calotriton > Calotriton arnoldi. The sequence continues at coordinate 388,445 of CAWUFW010012538.1, read as the reverse complement.
AAATCCCCTAATCTTCCTGTGTCTAATAAAAAAGAAGAAAACGGACCTTGTGTAATATAACCTGGTGCTTATTTAATGTGCACTAATGCTTTTGAGCAAAGTTTGTGCTATATAAAAACAGCAGAAGAAAAAATAATAATTTGCAAAACCTTATGTTGTTTTGCCTAAACATTAAGTTTTAAAAGCCATTAGTGAGAGCTAAAAACTAGAAAAAGATGTAATTACATTTTTATGTTATATTAATTTGTATTTGCATAATCTTGAATGCAACACTAGGCTTCTGCTTCTGTATGCTCTCCTCCTCCCACGTCCTACTTCTACCTGTAGGAGAGTAGGATCTGCTTCACATGGGTACCCCCACTTTTTGCTGATGCTTCACTGTTTTTCGACATTAGTCTGGCTGGGGCCCTGCTAATCAGAACCCCAGCCTAGCTGCTTCCTCTCTAAAATGGTTTCCATGTGCCTTAGGCACATCACTGATTGGAATCTGGAGTGCCCTTATAAGTCCCTAGTATATGGTATACTATGTACCAAGGGCATAGGTACCTCAGAGGCCTGCCAGGGGCTGCAGCATGTATTATGCCACCCCTGGAAGGCCATCCAAACTGACACCACAGGTCTGCTACTGCAGCCTGGGTAAGGTGGTGCATGCACCCCTTACTGTGATATAGGTTACCTATATCACTAAATACATACACACATATAAACCTATAAGTCACTCCTAAGGCAGGCCTTATCAATCCTAAAGGCAGAGTGCATGGTTCCTATGTGAGAGGGTGCCCCTGCATGAGCAGGGCCCCTCTGCAGCGTTCGGAGACCCTTCTCTGATGCTGTTTGTAGTGCAGCCTGACCATATACTCTTAAGCGCATTATAACCTCGCGTTAAATGCTAACTTTGGAATGGCTGCACCTAAACATGTCGTGTTTGGTGTCAAACATCTTGGAATACTACCCCCCCGCCAATTCTGGCGGCGGGGTAGCATTCCACCCTTCTAGAGGAAAGACATGTTAACTCTGGCTAGCCCGGTAACTTCTTTCCAAAGCCCTGGCATCACAAAATGGATGCTGCTGCCACAGACACGAGTCTGGCCTCCTGCTGCTGGACGAAACTCCGGCAGGGGAGGCCTGGACAATAGGTTTCCTGTCCCAGGGAGGTGTGACCACCTCCCCAGACAGGATAATGTGTATTGGGGCTGGGCGGGAGCACTTTCGGGTGCTTTGAAGTCCTGCACTGGGGGCACACTTGGTGTCCCTGTGCATACCCCAGTTCAAACCGGATCAGGGGCTTGCAGCCCCTGCCTTGGCGCGAACTGGACAAAGGGAAAGGGGTGTAGCCACCCCTCTGCCCTGACCCACCCATAGGTGGGGCCACAGAGTAGTCCAACCCCTAAACTTAGTATAAGTATGGAACCCAGTCCTTAGGACTTTAGATTATCCCTGGACGAAACTCTGAAACAGAATACTGGACCTTCGACGCTCTACTCAAGACTAGAGGACAGAAGAATCTCCCTTGGGGTCAAGGAGTGACTCCCCTGCTTGGCAGGCACCAAAGACGCATCTGTCCGGTCTGCATTTCTGAAGCTCCCGTCGGACGCCGAAGTCTTCGCATCACCAGAGGTGGATTCTCAGACTTCACCGAGGCTACCCTGAGTCCCCAGCAAAGCTGAGGCCCGTAGCTATCGTGGGTAACGTGAGACTGTGACCCCTGGACACCGAGCACATTTGCAAGTGCATCCTCTTCTGGGTCTCTCACAAAGTCGTGCTTTGGGCTCCGAGTAGCCCTAGCCTCCAGCACCAACTGCACCGAAGATCACTGGCCTCCACTCCACGAGTGTCCTGTGAGCCAGATCCACGTGCGACGTCTCGAGGCTCCTTCGCGGTCGCTAGCCCGTTGGCTAGTAGCCCTTAATGAAGGCCAATCTTTTTCTTCTGGGGCATCCTGGTTGCTCCAGGCCTGCCCTCACTTACCCTCGCTGGGTGAGTTCCCCAGACCTTGCTGGTCTGCACCATCGACGATCTTCATCTTCATCGAGACTTGCCGTTGCCAAGGCTTGTTGGGTCCAATCCGGTCGCCGACACCTCAGCACTCGACAGACATCGTGTACCAGCCCGAATCCTGCTCCTGGTTGCCGACAACGCCTCCTGGACCTCGTGGCTGAAGAGTCAAGACGACCGTCAACGCACCTGAAGCACTCGACATCGGTGGGCATCTGTCCATCGCCTTCCTGGTCACTGGCTAGTGACCCAGACTCTGTCCCCTCTGCTTTCAGGTTCTTCAGATCTCCGATCCACTCTTGGATCCACCCGGACACTTTCCACTTGGTCGCCAGCAGCACTTTGCAGCAGATCGCCATTCAAATCGACGACGAAACCCGACCCCGAAAGGCACCTATGCACCCGGCTTCCCTGGGTGAGGTAACACGAGTACTCCGGTGCTCCCGTGGGTAGAGACTCTTCAAAGTACTAGTTCTCAAAGGGTTTGCTCCAAGTCCTCCTTTAAGTGTCCCTTTTCTTTAATTTCCTGATCGCGACTTTCTCCATAGAAGTCAACGGCGTATCGCGGTTGTGTATTTACACTGCACGCGTCCCCGTGGGTCCCCTGTGTCACTACCTTGGGTGGTTCCTTGTGGTCCAAGCACTTCTAGAGGCTCTAGGCCCTAGTGTCTAGTTCAGTCGTGGTTCTTATACCACTTTATTGGTATATGGTTTGAGTACGCCCCTAGGGCCCAAACGTGTATTTGTGCTATTACTGTGTTTAAATAACTTATAACTTGTGTACTTCGAACTCTAGCCTCATAAAGAGACTAGAGGGGTGTGTTTAGCAATAAATACATATATTTTGAATATATACCTGGTGTGGTGCTCTTTCATTTGATCACTCAAGAGATTATAGACTGGTAAAACAAGCTGCTTTACATTCCTTCAAGACTTAGCCTGAAGGCTGCTCTCCATAGCTACCACTAGGATAGCTTTCAATAAGGTTGTCTTTAACCTATCTCCAATAAGGGGTTGTTTGGACTGGTGCAAGGTGCCCACTATAATTAGTGGACAGCATATGCCAGGCCAACTTCTCACATTGGTGTGCAGCGTGTGGGATTCCAGCTTGCTATTGTTTTACCAGATAATCTCAATTGAATTGATCAACTGAAAACCACTAAAGGTACCTAAGGTACATATAATTTAAGCTTAGAATACAGTAAGTTCTACTGAACTTAGAGTTGTGTGTTAAGGGATAGCACACCCTTTCTACAACTCAAGAGAGTTTAGTAGGCCACACTAGAGTAGGTAGTGCATACACCACACCACACTAGTAATGTCTTTAAAGGTAGGATCTAGAGAATCCTTACCAGAAGCCACTGGGCTTCTTCCCTCCAAGTATGATACCCTCCCATTCTTGGAATTGAGAGCATTATGTAACTTGAGGAAATTAAGGACAGGCCAAAGTCCCACCACCCAACACCTTAAAGAGTTGTTGGTGGCTTATGACCTTAGTAAGCCCTTGGGGACTGAAGGGGTAGGAGCTGAGGGTGGGGCAGAAGAAGAGGAAGGGGCCAGGGGTACCAATACCCCCAGCCCCCCTCTGAAACTGGCCAGGAGGGTGACAATGACCCTGACCTGGATAACCCAATCCCTCCTGTGGAAGATGAAGAGGATGATCAGGATGATGCCCTCTTTGTCCCCCAGGAAGGATTATGAGTGTGCCCAGAAAGTCTAGATCTCCTTCTCAGGAGTCTAACCACTCTGGCACCTCAATAGGGAGCTCTGTCTCATCTCATAGGAGGGAATCCTCTCATGAGAGGAGAACAAGGCTGATTCAATATGAGGAAGCTCAGCTTGAACTCAGAAGGAAGCAAGTAGCCTTAGACAGGGAGTCCCTAGATCTCTTTAGAGAGAAAAGAAAGTTGGGACTAGAGTCCCATGGTGGCAGCCATGTCCCTAGAGATAGGGAAAGGTCCTATGACCATAGGAACCTGAGCAAGATTGTCCCTCCCTATCAGAATGGGGATGACATCCACAAGTGGATAACTGCTCTAGAGAGGGCCTGTAAAGTACAGAAGGTCCCTCAGGAGCAGTGGGCAGCAATCTTGTGGCTCTCCTTTGCAGACAAAGGTAGAGATAAGCTCCTCACTGTTAGAGAGGAGGATGCTGATAATTACAAGGTCTTGAAGAGTGCTCTTATTGATGGGTTTGGCCTAACCACTGAACAGTACAGGTTGAAGTTCAGAGATACCCAAAAGCACAGACTCAAGACTGGGTAGACTATGTGGATTGTTCTGCCAAGGCTCTGGAAGGCTGGTTGATGGGCAGTAAGGTGTGTGACTTCTCAGGATTGTACAATCTGATAATGAGGGAGCAGATTCTTAATAACTGTCAAAATCAGCTGTTGCATCAATACCTGGTAGACTCTGATCTGACCTCTCCCCAAGAATTGGGAAAGAAGGCAGACAAATGGGTCAGAACCAGGGTGAAGCAGAAAGTACAGAACCAAGGTGGGGACACTAAGAAGCAAGATGCTAAGAACTCTGAAAAGGGTGGGGAGAAGGGTAAAGATCAAAAGTCTTCATCAGGCCCCCAAAAATCTTCTTCAGGTGGGGATTCACAGTCTACAAAAGGGAAAGGCCAAAGAAAACCATGGTGCAAGGTCTGTAAGCAAAAGACCCACTGGACCAGTGATTGCACAAAGTCCAAAGACTCAAGTCCAGCACCCACCAATGCCCCTAAGGCACCTGTTCCCCCTAGTACAGTTGGTGGGAGTGCTCCAGCCAAGGGTTTAGTAGGGTTCACCCTGGGTACTGAGTTGGGCTCTGACCTAGTCAGAGAACTGACTCAGGCTGTGTTAGTCTGTGATGGAGGCATGGATGTGCCCTCCTCTATGAGTCCCAGTAATCTGGGCAAGTACAGACAACAGCCTTTAATCAATGGACGAGAGGCTTTGGCATTTAGGGACACAGGGGCAAGTGTCACAATGGTGACACAAGACCTTGTGAATCCTGGGCAAGTTATACTTGGTGAGATGTACCAAGTGACCAATGCTAGCAATGTCAGAACAGACCATACTCTGGCAGTTGTTAACTTCTCCTGGGGAGGGGTAACTGGCCTTAAGAAGGTTGTGGTGAGTGCAAACCTACCAGTCGAATGCTTGCTTGGCAATGACTTAGAGACTTCTGCTTGGGCAGAAGTGGAGCTCAGGACCCATGCAGAAATGCTGGGGATCCCTGCAGATGTGTTTGCTGTGACCAGGTCACAAGCCAAAATGTCTAGCACTGAACAGGCCTTGGATTCTGGAAGAATGGACCAAGTGCCTTCCAAGAGGAGGAGTAGTAGGGTTAAGGCAGTGCCTTCCCCTTGGCTCAGGAGGAAGATCAGTCCCTTGAGGGGGATGATCTCAGTCCTGAAGAAGGAACTGTCCCAGAGGAACTTGAACCTGACCAGGTTGAGTTCTTGGGGACAGGGGGACCTTCTAGGGCAGATCTGAGCCAGGAGCAGCAGAGCTGCCCCTACCTTGAACCCCTCAGACAGCAAGCTGCTGCTGAGGCTGCTGGGAAAGCTAGTGGTCCCCATACAGTGTATTGGGATGATGGACTCCTGTACTCAGAGAGTAGAGACCCCAAGCCTGGTGCTACCAGGAGGTTGGTTATACCTCTGAAGTTCAGGGGCTTCCTATTGACCCTAGCCCATGATATTCCCTTGGCAGGTCACCTGGGCCAGAACAAGACTTGGGACAGAATTGTCCCTCACTTTCACTGGCCCCACATGTCTGAAGACACCAAGGAGTTTTGTCGCTCCTGTGTAACCTGCCAGGCCAGTGGCAAGGCAGGTGGCACTACAAAGGCCCCCTGATACCACTACCTGTGGTGGGGGTGCCCTTTGAAAGGGTAGGGATTGACATTGTTGGTCCCATGGATCCCCAAACAGCATCTGGGCACAGGTTTATCCTGGTGGTAGTGGATCATGCCACCAGGTACCCAGAAGCTATTCCCCTCAGGACCACTACAGCACCTGTGGTGGCAAGGGCCCTCCTGGGAATTTTCTCAAGAGTGGGCTTTCCTAAGGAGGTAGTATCAGACAGGGGTGCTAACTTCATGTCTGGGTACTTAAAAGCAATGTGGAAGGAGTGTGGAGTGACTTATAAGTTCACCACACCCTATCACCCACAATGCAATGGTTTAGTTGAGAGATTCAACAAAACCTTGAAGGGCATGATTAAAGGGCTCCCAGAAAAGCTTAGGCGAAGATGGGACATACTCTTGCCCTGCCTTTTATTTGCATATAGGGAGGTGCCTCAGAAGGGGGTTGGTTACAGCCCTTTTGAACTTCTGTTTGGCCACCCTGTGAGGGGTCCACTGTGCTTGGTGAAGGAAGGATGGGAGTTACCTCTCAAGCCCCCAAAGCAAGACATAGTGGACTATGTACTTGGTCTCCGCTCCCGGATGGCTGAGTATATGAAAAAGGCAACCAAAAACCTTGAGGCTAGCCAGGAACTTCAAAAGGCCTGGCATGACCAAAGAGCTGTTCTGACTGTTTACCAGCCAGGACAGAAGGTGTGGGTGTTGGAGCCAGTGGCCCCAGCAGCTCTCCAAGACAAATGGAGTGGACCCCACACTATTGTTGAGCAGAAGGGTGAGGTTACCTACTTAGTAGACCTAGGAACACCCAGGAGTCCCCACAGGGTTCTCCATGTCAACAGGTTAAAACCATATGTGGACAGGGCAGACATGGGCTTGCTCATGGCTACTGATGAAGGGCAGGAGGAAGAGAGTGACCCACTCCCTGACCTGCTCTCACAGAACCCTGACGATGGGTCAGTAGATGGTGTAGCCTTGGCAGGCAGCCTCACTACCCAGCAACAAACTGATTGTAGACAGGTGCTCAATCAGTTTAGACATATGTTTTCACTGACACCCAGTCAGACCACCTGGTGCACTCATGAAGTGGACACTGGGGACAGTCTGCCTATTAAAAATAAGATTTATAGGCAACCTGACCATGTCAGGGACTGTATCAGGACTGAAGTCCAGAAAATGTTGGTGTTGGGAGTTATTGAACCCTCAGATAGCCCTTGGGCTAGTCCAGTGGTCCTTGTGCCAAAACCTCACACTAGTGGTGGAAAAAGAGAGATGAGGTTTTGTGTGGACTACAGGGGTCTCAATGCAGTCACTAGGACTGATGCCCATCCAATACCAAGGGCAGATGAGCTCATAGATACTTTGGCCTCAGCCAAATATCTCAGCACATTTGACTTGACAGCTGGCTACTGGCAGATCAGACTAGCTGATACTGCAAAGCCCAAAACAGCATTCTCAACCCCTAGTGGGCATTATCAATTTGTGGTGATGCCCTTTGGTCTGAAGAATGCACCTGCCACTTTCCAGAGGTTGGTGAATACAGTTCTCACAGGTCTGGAAGCCTATAGTGCAGCATATCTAGATGATATTGCTGTCTTTAGCTCCACCTGGGAGGATCACCTGGTCCACCTCAGGAATGTTTTACAGGCCCTACAAAGGCAGGCCTGACTATCAAGGCCACTAAGTGCCAGATAGGGCAGAGTCAGGTTGTGTACCTGGGCCACCTTGTGGGTGGAGGCCAGGTTCAACCTTTGCAGAGCAAGATCCAGACTATCATGGACTGGACTGCTCCAACTACCCAGACTCAGGTGAGAGCCTTCTTAGGCCTGACTGGGTACTATAGGAGATTTGTCAAGGGGTATGGATCAATAGTGACACCCCTGAATGACTTAACTTCTAAGAAAATGCCCAAAAAGGTTCAGTGGACAGCTAGCTGTCAAAAGGCATTTGATGACCTGAAGCAGGCCATGTGCACTGCTCCCATTCTACAGAGTCCTGATTACTCCAAGAAGTTCATTGTTCAAACTGATGCATCTGAATTGGGGGTAGGGGCTGTACTGTCACAATTGAATGAAGAAGGTCAGGATCAGCCAGTAGCTTTCATTAGCAGAAGGCTGACCCCTAGAGAGAAACGTTGGTCAGCCATAGAGAGGGAGGCCTTTGCTGTGGTCTGGGCTCTGAAGAAGTTGAGGCCATACTTGTTTGGTACACACTTCCTGGTTCAGACAGACCATAAGCCCCTCTTATGGCTAAAACAAATGAAGGGTGAAAACCCCAAACTGCTTAGGTGGTCCATTTCCCTACAGGGGATGGACTTTACAGTGGAACATAGACCTGGGAGTAACCATGCCAATGCAGATGGACTCTCTAGGTACTTCCACTTAGAACATGAAGACTTAACTGGGCAAGGTTAGTTTAATGTCCCTACGTTTGGGGGGGTTGTGTAGGAGAGTAGGATCTGCTTCACATGGGTACCCCCACTTTTTGCTGATGCTTCACTGTTTTTCGACATTAGTCTGGCTGGGGCCCTGCTAATCAGAACCCCAGCCTAGCTGCTTCCTCTCTAAAATGGTTTCCATGTGCCTTAGGCACATCACTGATTGGAATCTGGAGTGCCCTTATAAGTCCCTAGTATATGGTATACTATGTACCAAGGGCATAGGTACCTCAGAGGCCTACCAGGGGCTGCAGCATGTATTATGCCACCCCTGGAAGGCCATCCAAACTGACACCACAGGTCTGCTACTGCAGCCTGGGTAAGGTGGTGCATGCACTCCTTACTGTGATATAGGTTACCTATATCACTAAATACATACACACATATAAACCTATAAGTCACTCCTATGGCAGGCCTTATCAATCCTGAAGGCAGAGTGCGTGGTTCCTATGTGAGAGGGTGCCCCTGCATGAGCAGGGCCCCTCTGCAGCGTTCGGAGACCCTTCTCTGATGCTGTATGTAGTGCAGCCTGACCATATACTCTTAAGCGCATTATAACCTCGCGTTAAATGCTAACTTTGGAATGGCTGCACCTAAACATGTCGTGTTTGGTGTCAAACATCTTGGAATACTACCCCGCCGCCAATTCTGGCGGCGGGGGTAGCATTCCACCCTTCTAGAGGGAAAGACATGTTAACTCTGGCTAGCCCGGTAACTTCTTTCCAAAGCCCTGGCATCACAAAATGGATGCTGCTGCCACAGACACGAGTCTGGCCTCCTGCTGCTGGACGAAACTCCGGCAGGGGAGGTCTGGACAATAGGTTTCCTGTCCCAGGGAGGTGTGACCACCTCCCCAGACAGGATAATGTGTATTGGGGCTGGGCGGGAGCACTTTCGGGTGCTTTGAAGTCCTGCACTGGGGGCACACTTGGTGTCCCTGTGCATACCCCAGTTCAAACCGGATCAGGGGCTTGCAGCCCCTGCCTTGGCACGAACTGGACAAAGGGAAAGGGTGTAGCCACCCCTCTGCCCTGACCCACCCATAGGTGGGGCCACAGAGTAGTCCAACCCCTAAACTTAGTATAAGTATAGGAACCCAGTCCTTAGGACTTTAGATTATCCCTGGACGAAACTCTGAAACAGAATCCTGGACCTTCGACGCTCTACTCAAGATTAGAGGACAGAAGAATCTCCCTTGGGGTCAAGGAGTGACTCCCCTGCTTGGCAGGCACCAAAGACGCATCTGTCCGGTCTGCATTTCTGAAGCTCCCGTCGGACGCCGAAGTCTTCGCATCACCAGAGGTGGATTCTCAGACTTCCCCGAGGCTACCCTGAGTCCCCAGCAAAGCTGAGGCCCGTAGCTATCGTGGGTAACGTGAGACCGTGACCCCTGGACACTGAGCACATTTGCAAGTGAATCCTCTTCTGGGTCTCCCACGAAGTCGTGCTTTGGGCTCCGAGTAGCCCCAGCCTCCAGCACCAACTGCACCGAAGATCACTGGCCTCCACTCCACGAGTGTCCTGTGAGCCAGATCCACGTGCGACGTCTCGAGGCTCCTTCGCGGTCGCTAGCCCGTTGGCTAGTAGCCCTTAACGAAGGCCAATCTTTTTCTTCTGGGGCATCCTGGTTGCTCCAGGCCTGCCCTCATTTACCCTTGCTGGGTGAGTTCCCCAGACCTTGCTGGTCTGCACCATCGACGATCTTCATCTTCATCAAGACTTGCCGTTGCCAAGGCTTGTTGGGTCCAATCCGGTCGTTGATACCTCAGCACTCGACAGACATCGTGTACCAACCCGCATCCTGCTCCTGGTTGCCAACAAAGCCTCCTGGACCTCGTGGCTGAAGAGTCAAGATGACCGTCAATGCACCTGAAGCACTCGACATCGGTGGGCATCTGTCCATCGCCTTCCTGGTCACTGGCTAGTGACCTAGACTCTGTCCCCTCTGCTTTCAGGTTCTTCAGATCTCCGATCCACTCTTGGATCCACCCGGACACTTTCCACTTGGTCGCCAGCAGCACTTTGCAGCAGATCGCCATTCAAATCGACGACGAAACCCGACCCCGAAAGGCACCTATTCACCCGGCTTCCCTGGGTGAGGTAACACGAGTACTCCGGTGCTCCCGTGGGTAGAGACTCTTCAAAGTACTAGTTCTCAAAGGGTTTGCTCCAAGTCCTCCTTTAAGTGTCCCTTTTCTTTAATTTCCTGATCGCGACTTTCTCCATAGAAGTCAACGGCGTATCGCGGTTGTGTATTTACACTGCACGCGTCCCCCATGGGTCCCCTGTGTCACTACCTTGGGTGGTTCCTTGTGGTCCAAGCACTTCTAGAGGCTCTAGGCCTAGTGTCTAGTTCAGTCGTGGTTCTTATACCACTTTATTGGTATATGGTTTGGTACGCCCCTAGGGCCCAAACGTGTATTTGTGCTATTACTGTGTTTAAATAACTTATAACTTGTGTACTTCGAACTCTAGCCTCATAAAGAGACTAGAGGGGTGTGTTTAGCAATAAATACATATATTTTGAAAATATACCTGGCGTGGTTCTCTTTCATTTGATCACTCAAGAGATTATAGACTGGTAAAACAAGCTGCTTTACATTCCTTCAAGACTTAGCCTGAAGGCTGCTCTCCATAGCTTCCACTAGGATAGCTTTCAATAAGGTTGTCTTTAACCTATCTCCAATAAGGGGTTGTTTGGACTGGTGCAAGGTGCCCACTATAATTAGTGGACAGCATATGCCAGGCCAACTTCTCACATTACCATCCCTCGTGTCTTTCCTAACCACCAGCCCAGGAGCTCAAGATGACACATTTCTCTATTTCTCCTCATCCCACCTTTATTAACCCTGCCATTTCGTTATTCACTGAACTAACCTGCTCTTCCTCTGTTGTTCACCTTTCTCTTCCTCATTCTGTGCCCCCTCACCTTTATCCACCTGTTAAATGTGGTCTCATTGTACTTGCTATGGACTGGATACAGGAGCCACTTCTTTGTGTTCTTTGTAAAGCTCTTTGCTGCTCCCAAGCAGGCCTAGATAAAACGAATAAAAATTAATATATAAAAATACACTTTTTACTTGCTCAATGGTTGTTATGTTGGTGGTTGTTCTAGGTTACATACGGAGGCCTTCTTCAAGGAATAAGTTCCCAGTTCTTTTTGAATATTGTGATTATCTTTAGGTAGCTGAAATACAGCAGGATGTGCATTCTGTTGGATGAATGCCTGGATTGTGAGAAACTTCCCCGTAGAAGAAGTATCTAGAACATAGGTGTTATATGCAAATGTCATTTTTTGATCTTATTGTCTTCAAGACATGTATTCAAATGGCCATATGAGTGGCGTATGGTAATATGTCTTATGTGTGGTGGTCATAGATGCTTTCGGCTGGCACTAAGTGCCAGGATTTCAGTCCTTCCTTAATATGGACCCATCACTTGAGTTCAGTGTGCCATTGTCCACCTTACTTTTTAAGGGTGTAGATACTTGTTAGAAATGGGATCTCTGGTTGGCTAAGGCTTGCGCCAAAGCCAGGCAGAGACCACCACTCTAGTCAGGGCAAGAGAGTTACACACCCAAGATAACCCCTGCTCACCCCCTTGGTAGCTTGGCACGAGCAGTCAGGCCTATCCCGGAGGCAATGTGTAAAGCGTTTTTGCAACACACACTCACAGCAGCAACACACTAGGCACACCACAAAAGGAACTCCACACAAGGTTATATATAAAAATAGCCTTTGTATTGTCATAAACACCTTAGATCATAATCACACAATGTACACTGTGCCAACTGGCACCAGGCAGTATTTACAGGGGACTATATACACCTGACAGGGCCAATTGGGCCACTGTCAGGACCATCACAAAGTGGAAAGAGTAAATGTAGAACTTGTAATAAAGGTAGATCACAACCAGTAATTACTGGCAAACACTGTATTCAGCATTATCCTGCAACATAAAAGATGGGACACCTAAATCATATCAGGCATGAATCTCATTAGGCATAAATCTCATTAGCATCACACGTTATGCCCCAACCTCATACGTAAAAGCACATTAGGCAAGAATCATGGTGCATAAACACATTAGGTAATAATCATCATAAACACAGGGTGCCCCAATCGGGGGCACACAACCTGGAACTGGCCCCCAGGCCAACTGGCCTCTCACAGGGGCTCAAATGCCCTATGTCCAGCAATGTCAGGGCTGGCTGCAACAGCAGCAAAGCAAAGTGCGCAGTTGCACAACCTAAACGTGGCAGCTGCCCACTAATTGCTGGGCAGCTGTGAAAATGAACACGGGCACCAGCATGCCCCCTGAGCCCCTCTCTGGGACTCGCAACTTAAAAATTAAACTGTCCCCCAAGGTCGCAGCTGCCTGCGCTCTCGCAGGGCAGCTGGCAAAATGCGCAAATAAAGTCTGGCACTCCTCGTGCCTCTTGGGCCCCCACTGGGGCTTCTCAACAAAATCTGCCCCCACGTTGCAGTTGTCCGCTACGGCGGCGCAACTGGGAAGCCAAGGGCACTGGCACTATACGTGCCGGTTGAGCCCCTCTCTGGGACTCTCAGAGAAGGAAGGTGCCCCCGTGATGCAGTTGCCCACTGTCAAGCAGGGCAACTGCGAACCTGGCCAAAGCACCGGAAATGTGCCGCGAGAGGCCCGGGCCTTCTAACAACAAGGATGCCCCCCGTTATGGCGGGCACCAACAGTGTGCCCCGACGCTATGCCTCGGACAGGCACCAACAACACTGATGGAGCCCTTACTCACCAGGCTTAGCAAGCTTCTCTCCCGGCTCCTCTTCTTCCACGCGGGGCTCTCTCAGCTCTCGGGAGCCCCGCCTATGATCCAGGACCGGCACTCCGCTCTCCTCCCTCGCTGGGGAGGCGTCGTCTTTCTCCGCCCGGTCCACCTTCCCGGGACTTCAACGCGGGGCCAGCGAGGCGCTTCTTCTTCTCGCCAGTGCGGGGTGGGCTCCCGCCTGGTTTCCTTCGCCGCACCGGACCTCGCCGCACTTCACCCGGGCCCCCCTCCTGGGACCCGGGACTTCTCAGCGGAGCCTGCGAGGCTCCGGACTTCCGTTCTGCTGCCCCGCCCACAACCAGGCAGGGCCGCCTGACTTCCGCGTCGGGCCACGGGTCGCGGCGGTGATTTCCTCTTCGCGGCGAGGCGGGGTGGGCACCCGCTCGCTGATTAAAAGTATGAAGCGGGGTGGGCACCCGCTAATTAAATACCAATGCGGGGTGGGCACCTGCCAGAGAGGCACAAATGCGGGGTGGGCTCCCGCAAGACCTCAGCAATGCGGGGGAATCCCTACGTCGGGATTCCCTTTTTAAAATGATCGCAGCTCCGTGCTGCAACTAAAATTAGAAGCGCCGCTCCTACGCTGAAGAGGGCAAAGCGCTCTTCAAACATGAAAGCCAAGCGCTCCCAAGGCGCTAGAGTCAAAGTCCAAAATCCAGGGACAAAACGAAGCACCCTTTCCCCAGAATCAAAGCAAGGTCCAGGGGGGCACAAGGCTGGGCTCAGGCAGGCCAGCACACAGGGCCCTCCAGCAGGGAGGGAGTCCCTTGTGGCGGTTCCTCCTGGAGCCCAGCAGCAGCAGCCCCCAGCGTCAGGACCAGCACAGCAGAGCACACATAAATGCCAACTTCTAAAAGTGACATTTCTACACCAGTCATAATAAATCTGCGCACACCATTGCGCAGCATTTATTCACACAAATTCATGCATACCAGACTTGACCACACTGCTCCTCTCATACCAGGAATTACCATGGACACACTTACCCCCCATGCATTCCTATGGGAGGGTAGGCCAATCTTACCACAAGTACACCGAGAACGCACGCACTTTCCACTGGACCACAGTGCGAAAGTGCCCAGAGGCCTAAAATCACCAACACTACACAGGGAAAAGGCTAGGAGACAGGCAAAAAGTTTAGGGGTGAACCTGCCAAAAGGGCCAAGTCCAACACAACCCCCTTCCAGCCAAAACGCAGGGCAGACCAATCACCACTGTGATGGGCTTCCCTGCTTGGGGCGATAGAACACGGACGCGGGCCTGCAACTGCAGGGACACCCTCCTGTTCTACGCCACTGTGAACCCACATGGTTCCCTCTGTAAAAGCTCTCTGGACCAACTGGGCTACCCCACTGGTACTCCCTAGCTGTCCGCGGCCAGGACCAGGCCCTAGGCCACCCAGATGCCCCTGGTCCTTGCCCATCCACAGAGTGGGGGGTAGTAACCCCTGGCACATAGTAGCCATTCTCCACTCTTCCCCTCATCAGGGCAGTTCTAAACTGCCACTGATCCTCCAGCCCAGGGTCCGCACCCTCAGGCTGACCAGAAGTCACGGGCGAGGCTCTCCTCCCCCTACCTCTCCTTCTAGGGTTCCGCACTCTCCTCCTTGGAGAGGCACCCTCAGAACACCACTCTCCCACCAGTTCAGGACTTCTCTCCAGCAACTGGTCTCCCAACCTAGGGTCTAAACCCTCAGGTTGCACCGGAGTCAGAGGCGAGGACTCCCTCCCTCTGCACCCCCTTCCAGAGTTCTGCACCCTCCCAACTGGAGCGGTACCCCTGGAAGATGAACCGGTCAGGACACTGGTTACAGATGTCCTTTCCTCCAGGTCAGGCGGATCCTGAACCTGGCCTCCCAACCTTGGGGCTGAACCCCACGGCTGAGCATTTGCCTGGCACACCAGGACTTCTGGGGACTCACACAGTATCCCCCCGAGGGTAACACATGACTCATGTGTCGTGTGCCAGTCTGCCTGGCGCAGATCTCCCATCCCCTGTCCACCTGACAGTGCGCGAAGATCCCCCAGGACAGACGTGGTGTCACCATGGTCACTTCTAGGAGACTCAGCCCTTCTGGCTGGTCCCTGACCCACTGGCTCTTCCACTGGGGAACACAGCCCCATGTCACCCCTCTCTCTGGACTTCTGTACCCTCCCAACTGGAGCGGCACAGACACCAGAACCACTGGAGGTCTATTTACAGACGCTCCAGGTTCTCCAGACACTAGGAGATCCTCCTCAAATGGACTAACAGGACAGCCTAGGCTCCCAACCTGGTGTTCCCTGAAGAAACCATCCAGGTTCTGAGACTGGGTTTCGGGCCCTGGGGACACTCAGTCCCACACTCACTCCTACTCCACTGAGACAGGACGTGAGTCCCTACACCCCTCCCACTACACTGGGACCTAGCTGGGCTACTCTGAACCTCTTCCCCAATACAGGACTGGAAGAAACCTAAGCCACTACTTTCGGAATCACTCCCCACTGCCTCTTCAGAACCTCGGGCACTTTCCCAGAGGTCTGCTTCCCATGCAAGATCCCATGGATCAGGGTGCCCACACTCCAACAGGTGTTGGCGCAACCCTGGAAAACAACAACTGAGCATGTGCTCTCGGATAACCAGATTGAACAGTCCTTCAAAATCCTGTTCTGTGTTAACCATCACCCAATCAGCCAGTGCATCATTACAGTCATCCGCAAACTGCCCCCAAGACTGGTGAGACAGTTTCTTACTGCCCCTGAACTTCAACCTGTACTCCTCTTCTTGGGAACAAGGTACCATACTTTGGGAACTGGGAATGGGACTTCCTGCACTGGACTCCATATTGCTGCCACCACTGGACCCCACCCTAACTGGTGAATCCAGACAACTAAAACTACACTCAGAGGACGTACCCCCAAGAGCTAATTTCTCCTTGGTGAAGGCCCTCTCAGCCTCCGCCACCCTCTCCTGCGCTAAGACCCTTTCGGTCTCTAGCTTTTCTCCTCCACCCTCAGCTGCGCTATCTCCTTGGCATGCTCTAACCTGAGCTTCTCCAAAGCCAGCTGATGCTCCCTTTCTTCCCTCCTATCTACCCACTCCTCTGGGGACAGGGAAAGGGATGGGCGCTGCCCCGACACTGGACCCAGCAAGGGACTCCCTATCTATGGGGTCTCCTCTATCTACTGGCGTCCCTGTCCTGTCATTTTCTTCCTCCTCTTCAGACTCCTGAGGGCTTCCCTCAGACCCACCACCCTCTTGGCGTGCGGCCAGGGCCCTCTTCTCCTCATTGCGCTCACGTTCCCATTCATCCTTTTGCCATTGGATCAGGTTTTCCCTAAGTTTTGACTGGGTGTCTGACCCACTCACTGCTATGTCTCTCTCCTCACAGAACTCCACCAACTCCCACATACTGTATCTAAACAGACCACAAAAATTAAAAGCAGACTCCATTTTGGCAGGACGCTCAGGGACACGTGCAACACAGGAGACCTAGGTGTCTGAGCTGAAGCAAGAGTATACAATTTACAAATGACACTTTTAGGAGAAGAATTAAAATAAAACTCAGAACAATAATCCCCAAACACGTGATTATCTAAATGCAGAGTTTTGTAGTGCAGCCAGTCGTCGCTGTGGTACTGCGCAAACGCAAGTCCTATCCTCACCGCTGACAACCAATGTTAGAAATGGGATCTCTGGTTGGCTAAGGCTTGCGCCAAAGCCAGGCAGAGACCACCACTCTAGTCAGGGCAAGGGAGTTACACACCCAAGATAACCCTTGCTCACCCCATGCATTCCTATGGGAGGGTAGGCCAATCTTACCACAAGTACACCGAGAACGCACGCACTTTCCACTGGACCACAGTGCGAAAATGCCCAGAGGCCTAAAATCACCAACACTACACAGGGAAAAGGCTAGGAGACAGGCAAAAAGTTTAGAGGTGAACCTGCCAAAAGGGCCAAGTCCAACAATACTCAATATCATGGGCAACCCAGAGCACCTGTATTTCCAATTATTGACTTAGAACTTTATAAGATATTATTATATGAGTTTATTATTATAAGATATTTCTTAAAATTAGCACAAGTATGCCTACCATAAAGATTTTGATGGGGTGTGGTGCTTTGTGAAATAATTACCTGATAGCAAACATTTTGAGTGACATTTTGTGATTACAATATAGTGTGGTGCTTTGAATGTATAAGCTAGGGGAAAACTTGTTGAAGGTCATTTGGTGATTATGCTAATTTGCCTTCGGTGCTGTTTGAGAAAATAGCGATAAAAAATATCTGGTAAGCAGGGCAAACAGCTTACCATCTCCTTAGCAGGACAAGTTAACCACTTCTGTTAGTCAAGGCTACATTTATTATGTGACACCGGATTACCAAATTATGCATCAGGGTCGACAAAAGTATGGAACAAGGCCAGGCAAACTATGCAGCATATTATGCTGTTAAAGGCAAATTTTGTTGCTCATTGTGTAGCATTAATGTCTGTTTCCACATTTTAGCATTTTAACATACTGATTCGAAAGTGATTTCAGCGATGTAAAAATCCATAGGTTTCTTAAGAGACTAAATTATACATAGGAGATAGTATTCGATCTAATTAAAGAATAATTATTATGTTTTCTTGCATGGAAGCACATGAACAACATTTTATGAACGCAGTTCTTTGTGCTATCCAATGTAAAATGTAATATGCAAAACGTATACAAAGGGGCCCATATCAGAAATAAAGACTGTGTCTGCATACTTGTTGTAATGAAAGGTGGACCTGATTTATAAGGCATAACATCATAGAAAACAAAACCTCCCGATCAGCTACAGATTCGCTTATATTGCAATTGAAAAAAAATCCAACACTTGTTTATTTGCATCAGGTATGTAGCTATTGTAAAATGGACTGTTTTTCTTTCTTTTACATCAAACGCGAGCTTCATGAACAGTTCCTAGGACATCACTTATTTCTATAAGCTTGCACCACATATTAATATCGGGGACGTTTTGAACCAATGAGATTACAGTAAACATTACCAAACATGTGATATGAATCTATCATTCCCCCTGAGAATAATTAAAGTATCCGTTTTTTGAAGAGTCATTTTATTCTCTTATGTGTATTAGAAGTGTTCCTTTGAGATTTTACACTCTTCTAATTCAAGAAAAAATACTCCTCGGATTATGCCTGTTGACTCATTTAGTGAACACTAGGCCTGGGTGAAACGTTCATTTTGCTAGAGTAATCTGAGCAATTTTGGTACTTTTCCATTACTATTGTTACGTGAAGTTACAGACAATCATATGATTATGACTTTTTGCATCATTTAAAGTAAGTTGAGGGAAAAATGCCTACTGAAGAACACAGGAAAGAGCGCGAATGGCTGCTGGTTGCTACTGTTCATGTTCTGGTACATTTACCTCTATTTTCTCAGTGCAAAATACATCCTTGGGCCCATTTTGGATGCAAGGGTGTGTCTTGCACTATGAAAATAGCACTAAATGCTGGGTTACATGCCACACGTAATTGTGCGTAGTATCACACAATTTTGCTTTAATTTCACATAATTATGCTACATTAAATTATGTGAGTTACACCCACCCCTAGTGAACACCCCACCACCTCTGTGGTGGGCTGTTTGTTCTAATGAGATCTTCATCAGTACAGTGGATGCTTTAAGAATTTCAATTTCTCTTCAGATAAAATTGTTCACTCCTGGCGATTGGCGCTCTAATGCTAAACTTCTACTGGTTCCTAAACTTGCAGATGCTTTCTTCTTGCCTTCTCTGATATTGGTGGATAGTTCTTCGCTGACCATGACTCGTTTTCGCTCTCTCTATGCTTCCTTATTTTTCATGCGTTTTCTTCAACAGTGCCTCTTGTCCTTGGCTGATTCGTTGCTCCATTCCATTTTCTATAAGATTTAAGCAAGTCTGCAGGGGTGGCAGGTACTCTTTGGAAGTGTTGGGGCGAGTGAAGTGCCCCACCAGTTCCCAAAATACAAAATTAACAAAATAAAACACCCACTCCCTCCAAAGTCCAAAAATAAAACACCCCTTGCTCCAAAAACCCTAAATAAAATACCCCTCCTACCAAATGCCCAACCTAAAACAACTCCTCCCTCCCAAAAAAACTACAATACAATAAAATAACATTTTAAATAAATAAAAGAAATGGTACTTACTCACGGCTGCACGCCCTGCTTGGTGTTCCACTTCTGAGTCTGCTGTGGAAGTCGAACTCCCCTAACCAATCCAAATGCTGCTCTCATGCTTTTAACCTGCATGAGAGAAGGGCCTGGATTGGATGGAGCGGGCTGGCTGGACACCCCTTCAGGCACGGTAGGCCTGTGCTTAGTCTCCACCCAGTTGTCCAAGACAGCTGGGTAGAGAGCTTCGAAGTGCGCGTGCCACTTTAGCTGGCGCAAGATAACCGTCCAAATTGGCATGCGCACTTTGAAGTGTCTGGTCAGTCACTGCTTCAGTCCTCCATGCTGCCAATAGGCAGCAGAGGACACACCCCTGGACTCACAGTAAGCAGGCAGCTGCAGTGCACACATCGGTAAAAATAAAAGGTCAAAACTTTTTTTCTGTGCAGCACGCAGCAGGCTGGGGGGGGCACTCTCCTGCCCTTCTAAAGAAACCGCTGCTGCAAGCCTGGTGACATAGGGTCCTTCTCTCAGAGACGGTACCATTCATATAGCTGATGTCTGATGTAAACAAGCATGGGCATAGCCAATAGGTCTCGCCTTTGGGACCATATAATTGTTTAGTTATCTAGCACAATATCCTTGGTGCAACAACATCAACTGTTGCATGGCTAAACACTTATAAGGTCCCAAAGGTTGCAATGCAATAGGTCTCGCATTTGCAAAAGTTTGAGCTATTGGCATTGTAAATGACAATGCCTTTTATTTATGCGTTTGAAAACCTGCAAGCTGTGCGTAAACAAGCACTTTGCACTTATAGTCCATGCTTATGAGAAGCAAGGCTGGCAGTCTCTTTTACTGCCAGCCTTGCTTCTCGTAAGCAAGGACTATACGTACAAAGTGCGTGTTTATGCACCGCTTGCAGGTTTTCAAAACAAATTAATTAAAGGCATTGTCAATTACAATGCCAATAGCTCCAACTCTCGCAAATGCGAGACCTATTGCATTGCAAATGCTTGTTTAGTTTGGAGTATTTTTTTAGGTTCAATTCGTAGAAATGGCTTTGGCAGGGGTCACAAGCATCCAACCGTGATTCAAGGGGGTCCACATAAGACAAACGATTTAGAACCACCGTCCTACATCAACATCTTGGTTCACAAACACGAAGGGGTCAATGATCATGTCCCTCTGGTGGTCACCGACTGCCCTCACCTACAAGTCCTGCACAACAACGCTTTAAATCGCCAACCCATCTCCTAAGAAACTCTCAGTCTTCACAAAAACTCCTCTGACTTTCAAATAACTTGAAACAAATGATTATTAAAAGCAGACTAACAAGCCACAAAATGGGCTACGTGACTGCCAAAACATAAAAGTCTGCATTCTGGCAAAAACAGCATGCCACAGAAAGATACAATCTCAAAATCCTGTTTCATTTACCTGCAACATCCATCAATGCGGTTCCTTTAAGTGTTCGCACAGAATGCTCAATAGCTTTTTCTAGGTCGATGAAACCGATGTGACGCTCAGAAAAAAAAGAAAAAACGTGTACGGGTGCAGCAACAATTGCAAGGCAAACGCACTAGTTGGTGAGAGTCCTCTGTTGCAAAATCAAAAACAGCATGAAAGACAAGATTGAGGGCAGTTTACAAAGGGAATTGCAATACATGAAGTAACAGAATACCGATTAAGTCAAAATATTGCAGTGCATATTAATTTAAACTGAGGAGAACTGATGTCATGTCTCCCAACCGGAAACTCTTCCATCATCATGCCACCAGCCCCCAACCACCACGCAATGTAAAAGATGCGGAAAAAATCTAGGACACACATGAATGCAAGTTTCCTATTATGCTCCCATGACAAATGTAAACTGATTTTTTCTTTAACCAGAAATCTCAACTGATGAATTCTAAACAGCGGACTTTTTTTTTTACAAGTCAAATATAATTTGTTCACAATAGGTCTCGTGTGTTCCCAACAGCACACGAGGGGTGTTCACAATAGGACAACCTGCATTTCACTCACCTTCTCTTGCACTAATCTACTGCTGTTTACATAGCACCTGCGATAGCACTGAGCGAACTTCTGAGCACTACAGTATTTTGGTAGACCTGCAAAGTGGATCAGAAAGTGATAATCTGCCTATGAGCAATGCATGTATTCAAGCGGGGGCAGGATGGGCTAGAACTGTGATCTGGAACCAGTCAGCAAAATGACCGCCAGCCTACATCTCCTAGCAACTGAAAACACGAGGGCCCACTACTGCAGAGGGCACCCTTACAAGATGCAATTAATGCTGTCTGTGTACCCATCATTTCCCCCAAACTGCGAATTCATTTCCTTCTCGAAAGAAGTAAGACCTCTGCCTCCGCTCTTTTTTCCATACTGGGGGCGGTAAATCTCTGGAAGACCCCCAAATCGCTCAAAAACATGCGTTCTTCTATAAGTAAGATTGGTTCCTCCCATATAGTGTGGGTGGTGTAAGCTATGGAACAGAGCGTCAACAAGCGTTACCTCAGCAAGGCTGGGGGCAGGGGACCAGTGAAGTGCCAGGGCAGTAAAAGGAGGAAGTGAGGGCAAATTACTAACACGAAGCAGTGGGGTCGATAACGAAGGGCAATGGATGGGAGTGTGTGTGTGTGTATGGGGGGGGCAGAAAATGTGGAATGCGGGTAGGAGAGGGAATCCGTTAATGCGGCGGGGCAGTGGACCTAAAGACTGGAAGGTCTGTAAAGGCAGGGGACGGGTAGGGTGGGCAGTGAATTGGTAGGGGATGGTTAGTGCCAATTAATGTGGAAGGGAGAACGTGTATGTGGGAGGGAGGTGGGGCGAGAATAGATCCTATGATCGGGAGGGGGCAGTAAATTGAGGAGGTGGTCGTGGAAGGGGGCACGGACACAGACAGTGAGTGTTACAGGTTGCGGTGGGACCGGAGGAAGGGGTGGCAGTGTAAGGGAGGGGATTGGCTTGGATAGATGGTGGCGAACTAATTGAGTGGGTAATGGGAAGGGCAGTAAATGGGGGTTCGGGAGGGGTCAGAAGTAAACGAGGAGAGACAAGGGTCAAGTAAAGAAAATGAGCAGTGGCCATGGGGTAGTTAAAGCAAAGGGGCAATAGATGTGAAGTGAAATCAGTAGACACAGGGACCGTCGGGGAGTGGACGGGGAGGGGTCAGGGGCCGAGGAGGGTGGCATAAGGGAGATGGAGCAGCAAAGGCAGGTGGAACCCGGGGAGCGCCCTTTACACTTCAGCCTCTTGCGTCTCGATGGCTCAGCCTGCACGCCCCTCACACTGCAGCCTCGAAGCCTCTGTGCCTGCACCCTCAACACCTCGCTAGCTCGCGCAGGACCCGCTGCTGCTGCCGCCGCTCGCGCGTCTCCTATGAAGAATGTGCGCGTGCAGCACGCTCGCGCCGCGCTCGGCCCCTAGCACGAACGCACGTGCCCTCTGTAGTAAGAGGGGTGCGCAGGTGCCGTATGGCGAAGGCCTAGGGCACCCCCTTCATTCTTGAAGCACTCTTCCAGTCGTGCCCTACAGTGATATTGCCACTCTGGGGTCGAACGAAGCTCCCGGGGGGGGGGGGCAAGTGGGCGACAATGAGTGAGACGCACCAGGACACAAGCGAGCGCTGACTGCTGCATACTTGCCCTTGTTTCTGTTGTTCTCTTGCTAAAGGCATTTCAAGGAGAATCAAAACGTTTAATCGTAATTCTGGTCTGGACTCCACCCCTGCTTTCATGCTTCAAACGTTAATGATATTTCATTTCAAATGACCAACACTCAACCTCCAACTTCGCCCACAAGTAACAGACGACAAATGCATTATGTAATAGACCCAGTAGAAACGTAAAACACCAAGGTGGAAGCGGAACCCCACAGATACACACTCTAACAGACAACACACGTGTAAAAAACCTAAAATGACCGACACAAGTCTTACCCAGAAAAACAAGCGCGGCCCGCGAGGTTAAAGATTGGATGCGAGGGGCTCAAAGGGGTTTCAGTGGCGCGTTTCCCTTGCGGGAGTGAGCAAGGGCACCATCTGGTTGCAAGTTTATTACAAACAGATGGTTTCAAAGCTCGCTCCCGCAAGGGAATCGCCAAACGTGCACACGTTGCCATTCAAAGCAATGCAATGCGTGCACGTTTTTGCCTGAAAAACTGAATCGATTCCTAAAGGTCTCCTCCTAAGCAGCGCATGCGCGCTGCGTAGGCGAGACCTAAAAAACATGAAAACGACCAATTAGACTGTCGATATGCAGCTGACACAAAAAAGAAGTGCCAGTGATTTTTTCTATTGACACATGAGCGAAATATGGTTGACCTGGGGATTTTGTTTTGCTTGATTTTATATATGACACCCCACTCCAGAAGACCTAACAAGGTTACACCCTTTAATTTCAGTGAACTCATTTACAAGGTGCATCCCACTTATTTGCTAAAACCTGGCTTCAATGTCTTGTTTGCCCTGCATTCACTCTATAGGACCTCTTGGATACTTACTTTTTGTTACATAAAGCTTTTCAGAACAGTAAAGTACATTTCATATTTATAAAGTATGTGTCTCAACAGGCAGTTAGTATAATTCAAGACATGGAACGTTAACAAAAGTTGCAGCATATTCAGATTGCTTCTAAAGTCTAAGTAATCTTTTCAATTAACTTTTGAGAGCTGTGTCTGTAAGGTGAAGAGAAATTTGTGTGAATAATGAAGCAAAAATGGTAATGACGAAGAAGAAATCATTTTACCACCCTGCTTTACTAGCCTTTAAGTATTGTAATTGTAATTGTAATTGTAATTGTCATTTGTAGAGCGCGTTATCACCTACTGGTCTCTAAGCGCTATGAGAGAGATTGCCAGAGTAGATCAAAGCACTGGGGCAGTATTCAAGGTCTTGATGCAAGTAATCTCTCCATCCCCATAAATTGTCTTGCAGTAGACATCACAATATCTTTGCAACACGCTTAATAATTTACTAGGACACCGGCAGCTCTTCACCGTTAACTATGTGTATTCAAATGATGACATTGCCAAAGTAGATCAAAGCACTGGGGCAGTATTCAAGGTCTTGATGCAAGTAATCTCTCCATCCCCATAAATTGTCTTGCAGTAGACATCACAATATCTTTGCAACACGCTTAATAATTTACTAGGGGTTATCTGCAACACGATAGCATCCTGAGTCCAGACACAAGTCACTGACAATCTCTCACACAAAAATAATGGAATTGCCCTAGTAACACCAGAGAACTTGGTGAGAATAGTTCCATATTATGGTCTGTTTTGTTCCTCTTCGAGTCTCAAAGGATGCACTGACACTAAAAATGAACAAGTTAAAATCTCTCAGTGAAATCAGGATGACAAGAAAAATTTGAGACAGACATCGCATTGATGCCCTATTGTCGTCTTTTCCCCTTACCCTTTCCCGATCGCCCTGCCCTGTGCCCTTGTCTGTCTTTGTGCCATTCTGTTGTCTGTGTCTGTCTTTGTGCCATTCTTGTGTTTTTCTGTCTCTGTGCCCGTGTCTGTCTTTGTGCCATTCTTGTGTTTTTCTGTCTCTGTGCCCGTGTCTGTCTTTGTGCCATTCTTCTGTTTTTCTGTCTCTGTGCCCGTGTCTGTCTTTGTGCCATTCTGTTGTCTGTGTCTGTCTTTGTGCCATTCTTGTGTTTTTCTGTCTCTGTGCCCGTGTCTGTCTTTGTGCCATTCTTCTGTTTTTCTGTCTCTGTGCCCGTGTCTGTCTTTGTGCCATTCTTCTGTTTTCTGTCTCTGTGCCCGTGTCTGTCGTTGTGCCATTTTTCTGTCATTCTGTCTTTCTGTGCCCGTTTTCTGTCTTCTTTCTGCCTTTTATTGTGCCAGTTTCTGTCTCCGGGCCCCTTGCCCTCCGTGCCTTTCCCGCCTCTGCTGCCCCCGCGGCCCCTCCCCTCCATGCCGGTTCCCGCTTCCCGCCTTCCAGCTGCACTTCCCTCCCCCTCCCCTACTTAATGGCGGCTGAGTGCAGCGGGCGTGCCACCGGCACGCCAAAGACAAGCCCGTCTGCGCCCGACCGCGGCCAGCGCCAGGAACCCTGAATCTGCGACCTCCCACCGCTACAACTCCGCTGATCTCCTCGCACTCAACCCCGGAAGGAACGACAGCTGCCAGCAAGTGACGCCGAACACCACCCACGGCCAGTTCTCCTGCCGACACTGCCGACAATCCTTCACCATCGACAGCCCCCCCCACGGCCACCGAATCCACGGCGGATGCCCATACCACCGAAGCCCTGACGTGCATCCTCCTCAACGTGCGCTCCTTAAACAGACACGCCGTAGAGATCTGGGACCTGCTCGACACCCTCTCGCCAGACGTCACCTTCTTCACAGAAACATGGACCAACACCACATCCGCCCCCGACATCGCCACCGCCATCCCCGATGGATACAAGATCCTGAGAAAGGACCGCCCCCACCGCCCAGGAGGAGGACTCGCCATCGCGCAGAAGAGCTCCCTCCGACTCTCCACCTCCAGCACGAGCGACCAACACAGAGCACCTCCATTTGAAAATCCAGACCAGCCCCAGAACCACGCTGCTCGGGACCCTCGCCTACAGACCCCCTGGGCCTCGCGCCTCTTCTGCCACCACCATTGCCGACTTCGTCGCCCCCCACGCCATCGCCTCCACGGACTACATTCTCATCAGAGACCTGAACTTCCACCTAGACAACAGCAGCGACCCCGACTCCACCACCCTCCTGGGCAACCTCGCCAACCTCGGACTAAAGCAGTTCTTCACCACCCCCACCCACAGATCCAGACACATCCTCGACCCCATCTTCGCAGGAGGGACAAACATCCACTTCAGCCACACCACGCAGCCCCCCTGGACAGACCACCACTGTCTACACTTCACCTTCAACACCACCACTGCACCCAAGCCTGCCCCGCGCCCGCCCCGAAGGAACTGGAGCAAGGTCACAGAGGAACACCTCAACACCACCCTCTTCCACGACCCCCCCTCCGCCACGACTGACGCCAACTCTGCAGCCAAAGAACTACACCGCTGGATCACCAGCTGCGCAGATAAGCTCGCACCCCTCCGCCACCATGTCAGACAATGCCCCCTTAAGGCCGCCTGGTTCACCACTGACCTCCAAGAAGCCAAGCGCTCCTGCAGACGCCTCAAGAAACTCTGGAGGGACAGGAAAACCATCGAAGACCAGAACACCTACAGGAACGCCATGACTGAATACCACCAGTGCATAAGAGACACCAAGAGGACCTTTATCAAGAACAAAATCCACACCAACGCCAGTAATGCAAAAGAACTCTTCAACATCATACAGCAGTTCACCAAACCCCCCAGCGAAGCCACGGACATCACACCATTCTAGGACCTCTGCAACAAGCTTAGCGCCTACTTCCACCTGAAAATCAAGGCCCTTTACGACAACTTCAGCGAACAGACTCCAGATACCACCCTCCTCTAAACCACTGACAACCAGCCCACCATTACCACCTGGAAACCAGCTACCACCGAAGACACCGCCACAACCATGAAGAACACCCACTCAGGAGCCCCCACGGACCCCTGCCCGCCGCACATCTACCACAGAGCCGCTGCCGCCATAGCAAACAAACTATGCCGGACCATTAACACCTCCCTCGAATCCGGCATCTTTACCGATGACTGGAAGCGGGCAGAGGTCAAGCCCCTCCTCAAGAAACCCTTGGCCGACCCGACAGACCTGAAAAACTACCGGCCCATCTCTCTCCTTCCCTTCGCAGCCAAAGTCACTGAGAGATTCGTCAACGCCCAGCTGACCACCTTCATCTAAGAGAACGCCATCCTCAACTCCTCCCAGTCCGGATTCTGCAGCAACCACAGCACCGAGACGCCCTCCTTGCCATCACCGATGACATCCGCATGCTACTCGACCAGGGCCACACTGCGGCCCTCATCCTACTAGACCTCTCCGCAGCCTTCGACACTGTCTCCCACCGCACTCTCGCCGCCAGACTCCATGACGCCGGCATACGGGGAACCGCCCTGGACTGGATCCGCTCCTTCCTCACTGGAAGAACCCAAAGGATCAGACTCCCACCCTTCCTCTCCGAACCCACAGAGATCAACTGCGGAGTACCCCAAGGATCCTCGCTCAGCCCCATGCTCTTCAACATCTACATGGCCCCCCTTGGCCCCCTCGCCGCCATCATTAGACAGCATGGGCTCAGCATAGTATCCTACGGCGACGACACCTAACTCATCCTCTCCCTCACGAAGAACCCTGAAGACACCAGACTCAGCTTCCAGGAAGGAATGAAAGACGTCGCAGCCTGAGTGAACTACAGCTGCCTTAAGCTCAACTCGGAGAAGACAGAGGTCCTCATCCTTTGACCCTCCTCCACTGCCTGGTGGCCTTTTGCCCTCGGAAACCCACCCACTCCATCAGACCACGCCCGAAACCTCGGCATCATTCTAGACTCCTCCCTCACCATGATCCACCAGATCAACGCCGTCGCCTCCACCTGCTTCAACTCCCTCCGCATCCTCCGCAAGACCTTCAAGTGGATCCCCCCCGAATGCAGAAAGACCGTCACCCACGCACTCATAACCAGCAGACTGGACTACGGCAACGCCCTCTACGCCGGAATCAACAAAACCCTGCTACACAAGCTCCAAACCATCCAGAACACCGCAGCCAGACTCGTCCTCGGAACCCCATGAGCACATGACCCAGCACCTACGAGACCTCCACTGGCTCCCCATCGAGAAGAGAGTAACCTTCAAGCTACTCACCCACACCTACAAATCCCTTCTCAACATCGGACCCAAATACCTCAATGAAAAAGTCTCTTTCCACGTACCCAAAAGGAACCTCCATGCCGCTGACCTCGCCTTGGCAGAGACCCCACGCATCCGCATAACCAGAGCAGGTGGAAGAGCCTTCTCCTACGTTGCAGCAAAAACCTGGAACGAGCTCCCAGTCAACATCAAACGCTCCCCCTCTCTGCACACCTCCAGGAAGAGCCTCAAGACCTGGCTCTTCTACTGATCTGGAGCTGCACCCCCCCCCCCAGCGCCTTCAGACCCTCACGGGTGAGTAGCGTGCTTTATAAACCCCTGATTGATTGATTGATTGATTGACTTATCGTTTTTTTATTATTAGGATCTTATTTTTGGCCAGGCTCTTTCATGATACGTTTGAATAATATTGGTGTGGAAATTCTGTAACTCCCCTTATGCATGTCCTAAGTGATGCATAATACGAACTGTGGAAGATTACATATAAATGTATCAAGTGTAATTGAAATACTGTATCAAAATGTATTCAGGTATCCGTTATACTCAAAGACAAAACATTTAAACATTGAGCTGCCAGAGTGATAAAGTGCTGAATTGTAATATTCAAAAGTGCTTGTAAATGTATAAGAGAACTTTTTCTGGAGTTCTCGACAATCAGCAGTTACTAAGCTCAGATTACGACAGCCAGAACATTTACGAATGGTGGCCATACTATTTAGCCTTAAACTGAACACCCAGTACATCCCTTTAGCATTTGACCCTCAGGTTAGCCCTGTTGAGTGATCCAAGAGATCTCAGGAATGGGGTATTGGGTTATAGAATCAGTACTCAATTACACATCTGATAACAAATAATAAATCACTGTCCAGCCAATATTTTACTTTGTAAAAACAATGCTTTAGTGCTAACAAACAGAGTACAGTACAGCACATGATCACCAGAGGGCATCATTTGCAAATAAATATATATAAAATTTAGTAACTACAGTAATCTGTACGTTTGTTCCCTACTGTGGTAGTGCTCAAAGGCCCTTGGACCTCCAAGGGGGAATCTCAGGGGTGCTGCACATGGAGGCAGCTTCAGAAGTTCAGTTTACCCTTCTGCCAAAGAGATAGCATTTTCAGTCCACAAAAATGTTGGCACACCTCCCTTCCCCTCCCTGACTCTTTCCCCCTTTAGTGGGTCACAATGACTCAGTATTTTTCTGTCCTTGGGGGTGGTTCACGTGGGGCTAGCATTCAATTTGTCACTGGTTGGTGGCCATGCTAGTCAAATTGGTGTGCGTGTGCATGGCCCATTAAACTAGTCTTGTCTGCTCTTATCTTTGTCTGTTCTGACACTCGTTGCAAATTGCAGTAGATGTGCCAGTGTATGTGCGGTCAGGTGCGCTTGAGCAGTGCCAGTACCAGTAGCTTGCGGTCGGGTAAGTTCTGCATCATGGGTTCTTCCTTGGGCTCAGACAGCACCACCCCACCCAAAAAAAGCTGGGAGCTCACCCAGGTTGCAGTGGTGTGTTAGGCGATGTCTGACGGTCGAGTATGTGAACAGGAGGTCACCTTCCTTCTTGGCTTCTCTCTTTTAGGCACTAAATTCTAGTAGTGAGATCACCCACTTAGCACTAAATGGTTTGGATCAGTCTCAGGCACTTCCGGAGGACATCACACGCTGCAGTTACACTCAGGTCACCCATACCTCATCCATTGTCCTCAGAGGTGCAGGTCCTCCACAGGCTACCGTGGCCATCACACTTTGTCACCTCCTCAGTTCTTTTGCTATCCTCCATTAATACTGCTTCTCATCATTTGGGCTGCTCCTTCCTTCAAGGCAGGCTTCAAAGCACCTTCTCCTAGCAGATAGTAGAATTTCCCTGGCTTCTGGTTCCGAACCTGGCAAGTAGAGTTGGTGGTTGATAGCTCAACCTTGGAGCCCAGAAAAGTTCTTTAGACACCGCTACTGTGGGCTGCTGAGTTCTAGTAGAGGGAGATTTGCACCCTGACTAAAGTATCAGCCCCATCTTTATAGCACATTTCCTGACAGTAGTTGTACATTCCAACAGTCAGTTCTGAAACTAATTCTGGGCAGTTCTGTCCCCTTAGCTTATTCCATTCTGACTGGTCCAGCCAAGGTCTTTGTCACAAGGTTCTAGCCTGAAGATGGGTTGGAGTTTAGAGTCAGGTGACAGGAGAGACTTAAAACAAGGGTAGAAAAACCAACAGGTTGTCCTGCTTGATTACCTGTTAGCCTATGTGGGTAACCCTTCCAGTGAACTAAGGTCCAGGAAAGGGCAGGAGGACAGTCCCTAAGCTTCAAAGAGGCCCTCTGTCTCCTTTTTTTAAAAACTCAACTCTATCTCGCCCACTAAAAAGAATCCCTGAAATGTTCTGACAGAGTCTCTATTTCACATTTGCTATCTAGGCTCTCTCTAACCCTTCATCTTAGACTGTAGCTACTGATATACCACTTTTAAACACATGAGCGGCTGGTACGACTCTCTCACTAGCAGGCAGAAAGACTAGAGTAGGTGTTGCTGCCATCACTATCAAGCCTCTTTAGCCTGATGAACTGACTGTAGTCACATACATGCAATAGAAGGCACAAATGCTGTGCTCCTCTGAACATAGAGCCCAATCGGTCTTAATCTGGGTTTCAATCGGTGTCACAGAAATATCTCCAGTACATGATTGCTATGTGTAGTGAGGAGAAGTTCTAAAAGTGACACCTTGCTATTACACCAATAGGCAAGGATGATCACTCTGCTGAGTCTTCTAGGGGACCTTTGTCCATCGCAGCTATAATTTTTATACTTCTCATAAAAAAGTCTTAATATGAAGGCGACCATCAGTCTTGGAGTTTGTTTAACCATGTTATTTTGGGGTGTTATCTGGAAGGCAGGTGTTACAGTCTCGGTTGATCTCCTAGAGTAACTGTTGTTTCCTCAGATATCTTTCTAATTGTTCCAGGAACAGAGGTCTGGTTTTTATTTGACCTGCCCATTCATCTTTCCCTAACTTTGACACTAAGGAATGTGCCAGACAAAGATTTCGAATTAGTAATTATATTTATAGTTGTTCCCTGGCAGGATTCAACATTTATTTCAGTAGATTCTAGGTATTTTTATATTAATGTTTTTCTTTGTTCATAATACAAATGCTAATTAAAAGTAACAAATATAAACAAGGAGCTACGACTGCCAGCATTCAAAGAAAAAAGTATGCAGGATGGACTATTACTTTTTTAAAATCAACATTTGACATCTCTTTTTAATTGCTGTAGTACAAAAGGCCTCAATGCCTCTGCTGTCACCAATTTCAATGCTGTATCTCATTCCCTACTTTTCAGTCCTCATTTGTTACAAATAGAACCCCCCCCCCACACACATTTGTCCATATCGGATCTGTTTGTCTAGAGGCCTGCGTTTCAAGTACTAGATTTGAATTTTCTGTATGGAATATTTAATCTGTTTTGTGACGTTTTTCTTTATTTATGATAAGCACCCTTGGTGTTATTAAGCAAGGGGCCGAATCTTCTGCCTGGTAGTGGGGGTTCCACCACCGATCCAGCCTCGGCTGGCGTGACTCGTGGGTGGGGAGATGGTGGGGGGGGGGCGGGTGTGCGGGGAGGGGGGGGGCACGGGGGGTTAATTTAATAATAAAAAAAATTAAACTTACCTTCCCGCCGGCCGGGTCCCAAGTCATCTCTGCTCCTCTCCTGCCTCCGGCAGGAACAGGAAGCAGGCAGCCAAGCTCCCACCCCTAAGCCAATCACAATGCTGCAAGCAGCGTTGTGATTGGTTGGAACGCCACCCAGCCAGGGGCTAATGGCCGGACCATGTTCTCCATATAGGCTGCATTGCAGCCTGCATGGAGAAGGGCAGAGTGCCCATGACTGGTTTGGTCAGCCCCAGAGAGCCGACCGAACCAGTCATGCACACTCAGGAGTGGGCACACCACTCCTCCTCTGCCCAGTCCTGCTTGCAGAGCAGCCCCGTCCACCAGCCCGCCCGCAACCAAACCCTTCTGCTTTCTCGCGAGAAGCGGAAACATAAAATGGTAGTTATTAACATTTTATGTTTCTGCTTCTCGCACTGTGAGAAAGCAGTGGGGCCACGCTCCTCCGCCCTAGTGGAGGAGCCGCCCCTGCACCGACCCTCATTACAAACTCAGAAAGTAATCTGGGGCTGCAATAGATGGGCGCTTCTACTTATAGTAAATCTTTATCAGTTGGATCCCCTCCTATTACATTCAATGGGTAGAGCTGCTTTAGCATCAAGGCTTTCCCATGGCAATGAGGTCCCATGTCCTCGAAAGGCTGGTCCTACACTTCTGCTTTAGTACATACACAACACACATTTAGCAGTCTTTTGCCTGTCTACATGCAAGGGGTTCTCTTGGGCATCCACTTCCTCCAAGGAGGTGACTACATTGGCCACTTCCTTGCGACTTATTCATATTTTCTACCAGCGTTCCTGTGGCTTGTAGAGATGCAATGAGGCAGTGAGTAGGGAAAAGCTCTGCTTACTCCTTTTTGCTATTCTTCTTAGCGGAGTGAGATAGTTTAATGCCATTCCTTGCTTCCTGTCAAAGCTTTATTACTCATTAGAAGAACTTACATCTCTTCAAAGTGGGTGGTGAGTTTTACCTGATAAGGACCTACATGTTTTTCATGCTTAATAAAATATCGAAGTTAATCTAGCAAGTGATCATTTTTGCAAAATAACTCAAGAAAATAACGTAATAGCTACTAATTAACAAGGTTAGCAGTAGTTACGTTTTTTGGCAGTAGCTGCAGTGCTTGATTACAGCACAATTAACGTTATTTTTTACGGTATTGGAAGAGTTCCAAGCTTGTATTCCCGTGAGTACCTTCTCTTAAAGATGCAATCCAGTGAATGATGTCATGATGTCTGTAAACCCCATAACACGTCATCAAACAAAGTAACAATCTAGAATGACACAATGCACATCTTGTTACTGGTGCCTGTGCCATACCAAGGGTATGATGAGTGTCAAGAGTTCTTAATGCAGGCAACACAAATGGTATATAGCTGCCAGTGGTATAGTGAAATACCTTCTTTATTGGGGTGCTGTGGGCCTCTCGAACCCCAGAACAAGGTGCCACTGCACCTGCTGCACTAATAGCCAAACCCCTAATTTGTGCATGTGTAAATTAGAACTCTACATGTATCTGCAAATTGTTTTAGTGTCTGTTTGCTTTCAGTTTGCCTGAAATAAAGAGGCATATGGTAGATTTTGTAGGGCTACACATTAAATGTTATATATGTGCTTGAGTGTTCAAATGTTGTGTGGATATGTATGTAATTTATGTGAGAGCATGCATTAGATTCTACAAGCCCGGCATGTATTTGTTGCTGTCAGGATATTCTACATATGTGCATTCAGATGTATATTTATTTTGTGTGTGTTGGATTTGATGATTGTGACAATTCACAAGTGTGTGAATGATGTAAGATGTTTAATTAGACCATGTGGAACAGTGAATTATGTCTATGTGTGTGTTTTTGTGTGGTATGCAAGGTCTTGAGTTCCTGTGTTGTTGGTGTTTGTTTGTGTGTATGTGTATATCACCCAGTGGCAGTTGCCACTGAGTAAATATAGTTAGGACCACGTTTCCTTAGAAAAATATTTTCCAAAAATGCCTTATCCACCTCCGCTCCTCCTGGAAAGTTTCAGGGTGATCTGCAAAGAGAGGGCAGAGAAAAAGGGGGTGGGTTCTAAAGCACATTTTTCCCATTAATGTTTCCATAGGAAAATTGAACAGCGATGCTGCAAAAACTGTTGAATGTGATTATACAAAATTTTGCAGAAAACTAAATCTTGGTCCAGAAAATGTGA
Source organism: Calotriton arnoldi (assembly GCA_963921515.1). Classification (NCBI taxonomy): domain Eukaryota; kingdom Metazoa; phylum Chordata; class Amphibia; order Caudata; family Salamandridae; genus Calotriton; species Calotriton arnoldi. Next base: position 354,596 of record CAWUFW010012538.1, on the reverse strand, counting down.
TTTTTGAGATTTGGTGTAAATCTGTTCAGTATTTCTAGAGAAATAAGGCTCAAAACTATGTATATTTCATTTTTTAAGGCCCGGCGAATGCAACAGAGCTTAAGATAATGATCTGATTACCTGCCACCAAGATCTTAAGTAACCAGTGCTTAATTTGAGCCGGTGGTTCCTGGTGCTCTGCAACGGCACCTAAAAGTCAGCTCCAGCTTTTATGACAGTATGCCACATGGTGGCACTGTCTGCCGAATTAGAGATGAGCGCAACAACAGCTGTTCATTAATTGAATATACATTAACAATGATTCTTATAGTTTTAGGGCCTGGAATAGTATGAATTGTCACACTTGTTAGAGTGTGATGGTTAGCAGTTCAGTTGGTATTGTCATTAGCAGCACTGGCAAGGGTAATGGATGATGAGGCTGCACTGGCCTCCTGACGAGGGCCCTGGCACTTATTTCTTTACAAATTAAGCACTGCAAGTAACTATATCTCGTGCTCTAAAGAAACTATAACTTGTACTCCTGCCATGCACAGTGTTGTCATAAATGATGTCGTTTCAGATATTGCAGTGATGTTATCAATGATGTCATAGAACATGTTAGGAGTGATGTAATATGTGAGGTCATTAGCAGTCCATGGAGAGGGTGCTAGTGCTAGTTACATTAACGCATGAGTTATACTTACTTGAGATAACAATAACTGGTGAATTTCAGTGCTTTTGTTAGTTTAGAATGGTATGTTGACGTTTCACCTAACTTTAACGTCCTATTAATCCTTGTTTATTTCAGTGAATTTAAATATATATATATATTCACTGAAAAAACCATAGGTTTCAGGGGCGTTATAGTTAGTTGGACATTTCACTCGTACAAAACCATAGAAATTCCCCTGTTATAGTTAGTTCAGCTAACTATAACTCGTGCGCCCGCAATGCACTGCTGATGACGTCACATATTACATCACTCATGACATGGTCAGTGACATCACTCATGACATCACTGATGACATCTCAAATGACATCACTGATGACATCATCCTTGTGATAGAGTGGCAGACCTCCTCTCACCCTAATATAACCTTTGATACACACACTCAAAAATACAAACTAACATTTTCAAAACAATGGACATACCAATACCAGTTACAACACACCTATTCAGTAATTCCAAGATCTACACACACATCCACTCATTCACCAACAGTCCCTATACAGTCACTCATACATGTACTCACTCATCATATGTACTCATACACCTATACATCCTGTTACACACCGCCACTCATCCATAGAGTTACTCACACACATAGTCACACATGCAAACAAAGTATCAAACATCCATTTACTTGCATATACAGTTATACACACACTACCACACTTACTTCTACAGAAACTTACACATACTTACTCTCTTAAACAATCACTTATAGAAACACCTACTTATTTGTACAGGAACTCTTCCAATCTCTCACTCTCACATATACTCACTTATATACACCAATACTCACATATACTAGTTTAAAACATATGTAGTTACTCATAAAGACACTATTGAGACAGTCATTCACTCACTAACACACCCATACACATACTCATCCACCTATACAGTCCTGCACACATGCTGTCTTCAACACATACAAACAGTGAGTCACTCATTCATGCATCTATGCACTAAGTAATACCCCCCACCGAACTATACAGACACTCATACTGATATTCAAAAAACCAACTAATAACCCATATAGACACTCATGTAGCTACTCACCAACCCATGCAGCCACTTATACACAAAGTGAGAGACTGATACAGATATTTTCATATTTAAACATTACTCACTAACCCATGTATTCACTAAGATACACTTAGTCAGTTATACAATCAATTTTACAAAAAAAATCATCCATTTAGACACTTATATACCCATTTATTCTTCCATCGACCTTGAGATATACATATATAAAACATATTTAATTTTCAGAAAAACACACATTCACTGGATGATGTCATCAGTGATGTCATTTGAGATGTCATCAGTGATGTCATGAGTGATGTCACTGACCATGTCATGAGTAATGTAATATGTGACGTCATCAGCAGTGCATTGCGGGCGCGCGAGTTATAGTTAGCTGAACTAACTATAACGGGGGAATTTCTATGGTTTTGTACGAGTGAAATGTCCAACTAACTATAACGCCCCTGAAACCTATGGTTTTTTCAGTGAATTTCTAAGGTTTTTTAAATGCTAATTTCTAACTATAACGTGCCTGAAACCTATGGTTTTTTCAGTGAATATATATATATTTATTATACTATGTATATATGTGAAAATGTCTCGGTCCCCTGTTTGCCTCGGTGGCACAGAAAAAATGGGTGGAACTGACGTCAGCACGCCGACGAGGTCCTCTTATGGCTCCGATGACGTCATACGGTGTCGCGAGAGGAGCCGTGCTATTATGACGTCCTCGTTGATGTGGGAGAGCTAGGAAAGAATTTCCGTGGAATGCTGGTGCAGGGGATATTCACCTAAGTGTTCATGCTAGTCCTTTGGGAGCAACTGTTTATGTTGCCACTTCAGAAACCGAAACCAGTGATCCGAGGGCAGAGGCCCTGCAGATGGCACACGAGGTGGGGTGCCCAGTCGTGTGCACCGGCGGGGCAGCGAAGTGACAAGCACCACAACCCACAAAAAAGGTAACGAGGGCACTGAATAACACAGGATCTTCTCTTTGTATCTGGCAGGAACAACGAAGTTAAAATGCCCTAGTACCAAAATGTAGAATTAGTGCTACAACGGTCTTCAAGAGGACCTGCGATGCCGCCTCTGCCTCCCGTACCCTGGAGGTGGCACATGGGTCACGCGGTACGGTCATACTGCGGTGGGACGCACACTCGTTGACCTCTCATGGCACTGCTCCACACTTCAGGGAGGACGCTTTCCAGTAGCTATGTTTTCTGATGACATGTCGCGCCGGCCCCGTCCAACAACAGAACTCCTTTAGATCCAAACAGACTCTTCCACTCTCTCACCGGAAGTGAAACCAGGCCACGCGGACACTTTCACAATACAACAGCCGGGAATGCACTTTTCGGTAAAAAAAACACATTCCTTCCTCCTAATTAATCAAATAAACGTCTCACTGAAGAACAGGGGCCAGCTTCGATCGGTAAACAGCCGTTACAATGACGTTTTTACTTTGCGATACCATTACAAAGCATGCATTACAACGCATGCGTTGTACATCACAAAGTCATTACTACGCATTTTTATAGAACGCATGGTCATTTACCACGCATGCCTTTACAACAAATTGTTGTAAAGGTATGTATGGTAAATGACCATGCGGTCTAAAAAACATGTAGACGATCCATGTAAGGAAACAGAGGCTGTTCCGTTTCCTCACAACGACGTGCACCGCCCCTCAGAGACGACATGAAGCAGGAACCATGAGGAGAGAGGAACCACAAGGAGTGAGAGGTAAGCGGGATTGGGCATGGGGTGGGGGTTTCTTTTCTAGGGTTTAGGGTAGTGCAGTGGTGTTTGGGTGGTGTAGGGGGTCGTGCTGGGGGTCGTGTTTTAGGGTTTAGGGTAGTGCAGTGGTGTTTGGGTAGTGTAGGGGGTCGTGCTGGGGGTAGTGTTTTAGGGTTTAGGGTAGTGCAGTAGTGTAGGGGGTCGTGCTGGGGGTAGTGTTTTAGGGTTTAGGGTAGTGCAGTGGTGTATGGGTAGTGTAGAGGGTTGTGCTGGGGTAGTGTTTTAGGGTTTAGGGTAGTGCAGTGGTGTTTGAGTAGTGTAGGGGGTCATGCTGGTGGTAGTGTTTTAGGGTTTAGGGTAGTGCAGTGGTGTTTGTGTAGGGTAGGGGGTCATGCTGGGGGTAGTGTTTTATGGTTTAGGGTAGTGCAGTGGTGTGTGGGTAGTGTAGGGGGTTGTGCTGGGGGTAGATTTAGGGTTTAGGGTAGTGCAGTGGTGTTTGGGTAGTGTAGGGAGTCATGCTGGGGGTAGTGTTTCGGGTTTAGGGTAGTGCAGTGGTGTTTGTGTAGTGTAGGGGGTTGTGCTGGGGGTAGTGTTTTAGGGTTTATGTTAGTGCAGTGGTGTTTGGGTAGTGTAGGGGGTAGTGCTGGGGTAGTTTTTTAGGGTTTAGGGTAGTGCAGTGGTGTTTGTGTAGTGCTGGGGGTAGTGTGCTAGGGTTTAGGGTAGTGCAGTGGTGTTTGGGTAGTGTAGGGGTTCATGCTGGGGGTAGTGTTTTAGGGTTTAGGGTATGGCAGTGGTGTTTGGGTAGTGTAGGGGGTCGTGCTGGGGGTCGATTTAGGGTTTAGGGTAGTGCAGTGGTGTTTGTGTTGAGAGGGGGTCGTGCTGGGGGTAGTGTTTTAGGGTTTAGAGTAATGCAGTGGTGTTTGTATAGTGTAGGGGGTTTAGGGTAGTGCAGTGGTGTTTGTGTAGTGTAGGGGGTCATGCTGGGGGTAGTGTTTTAGGGTTTAGGGTAGTGCAGTGGTGTTTGTGTAGTGTAGGGGGTAGTGTTTTAGGGTTTAGGGTAGTGCAGTGGTGTTTGTGTAGTGTAGGGGGTCATGCTGGGGGTAGTGTTTTAGGGTTTAGGGTAGTGCAGTGGTGTTTGTGTAGTGTAGGGGGTCGTGTTTTAGGGTTTAGGGTAGTGCAGTGGTATTTGGGTAGTGTAGGGGGTCATGCTGGGGTTAGTGTTTTAGGGTTTAGGGTAGTGCAGTGGTGTTTGGGTAGTGTAGGTGGTCGTGCTGGGGGTAGTGTTTTATGGTTTAGGGGTAGTGCAGTGGTGTTTGTGTAGTGTGGGAGGTCATGCTGGGGTTAGTGTTTTAGGGTTTAGGGTAGTGCAGTGGTGTTTGTGTATTGTAGGGGGTCATGCTGTGGGTAGTGTTTTAGGGTTTAGGGTAGTGCAGTTGTGTTTGTGTAGTGTAGGGGGTAGTGTTTAGGGTTTAGGGTAGTCCAGTGGTGTTTGTGTAGTGTAGGGAGTCGTGCTGGGGGTAGTGTTTTAGGGTTTAGGGTAGTGCAGTGGTGTTTGGGTAGTGTAGGGGGTCATGCTGGGGGTAGTGTTTTAGGGTTTAGGGTAGTGCAGTGGTGTTTGTGTAGTGTAGGGGGTCATGCTGGGGGTAGTGTTTTAGGGTTTAGGGTAGTGCAATGGTGTTTGGGTAGTGTAGGGGGTAGTGCTGGGGTAGTGTTTTGGGTTTACGGTAGTGCAGTGGTGTTTGTGTAGTGTAGGGGGTCGTGCTGGGGGTAGTGTTTTAGGGTTTAGGGTAGTGCAGTGGTGTTTGTGTAGTGTAGGGGGTAGTGTTTTAGGGTTTAGGGTAGTGCAGTGGTGTTTGTGTACTGTAGGGGGTCGTGCTGGGTTCTAGTGTTTTAGGGTTTAGGGTAGTGCAGTGGTATTTGTGTAGTGTAGGGGGTCGTGTTTTAGGGTCGTGCAGTGGTGTTTGGGTAGTGTAGGGGGTCGTGCTGGGGGTAGTGTTTTTGAGTTTAGGGTAGTGCATTTGTGTTTGGGTAGTGAAGGGGGTCGTGCTGGGGGTAGTGTTTTAGGGTTTAGGGTAGTGCAGTTGTGTTTAGATAGTGAAGGGGTCATGCTGGGGGTAGTGTTTTAGGGTTTAGGGTAGTGCAGTGGTGTTTGTGTAGTGTAGGGGGTCATGCTGGGGGTAGATTTAGGGTTTAGGGTAGTGCAGTGGTGTTTGTGTAGTGTAGGGGTCGTGCTGGGGGTAGTGTTTTAGGGTTTAAGGCAGTGCAGTGGTATTTGTGTAGTGAAGGGGTCGTGCTGGGGGTAGTGTTTTAGGGTTTAGGGTAGTGCAGTGGTGTTTGTGTAGTGTAGGGGGTTGTGCTGTGGGTAGATTTAGGGTTTAGGGTAGTGCAGTGGTGTTTGGGTAGTGTAGGGAGTCGTGCTGGTGGTACTGTTTTAGGGTTTAGGGTAGTGCAGTTATGTTTGGGTAGTGTAGGGTGTCGTGCTGGGGGTAGTGTTTTAGGGTTTAGGGTAGTGCAGTGGTGTTTGGGTAGTGGAGGGGGTAGTGTTTTAGGGTTTAGGGTAGTGCGCCCAAACAGCCACAATATCCATGGACAAAGGGGATCCTGACTCTTTGGAACGCTCCGTCAATTGAATAATTTGGGTCAAGGGCCCTACCACGTCCAAGACCTATCAATTCCTGTCTTGGGATCCCTCATATACTTGGAGAAAAAGGTACATAGTTTCTCATCAATTTCAGGCGTGTGTGCCACCTTCCCCTTCAGTGAGGGCCTGGGGCATTCTCCCCTCATCCTATTCCTGACCTCCCTTTCAAGGGGTTGATGGATTTTCCCCACCACATACTCTACCACTTTGGCGTCAGGTGTCCACTCCGCTGACCTAGGATGGTAAATTTGGGTAGGCTCGAACATGTCCGAGTGGACCGGGGACTGAGAGGAGTGGGACTCTGGACGCCAGGGACGCCCGAGTCCTTATCCTCATCGGAGGAGAAATCGTCCTCCGATACACCCTCTCCCTCTAAGGGAAACCCGCCGTCGGGGTCTACAATAGTGGTGACAGTGTCGCAATTTTCTCCGGGCCCCTACTCCTCCCGGCAGGGTGCATGTTTTAGCGTTCGCGCACTCTTGAGGAAGGTCTCGGTAAGTTTATCAAATCCTTCCAAGTGCCCCGCGTTATGCTTAACGGCCCTTTTATTCCCCATCTGGGAGCTACTGGGACCCGCCACCACCAGATCTGGGTCACTGAACACCCCAGGGATGCTTTTCGCCAGCTTATCAACCTGATCCCTAAGAGGAGCCAGCGCCCTAGAAATAGCCAGAGAGAGGGCTTGTTCCACTGCTGGAGGGAGAAGTTGGGGGCCATTCCTCCTCCACTTCCTGGTAGGAGGAGTAAAAATGGTCTTCTGGAGAAGACATGATAGCAGAGGGTGTGAGCACAGAACAAATGCCCTTAAAATCCTTAAGGCAGCCCCCTCGCCGGTGCTCCAACAGCTGGGCTTTCCCCGAAGCTGTTATAAGAATAGACTGAGGCGCAATACCAATTACCACCACCAGGTGGCGCTGGTCACTAACGTGGCCGTGTGGGGAAATCACCGCGTAGCGGTGTCAAAATTAGGCGAGGGTTGGTCGGGAATCAAGCAGACACTAAAGGAGTGACCGGATTCCCAAACGTGCGTAAAGACCAGCGGGAGCGCTCGACGGAGGTGCCTCGCTCGGACCAGACGCGCCTGACAGGATCTCACCGCGCGCAGAGCACACAGCGGGAGAAACTGCGAGGGGGAAAACGCGCTCGGGCAAGAGCCTGCTGCGCAGGGAATATGAAACAATACCAAGGCAATAATGCTAATAACGTGCACAAGAAAACGCTATACAAACAGCAACAACGTCAGATTAAGCCAAGAATGTAAGGAATGCACTTAACTGACGAGCAGTGAAGAAAGAGGAAGCGGAAGGGACGTCACAATATTATATACGATGGACTGTGATATGATTGGACTATAGTTGCCTTGGAGATTACCCCCTAATGGTTCATGGGTTGTGTAGTCTTTTGTTTAATGATTGTTGTGTTATGTTTTCTTTGAACTGCTATGCAAATAAAGTGAGGAAAGATATGCATAATCCTCGCCTCCGTCCTGCTATAGAATTCATTAAACTTTATTTGATCTGATTTAGAAACATAGATCATAAAAGTGTACATAAAAACAGTAAATCCTCTTTCCTAATACAATACAGTGAGAATTAATTAAAACCAGTAGGTAAAAACGGGTGTTACAAAGCCCGGTTCAGAGCAACTTCAGGTTAACAGAATCATAAAGGTCAATGTTTCGCAAGATCAATCTCATGTACTTCGTGCAAAATACGCAATAAGGGGTCCAAGTAAGATGTAACGCTCCAATACCTGACCAGTTTGCACTATATAAAACTGCAGAAAAACTAAAAATAAAAAGTGTTTTGCACACTTCTGTCATTGGGCTATATGTGGGCTACATCTGGGTGATATTTGTGCTACATTTGGGCTCTTTTTTCTCTGGTGGCCATCTTGGGAGACTTATTTGTTAGGAAGTTTCCTAATTTCGTCATTTACTGCTGTCTCCTCAGTAGGAAATGCTTTCAGTTTTTTACTTTGATTCCATCAAGAAGGCATTCAGATGTGTCACACATTTGCCATAAATTCAGAATGTTAGCACTCTAGTTGTTCATTAGATCACTGTAGTAAAGCTACTGCTCACCAGGGAGTTAACTGGAAGTCTACTGCTGGTATTGAAAGTGATTGTTTCAGTCTGCATGTCAGAATTTTCTAATGAAATAGAAGAGGATTTGAGATCTCACTTAAAACATGCCCTAAATTTTCTTTCTGCAGCACTAACCATAATTTCTATGGCAAAATGAACCCCCTCATTTTGTTCCTTTTTAAATTAAATGTTTTAAGTGTTACCAGTTTATTCCAATCAAGATGGCTTCAGGTGTGCCCTACTTTTGTCATAAGTAAGGCTGTTAGCACTCTAGTTGTTCTTTAGAACACTCTGGGAAGCTGCAGTAGAACACAAAGGCATCAACTGACAGGCTGCTCCTGTTGAAATATAACAGGAAGATATTTGAGATCTCACTTAAAACATGTCCTAATTTTTCTTTCTACAGCACTAACCATAATTTCTATGGCAAAATGAACCCCCTCATCTTGTTCCTTTTTAAATTAAATGTTTTAAGTGTTACCAGTTTATTCCAATCAAGATGGCTTCAGGTGTGCCATACTTTTGTCATAAGTAAGACTGTTAGCGCTCTAGTTGTTCTTTAGAACACTCTGGGAAGCTGCAGTAGAACACAAAGGCATCAACTGACAGGCTGCTCCTGTTGAAATATAACAGGAAGATATTTGAGATCACACTTGAAACATGTCCTAATTTTTCTTTCTACAGCACTAACCATAATTTCTATGACAAAATGAACCCCATCATTTTGTTCCTTTTTAAATTAAATGTTTTAAGTGTTACCAGTTTATTCCAATCAAGATGGCTTCAGGTGTGCCATACTTTTGTCATAAGTAAGGCTGTTAGCACTCTAGTTGTTCTTTAGAACACTCTGGGAAGCTGCAGTAGAACACAAAGGAATCAACTGACAGTCTCTGCCCTTGTTGGATGTACATGTTTTACTGAGAATGTCAGACTTCATTCTCACATGACTGAGAAAGATAATGTGAATTTACAGAAAATATGCTCTCATTTTAGCTTCTGGAGCACCTTCCAAAACTCAATGGGACAAGCATGTGAAAATAGTTTTCTCTCAAACATGATTCATGATATCCCAGCAGAAGGTTTTTCACAGGGTAAAATCACCTTAGAACACACCACAATTCCTGAAATTAGTATGGTACCATCAACAAATGAATTCTAATGTAACTAAAGTCTGTTATCACCCTTTATAGTTCTCCTTTTGGTAACCCTCAAAATCTTCGATTCACTACAATGCATTTCAATGGGGTACTATCATTTATATTGGTCCCAAGATGGCTGCCAGCAATTCCAGGATGAAGTGCTGACAGCCAATCAGATCTCACGATGACATGTGTGGTTAGGCTCCGCCCAGATATATATGTGTTTTTACTTTTGATTTTCTCAGGAACTACTGAACGGATTTACACCATTTAACAAAAAGGGTTCTTTCTGAACCAAGAACTACCTCTTTGCCAAATTTGGTGTAATTCCGTTCAGCAGTTCGGGCTGTAGCCTTGCATAAAGTTTCCTATGGGAAATTGATTTTTTGACTCTTATTTTTTGAATTTCTCCGCAACTAAAGGATTTACACCATTTAAAAAAAAGGTCGCTTTCTGAACCAAGCGTTACCTTTTTGCCAACTTTGGTGTAATTCCGTTCAGCAGTTCGGGCTGTAGCTGTGTCTAAAATTTCCTATGGGAATTAACATGGAGAAAACACGTTTTGGGACCCCCCTTTTTTCTCGACCCCCGCTTACCGAATCACCCCGAAACTTTCAGGATAGGAGCAGACCGGAGCGCCCCACGAGTTTTGAAACTTTCGCGAAGATTCATCAACCGGCGCCAAAGTTATTGGAAATAGAATGTTGCGAATTTCCTATGGAAAATAGGTCCTAACTATAACTATCTACTGGCGACCGCCAGTAGATAATATATATATATATATATATATATATATATATATATATATATATATGTATATATATATATATATATATATATATATATATATATATATATATATCCATCAAACATCCTTCGAACATCGGAGCCCCCAACCCTTCAGGGCGGCCTCTTTAAACAACGGGCACGAAGGAGCCCATCAATTCACTGCTGTGACACAAAACACAGAGGCCCATTTCCGGAGTCGGCACATTTTAATCCAAGGTTTAAGCAGCACCACATGCTTCCTTTCACCCTACGCGTTTCGGCGTTCTGCCTTGGTCACGGGAGGAAACAGTTGGCCAAGTGCATACGTGCATGCATTTAATATATATATATGTATATTTAAATATATATATATATGTATATTTAAATTCACTGAAATAAACAAGGATATATATATATTATTGCACTGCGTAGAGCACCTGCATTTAAAACTACATTTCCCATGTAATGGGAAGTAAAGAATTTGAAAACGGATATAAAAATAGTAAAAGAACTGTGAAAAAAATATCCTGTGAACAAGGTCCAGGCGGACCGAAACACATCGGGCGTTGTGTGAACCATTCCACCGTTTCAATAAATGGAATTACAATCCTGATCTGGGAGTGCAACTTATTGTGTATACTGGCAACAGCAATGTGTTCTATGGGTTTTTAGCAGCGTGGTCCTGCTGCTCAAGCTCGCAGCACCAAATCTAAAAAAGAGCGCAGCATTGCCCGTAACAGCGGACACCTTGGATGAGTATTGTAGGGCTGGCGCAGGCAGCCACCGCCAGCGAAGAACCACAGAGACAAACTGCCAGAATCAACAAATGAACAGCAGAAGCGTGGCAGTCGGCAGCCGGAGGGTAGCTAACACAGCGTAACAGCCCAGTAGGTAAGGAGCAAGGGGCAATGTCAACTGTGAGCCTGAATGTCTGGCGATGTGATCCTTAGAGGCAAATTAGCAAAGGGATTTGATTAATTCACTGGTAAAAATTGCCAAAGACACGGAGCATTTCAGAGGATGTTACTCACATATTGGAGTAAAGTGGGGAGGAACAATGGAATGAAGAGAGGCCAAGTGGAGTGCTATGGTGGCCAAAATGCTTGATGAATTAAAGAAAGATGCAACCAAGGGAAAAGGAGCATGTGCACAAAAAGGACGAGAAATAATGGATATAAAGAGCAAACTAAGAACTGGGAAAGATTATCACGCAAAGAGATAAACAACTGGTGGGAAGTGCTGACCCTCAAAAAACACATTGAGGTTCAAATGGTACCTTGGGGATTGAGAATCTCACTAATGCCAAGCCACCAGGACATGAGCAGCAAACTCTTACCGGAATGGGGGAACATATTTTAAACTCATCCATTGGCGTAACAGTGATTCTGATTAAACATACAGAGATATCACTACAATCTATACAACAACAACTATGGGAACTGGAGAAAGAACTATAAAAAGTGGAATTGTCAAAAGAACTAAAACAATTTAAGGTGGCATTGGAAAACAAAATCGAGAAGCATGAGGAAGATGTTAAACTCAGAAAACAAATCAAATTCCAAAGAGACAAAGAAGATTACGAAGAGGCGCAAATGTTTATTTTCGGAAGAAGATTCAACACTGTCAGACAACTAGAACAGCTAGACATAGCCACTACAAAAATATCCAGCAGTGCATCCTTGCTCACAGGCACGGATGTCCTTGGAAGTGAAGAAAATTATCACACAGTGCCCATTGGTCAAAATCTAACCTTTTTAAATGAAATGTGCCTCGCCCTGCAACAACAACAATGGGAAAAGAACATGGGTACACCAAGAGCCAAAGGAAGGGGCAGAGGCAGAGGAGGAAGACCAGGAGGGGAAAGAAAGGAAAAAGAAAAGGAACAACCAGGTGTCCGCACGAAGGGGAATCTCAAACAGAACAAAGCATAGAGGAAGAGAACCAAGAGTTGAATGCCATTAACCTCCCAAAGAGAACAATGATGGACTCAGAAACCACCCTCCTGAAGAAACGACTGAACTTCTGCCCAGCTGCACACATCGATACCATACAGACAAGAATAGATATATATAAATACATCAGTAAGATCAAATTGCCAAAAATATTTGCAGAAGCCAAATATAAACCTAGAGGCACCAATATACCAGAAAAACCAACAATAAATGTATCTGTTGAAAACAGATCCGGACTCATTACTTTAATCAACCTAAACAAAACATATAAAAGTCAAGACCCGTCCAGGTTTGATGATCAAATTACCCGTCTTGGGGCTCGTATAAGCAGACAAAAAACAAAATCATACTACTATCCTAATCTACGACATGGAAACAAAATTGACTTATTTAATGAGGCAGTCATACAAGATCTATACAAAATATCAAATACTAGAACTAAAGACAACTTGACAAAGGAGGAAAGAAACTCCCTATTGAAATTAAAACAGGATAAAACTATCAAGATTAAGCCCACAGACAAGGGCGGGAATATCATCATTCTAACCAAAGATGATTACATTAAGGAAGCAAATCGCCAACTATAAGATAAAGAATGCTACATGAAATTAACAAACAATCCAACACCACAACACAAAGAGGAATTACAAACAAAACTAGCACACTGGATAGAGATGAACCTAATTGATCTCGATGAACAGAAGTACATGACTACAGACCATCCAGTCAGATCGACAATATATTTCTTACCTAATGTACAGAAAAATCCACCAGGCAAACCCATCATATCCGCAAAAGAATCACTGCTAAAACCAGTGTCAAAACCAGTGTCAAATTATTTTGATTTTTTCCTTGCACCCTTTGTCAAAAACCTTACCTCGTATCTCAGAAACACGGGAGATCTACTACAACATCTACAGGACACCCCATGGCAGGCAACATACAAATTAATAACTATGGATGCAATTTCACTTTATACGAGATAGAAAATTATATAGGTATAAAGGCTTGCAAGTGCTTCCTAAACAAGAGAAATATACACTTCTATCATTACAATCAGATGCTATTGGAAATGATCACAATATGCCTTACCAAGAACATCTTCCTATTTAATAAGGAGTTATATAAAGAAACAAGAGGAACAGCGATTGGATTTTCCTTTAGTCCAAGTTATGCGAATATAACCATAGGATGGTGGGAACAAGAGATAGTCTGGGCACCAGAAAATTATGAATATGTTAACGAGACGGTCATGTGGCTGTGTTTCATACATTACCTATTTAGAATCTGGGATGGCAGAGCAGGGGAATTCGAGAAATATTTGATCATTTGTAGTGCTATATGCACTCATATGTATTTGGACCATGTGATGACCTTTGACTACCAGTATTTTAATTGACTACCAGTATTTTAATTGACTCTATGTGTTTTAACTTACTCTATCTTGAATGTACACCATCATTTTTTGATCACTTGCATTTTGACCTGTGATTTCATTTCGTGTCTCCTTATAGCTTCAGAGTAGGAGTGTTTAGCACAGAGCAAAACAGCTTTGCCTTGAACAGTACGTGAGGGATGTGCGTTTGAAAGCATGAGAGAGAGAAATGTGTGTAATGTGCTTCTCTATCTCATAATGAAGTGCTGTAGGCAGTGGTGCGTAAATGTGCGTTATGTTGTACATTGGGAAATTAAGTTTTAACTATTAGCTTTGACGTGCACTAACTCCATCTTGAAATCTGACTCTGTTTGGCTTGAGTTCTGCACACACAAGCAGGCCCCCAGGTTACTCACGGTTATTCAGGTTATTTGCAATCAAGATTATTTTCCTCTTTGAGGGTGTTTTTTGTACTCTTTGAGATGTTTTCTACTTTCGTAAGCTTCACTAAGATAAGGGGCTGGAACATGTAGTGTGGGAGCGCAAGGAGAATGCGTGAGACATCCTTTGCCTTGGAATGCTTGCAGGAGCTTGGCCAGCACCAGTAATTTTCTTGGCGTAGACTAGAGAGTGTCTTCTAGTGCATTAAGAATATTATAAAAACTGGTATTTCTTGGCTCAAATCTAGGTTCTCTCCTGAGAGGTGGACATGTTTTCTCAGTGCTGCATTTCCCGGCTTGAGGAGTCTCTTGACCCCAGGGACTGTAATTTTGAACAAAGTCCTTTTCTAGTTTCCTGCCAGACGCGTTTCGGGCCAACGCCCTCTTCAGTGGCAGACCATGTGACGTGACGGCGTGCGGCAACCACCAGTAAATCCCCGTAATAATTATGCTCAGGTGAACCACCTGAAGCAATGCTTCCTGGGACTGGTGGTTCAGTAAAATCCAAGTGGGTCGCCGCCGACACTCACATTCAAAAATGTCTTTAAAAGGATTGCCGATGTTCGCGCCGGCACCCCTGTAATTATTACGGGGATTTACTGGTGGTTGCCGCACGCCGGCACGTCACATGGTCTGCCACTGAAGAGGGCGTTGGCCCGAAACGCGTCTGGCAGGAAACCAGAAAAGGACTTTGTTCATGGCGTGTGCCCTTGCTTTGGCGTAATTTCCACCTGGGAGTGCATCCCACCTAGAGGCAACTCTTTTTGTATTTTGTACAGCGGCCTGCCTGGTCGCGGGATTGCACCACCGCAAAACACTTGCGGGTCCGCGGCTGCTTTATTGGGGCAGCTAACGGTGGAACAGGAGGTGCCTGTTATATGCAGGGGTGCCGGCGCGAACATCGGCAATCCTTTTAAAGACATTTTTGAATGTGAGTGCCGGCGGCGACCCACTTGGGTTTTACTGAACCACCAGTCCCAGGAAGCATTGCTTCAGGTGGTTCACCTGAGCATAATTATTACGGGGATTTACTGGTGGTTGTCGCACGCCGGCACGTCACATGGTCTGCCACTGAAGAGGGCAATGGCCCGAAACGCGTCTGGCAGGAAACCAGAAAAGGACTTTGTTCATGGCGTGTGCCCTTGCTTTGGCGTAATTTCCACCTGGGAGTGCATCCCACCTAGAGGCAACTCTTTTTGTATTTTGTACAGCGGCCTGCCTGGTCGCGGGATTGCACCACCGCGAAACACTTGCGGGTCCGCGGCTGCTTTATTGGGGCAGCTAACTGTGGAACAGGAGGTGCCTGTTATATGCAGGGGTGCCGGCGTGAACATCGGCAATCCTTTTAAAGACATTTTTGAATGTGAGTGCCAGCGGTGACCCACTTGGGTTTTACTGAACCACCAGTCCCAGGAAGCATTGCTTCAGGTGGTTCACCTGAGCATAATTATTATGGGGATTTACTGGTGGTTGCCGCAC
The DNA here is from genome assembly GCA_963921515.1 of Calotriton arnoldi. NCBI lineage: Eukaryota > Metazoa > Chordata > Amphibia > Caudata > Salamandridae > Calotriton > Calotriton arnoldi. Next base: position 339,250 of record CAWUFW010012538.1, on the reverse strand, counting down.
GCCGGCACGTCACATGGTCTGCCACTGAAGAGGGCGTTGGCCCGAAACGCGTCTGGCAGGAAACCAGAAAAGGACTTTGTTCATGGCGTGTCTTGCTTTGGCGTAATTTCCACCTGGGAGTGCATCCCACCTAGAGGCAACTCTTTTTGTATTTTGTACAGCGGCCTGCCTGGTCGCGGGATTGCACCACTGCGAAACACTTGCGGGTCCGCGGCTGCTTTATTGGGGCAGCTAACTGTGGAACAGGAGGTGCCTGTTATATGCAGGGGTGCCGGCACGAACATCGGCAATCCTTTTAAAGACATTTTTTAATGTGAGTGCCGGCGGCGACCCACTTGGGTTTTACTGAACCACCAGTCCCAGGAAGCATTGCTTCAGGTGGTTCACCTGAGCATAATTATTACGGGGATTTACTGGTGGTTGCCGCACGCCGGCATGTCACATGGTCTGCCACTGAAGAGGGCGTTGGCCTGAAACGCGTCTGGCAGGAAACCAGAAAAGGACTTTGTTCATGGTGTGTGCCCTTGCTTTGGCGTAATTTCCACCTGGGAGTGCATCCCACCTAGAGGCAACTCTTTTTGTATTTTGTACAGCGGCCTGGCTGGTCGCGGGATTGCACCACCGCAAAACACTTGCGGGTCCGCGGCTGCTTTATTGGGGCAGCTAACTGTGGAACAGGAGGTGCCTGTTATATGCAGGGGTGCCGGCGCGAACATCGGCAATCCTTTTAAAGACATTTTTGAATGTGAGTGCCGGCGGCGACCCACTTGGGTTTTACTGAACCACCAGTCCCAGGAAGCATTGCTTCAGGTGGTTCACCTGAGCATAATTATTACGGGGATTTACTGGTGGTTGTCGCACGCCGGCACGTCACATGGTCTGCCACTGAAGAGGGCATTGGCGCAAAACGCGTCTGGCAGGAAACCAGAAAAGGACTTTGTACATGGCGTGTGCCCTTGCTTTGGCGTAATTTCTACCTGGGAGTGCATCCCACCTAGAGGCAACTCTTTTTGTATTTTGTACAGCGGCCTGCCTGGTCGCTGGATTGCACCACCGCGAAACACTTGCGGGTCCGCGGCTGCTTTATTGGGGCAGCTAACTGTGGAACAGGAGGTGCCTGTTATATGCAGGGGTGCCGGCGCGAACATCGGCAATCCTTTTAAAGACATTTTTTTATGTGAGTGCCGGCGGCGACCCACTTGGGTTTTACTGAACCACCAGTCCCAGGAAGCGTTGCTTCAGGTGGTTCACCTGAGCATAATTATTATGGGGATTTACTGGTGGTTGCTGCACGCCGGCACGTCACATGGTCTGCCACTGAAGAGGGCGTTAGCCCGAAACGCGTCTGGCAGGAAACCAGAAAAGGACTTTGTTCATGGCGTGTGCCCTTGCTTTGGCGTAATTTCCACCTGGGAGTGCATCCCGCCCAGAGGCAACTCTTTTTGTATTTTGTACTGCGGCCTGCCTGGTCGCGGGATTGTACCACCGCGAAACACTTGCGGGTCCGCGGCTGCTTTATTGGGGCAGCTAACTGTGGAACAGGAGGTGCCTGTTATATGCAGGGGTGCCGGCGCGAACATCGGCAATCCTTTTAAAGACATTTTTGAATGTGAGTCCCGGCGGCGTCCCACTTGGGTTTTACTGAACCACCAGTCCCAGGAAGCATTGCTTCAGGTGGTTCACCTGAGCATAATTATTACGGGGATTTACTGGTGGTTGCCGCACGCCGGCACGTCACATGGTCTGCCACTGAAGAGGGCGTTGGCCTGAAACGCGTCTGGCAGGAAACCAGAAAAGGACTTTGTTCATGGTGTGTGCCCTTGCTTTGGCGTAATTTCCACTGGGAGTGCATCCCACCTAGAGGCAACTCTTTTTGTATTTTGTACAGTGGCCTGCCTGGTCGCGGGATTGCACCACCGCAAAACACTTGCGGGTCCGCGGCTGCTTTATTGGGGCAGCTAACTGTGGAACAGGAGGTGCCTGTTATATGCAGGGGTGCCGGCGCGAACATCGGCAATCCTTTTAAAGACATTTTTGAATGTGAGTGCCGGCGGCGACCCACTTGGGTTTTACTGAACTACCAGTCCCAGGAAGCATTGCTTCAGGTGGTTCACCTGAGCATAATTATTACGGGGATTTACTGGTGGTTGCCGCACGCCGGCACGTCACATGGTCTGCCACTGAAGAGGGCGTTGGCCCGAAACGCGTCTGGCAGGAAACCAGAAAAGGACTTTGTTCATGGCGTGTGCCCTTGCTTTGGCGTAATTTCCACCTGGGAGTGCATCCCACCTAGAGGCAACTCTTTTTGTGTATTATATATATATATATATATATATATATATATATATATATATTCACTGAAAAAACCATAGGTTTTAGGGAAAGTTATAGTTAGTTGGACATTTCACTCGTACAAAACCAGAGAAATTCCCCCGTTATAGTTAGTTCAGCTAACTATATCTCGCGCCCCCGCAATGCACTGCTGATGACGTCACATATTACATCACTCATGACATGGTCAGTGACATCACTGATGACATCACTGATGACATCTCAAATGACATCACTGATGACATCACTGATGACATCATCCATGTGATAATTTGATGCATCTTCTCACACCCAAATATAACCTTTGATACACCCACTCTAAATTACAGACTGCCATTCTCAAAACCATAGACACTCCAACACCAATAACTATGTACCCACTCACTGATTCTTAGGTCTACACACACATCCACTAACTCACCCGTATAGTCACTCATACTTACGGTCACTCAGTACAGGACTATCATATGCACTCATACACCTATATAGACACTCACACACCGCCACTCATCCATAGAGGTACTCACACACCTAGTCAGTCATGCAAATAATTAATCACACTGCCATTTACTCACCTATACAGTTATACACACACCAGCTCACTTACTCATACAAATACTAGCACATTCTTACGCTCTTATACAATCACTGATACAAGCACACACTCATCCATACAGCCACTCTCACAATCACACACTCTCACTTATAGCCATTTATATACTCCAACACACATATATACTGCCTTTCACATATGTAGTTACTCACACATGTACCACTGAGATATACATTCACTCACTAACACACCCATACACACACTCACCCACCCATACAGTCCATCACAGATGCACTCTTGAAACCATGCACCCAGTGAATCACCCACTCACACATCTATGCACAGAGTCACACACACCCCACCCACACAAACACTCAGGCACCCATACAGATACTCAGACAACCAATCAATAACCCATATAGACAATCATGTAGCTATTCACAAACCCATGCAGCCGCTTACACATCCACAGACAGACGGATACAGACATTCACACAGTTTAGTCACTAACCCATGCATTCAGTAAGATACGTTTAATCACTCACTTATAGAGTCAGTCACGCACCTACTAAATCATCCATTCAGACACTTATACACCCACTCATTCTTCAATACGCCTTTCCCTATATATATTAAACATATTTAAACTTTACAGAAACACACAGTCACTGGATGATGTCATCAGTGATGTCATCAGTGATGTCATTTGAGATGTCATCAGTGATGTCACTGACCATGTCATGAGTGATGTAATATGTGATGTCATCAGCAGTGCATTGCGGGGGCGCTAGTTATAGTTAGCTGAACTAACTATAACGGGGGAATTTCTCTGGTTTTGTTCGAGTGAAATGTCCAACTAACTATAACTTTCCCTAAAACCTATGGTTTTTTCAGGTAATTTCTAAGGTTTTTTAAATGCTAATTTCTAACTATAACGTGCCTGAAACCTATGGTTTTTTCAGTGAAAATATATATATATATATATAAAACTCACGCCCCAGCAATGCACTGTTGATGACGTCACATATTACATCACTCATGACATGGTGAGTGACATCACTGATGATATCTCAAATGACATCACTGATGACATCACTGATGGCATCATCCACTTAATCTGATGCACCTACTCACACCCAAATATAACCTTTCATACACCCACTCTAAAATACAGACTACCATTCTCGAAACCATAGACATACCAATACCAGTTAGTACATACCCACTCACTGATTCATAGGTCTACACACACATCCACTCACTCACCCATACAGTCACTCATACATGCAGTCACTCATCAATACAACCACTATTATATGCACTCATACACCCATACAGACACTCACACATCGCCACTCACCCATAGAGTTACTCACACACCTAGTCAGTCACCCAAAGAGTCAATCACAATGCCATTTACTCAACTATACAGTTCTACACACACCACCTCACTTATTCACAGATACTAACACATACTTACTCTCTTATACAATCACTGACACAAGCACACACTCATCCATACATCCACTCTCACAATCACTAACTTTCACATACATTCACTTATATACTCCAACACTCACATATACTGCCATTCACATATACAGTTACTCACACATATACCACTGAGACATCCATTCCCTCACCAACACAGCCATATGCATACTCACTCACCCATACAGCCCCTCGCAGATGCACTCATGAACCCATACACCCAGTGAATCACCCACTCACACATCCATGCAGGTAGTCACACAACACACAGACACTCAGGCACCCATACAGGTACGCAGACAACCAATCTATAACCCATATAGACACTGATGTACCTATTCACCAACCCATGCAGCCACTTACACACCAACTGATGGACTGATACAGACATTCACACAGATTAGTCACTCACCCATACATTCACCCAGACACGTATAATCACTCACTTATACAGTCGTCACACACTGACTGAATCATCATATATATATATATCACATTCTTAAACTTTTTAGAAACACTCACAGTCACTTGATGATGTCATCAGTGATATAATCAGTGATGTCATTTGAGATGTCATCAGTGATGTCATCAGTGATGTCACTGACCATGTCATGAGTGATGTAATATGTGACGTCATCAGCAGTGCATTGCAGGGGCGTGAGTTATAGTTAGCTCAGCTAACTATAATGGCTGAATTTCTCTGGTTTTGTACGAGTGAAATGTCAGACTAACTGTAACGTCCCTGAAACCTGTGGTTTTTTCAGTGAATATCTAAGGTTTTTTAAATGCTAATTTCTAACTATAACGTCCCTGAAACCTGTGGTTTTTTCAGTGAATTTTATATATATATGTATTCAATCTCCTCTCACTCTTACAAGGAAGGAATCAGCACTCAGGTTGTAGTTTGGAAGTATTTAATCTGCAAAGGATGCGATCCACGCGTTTCGGCTCATCCGAACCTTGATAACGATACAAGACGTCATTGTAGCTTCCTTATTTAAATGTACAAATGCCTCCAGTTGCCAACATTAACAAAGGACTACATATTACTTTAATCCAAAAAGCTGGCGGCCATATTGGCCTGGTCACAATGTGAAAATTCAGGAATTGATACAATAAAGAAAAGAAAAGAAGTGTTAATATGCACACAATGTCATTTCAGCATATCTTGCCCCGCGACCGCCGTACCTGTATGTTCGTCAACGTGACTTGTTCATAATAAACATACTTAGGATTGCAAACATCAACATAAACAATGGACTACACAATACTCTAAAGTGAAAGGCTATCGGCCATATTGATCTGGGCACGTTGTGTATTATAATGGTTCTTACATGAAAGAAAAGAAAAAAAGGGGTGTTAATATACACACACTATCCCTAAATAAAGTTCTAGCGATTATAGTTCCATTCCATTCACAGCTCATTTGAGATGTCATGAGTGATGTCATGAGTGTTGTCACTGACCATGTCATGAATGATGTAATGTCTGAGGTCATAAGCAGTGCATTGCAGGGGCGTAAGTTATAGTTAGCTCAGGTAACTATAACTGCTGAATTTCACTGGTTTTGTACGAGTGAAATCTGAGTCTAACTATAACGTCCCTGTAATCTTTGTTTTTTTCAGCGAGTTTCTAGGTTTTTTTTAACGTTAAGTAAGATGCCTATCACAATGGATGGTGGGGGGTTGGAAGCAGGGCCTGGCCTGGCATTGTGCTGCCCCCACCCAAGCTTGCTGCTCCTGCCTCCCCTCCTCCTTGCCATCCATTGTCCAAGTCCATGCCCCTGCTCCCTCATTACAGCCCTGTGTGGCCGTTCAATCAATCAGGGGTTTATAAAGAGCGCTACTCACCCGTGAGGGTCTCAAGGTGCTGGGGGGGGCAGCTCCGGATTAGTCGAAAAGCCAGGTCTTGAGGTTCCTCCTGAAGGTGTGCAGAGTGGGGGAGCGTCGGATGTTGACTGGGAGCTCGTTCCAGGTCTTTGCTGCGACGTAGGAGAAGGCTCTTCCGCCTGCTCTGGTTCTGCGGATGCATGGGGTCTCTGCCAGGGCTAGGTCGGCGGTGCGGAGGTTCCTTTTGGGTACGTGGAAGGAGACTCTTTCGTTGAGGTATTTGGGTCCGATGTTGTGGAGGTATTTGTAGGCATGGGTGAGTAGCTTGAAGGTTACTCTCTTCTCGATGGGGAGCCAGTGGAGATCTCATAGGTGCGGGGTCATGTGTTCGTGTCGTGGGGTTCCGAGGACGAGTCTGGCTGCGGTGTTCTGGATGGTTTGGAGCTCGTGTAGTAGGGTTTTGTTGATTCCGGCGTAGAGGGCGTTGCCGTAGTCCAGTCTGCTAGTTACGAGTGCGTGGGTGACGGTCTTTCTGCATTCGTGGGGGATCCACTTGAAGGTCTTGCGGAGGGTGCGGAGGGAGTTGAAGCAGGTCGAGGCAACGGCATTGATCTGGCGGGTCATGGTGAGGGAGGAGTCTAGAATGAAGCCGAGGTTCCGGGCGTGGTCCGTCGGGGTGGGGGGGTTTCCGATGGCAGGGGGCCACCAGGAGCTGTCCCACACCGTGGGGGAGGGTCCAAGGACGAGGACCTCGGTCTTCTCCGAGTTCAGTTTTAGGCAGCTGTTGCTCATCCAGGCTGCGACGTCTTTCATTCCTTCTTGGAAGCTGAGTCTGGTGTCCTCGGAGTTCTTCCTGAGAGAGAGGATGAGCTGGGTGTCGTCGGCATAAGATGAGCCCATGCTGTCTGACGATGGCGGTGAGGGGGGCCATGTAGATGTTGAAAAGCGTGGGGCTGAGCGAGGATCCTTGGGGTACTCCACAGTTGATCTCTGTAGGTTCGGAGAGGAAGGGAGGGAGTCTGATCCTTTGCGTTCTGCCGGAGAGAAAGGAGTGGATCCAGTCGAGGGCGGATCCTCATATACTGGCATCGTGGAGTCTGGCTGCGAGGCTGCTGTGTGAGACGGTGTCGAAGGCCGCGGAGAGGTCTAGTAGGATGAGGGCCGCAGTGTGGCCCTGGTCAAGGAGCATGCAGATGTCATCAGTGGCGGCGAGGAGGGCGGTCTCGGTGCTGTGGTTGCTGTGAAATCCAAACTGGGAGGAGTCGAGGATGGCGTTCTCTTCGATGAAGGTGGTCAGCTGGGTGTTGATGAATCTCTCGGTGACTTGTTGTTCTGCCACTGGCCTTCCCGCCTTCTCTGAACAGTTAGCTTGCTGCCCCATCCACCTCCTCCCTATCCTCTGTTGTCTGAATCCATGCACTAGCCTCCTCCCTCCTGCCATGCATGGTCTGATGTGCTGCCACTGCCCTCCATTTAGCATGATGTCCCAGTCCACTCCTCCTGCCCTTCATTGCCCAATTCTATGCCCCATCATTGACCTCCTGCTTAGCCTCTGTGCTTAGCTTGCTGCCCCTACTCTCCTTCCCCCTGCCCTCCGATGTCTGTGTGCATGCCCCAGCTCCATCCTTTTTGCCCACCTTGTTCCATGGACCTGCCCCTCCTATCTACTCTGAGGGGGATATTCTCAAGAACGTGAGATAATCATCGCCAAAAAAGGCTAACGCACGTTTTCATATCGCCGTCTATCGCGGGAAAATAACTCTGTGTTAACGTCGTATTCACAACACGGCGGTAACATGCGATAGTCTCCCGATAACGCGTCAAATGGCAGCGATAACATTAGTAGGATGGCGATAAAAATCTAAACCCGAACGTGAAAAAAGTCGCGATGGGCCCAACCGCGATACAAAACCAGCGATAAGCTGCGCCAGCCTGCAAGTCCCACAAATCAGGCGGCCAAAATCACTATAAAAGCGGCAACCAAAAACACAAACAAGACCCAAACAACTGCGAAGCCCCATGGAGGTAGCCGGAGCAAGTACAGAGGACAACCAGAACCCCACAAGCCCCACGGAGGACCAGCCTAGGACCATCATTGGGGAGACGGTGGCAGGAGTCGGGGTACCGGACACTGCACAACATGACCTGAGCCAACAGCAACAGGGTGAGTAATGACCAGGGACTGGGGGGACGGGGGGAGATGGGCACAATGGCACACATGCACAAGTAAGTATAGCACATCTGCGGACAAACCGTGCCCAAGAGTCACAACTCCGACCAAGGGCCCAATTTACCCAAGTCTGCAACATCTCAGCACTGCATAAGCACAGAAGTGAAAGGCACACCGCCTGAAAGGGATAAGGGCCAGCCAAATCAGACCCGAAGGGGCAACTCACCCTCAATGCAGCACACACACATAAGATGCAGAGCACCCCAACATTGACAACAATGTGGTACAAACTGCAACACTTTCACAACAGAACAGAGGACACAACTGTTTCCGCCTGTGTGTAGAAAATGGCTATTCGCATTTGGCATAGCAGGAAACTGTGAGATGACAATGTACAAGTACAACCTCACATCCCTGATGGTGTAGAAATGCCAAGTGTCCCGCTTCAAATAGGCGTCTCCTCATACACAGTCACAATGTACCATTCAGTCTGACAGTAAACTTGTACAATGCGTGAACATACATGTGAACACAATGTCAATCTGCATTTCCCTTCACATTGCAGAGGGAGAATCAACACCTCCTGCAGAGCAGACCCAACAACACAGCACTGATGATGAAGAGGACCTCCCCAACATCTACACCGTCGCACTCCAACAGCTCAGGGACAGCTCCGGCACCCCACCTCCAGGAGCAGGGCAGCCCAGCTGCATCCATGAGACCCCACCCCCTGCACAGGCCACACAGCAGAAAGCACCCACCACCACGGCTGTCTCCCAGGACCCCCACGACCAACACATGGCATTCCAACGCCATGTGTTAGGGTGCCAGGAGGAGATGGCTGACCAGCTGCGGGTGGGGTTCGACCTCATGGCAGCCAAACTAGATGCCATACGTTGGTGTCTAAGTCCCATCAGGGACCACTCACAGTCCCTAACGGACACCCACTGTCCGCTCCTTGCTCTACGACAAGCCATGGCTGACATTGCTGGAGTCATGACTCTGAGACAAGAACAACTGTCTAGTCAGAGTGGCCCCAGCGATGTCAGCCGGGAGTTGGGACACATAAGGAGAATGATGGAGAGCTTGGAGCGGATGCAGGTGGAAAGAATGTTTGCCACGGCTGCACACCAGCGAGATGTAGCTGTGATCTTCCATGCCCTGCAGATCCTCATCATGGCATTGCCACCACAAGGCCTGGCGCGGATGGATGCTGGTGCTACTACTACATCCACATCTCCTCCCCCTGAAGTGTCAGTGCCACACAGTGCGGCAGATTTCCCACCTCCGTCCCCTGATGTGTCACTGCCACACAGTGATACAGACAGAACACCACCACCCGCATGTGAGGCACCTGACACATCAGAGGACGAAGATGATGATGAATCTGGCTTTGTGGCTAGAATGAAGTGGTAGCATTCATCTCCGCCATATGGCCGTGTTCAGCTTGGTTCTGCCCTCTGCATCATGCCCTGGAATAACACCTCCCACTGTCCCCCCATACACTGAGCGACACTCACCTTGGACCTAGACATGGACTGCCATATTTGGTGTGGTTACCAATGACACAGCAATCACACTGCGGACTGTAGTCTTCCACTCCCTATGAACTTGTCAATCCCGAAAGGACTCTGGCTGGCCAACCACGGGCCAACAATGTAAAGTGGGGTTTGCATGGCCCTGTACTGGTCCAGCTCCAACACTCCACTGAATGTGAATAAATCATTCAACTTCACACAGATGTGTCATGGCCATGATCATTCAAGAATGAAAGTATGGATGAATGTAGGGACAGTGATTCCACAAAAGAGGCACTCCCTGGGTAATGCTATCAATGCGCATGTATGGCCGTGACCCAGATAGGCATTGAGACTCACATTGTCATTCAAATCAACACTCATCACAGTTGAATACAAGTAAAGGTGCGTAGACTTTATTAGCATATGCGTGTCAGTATGGGCAAGATAAGTGCCACAACATGCAGACCAATGCAGCAGTATGTCAGAATGAGGAATGTTGCCAAGTGCCTCTGTCCACTCCGGGGGAGTGCCTCACCTTTCACAGGTGCGTGTTAAGCCACGTTGTTGTCCGCTCATGTATTCGAAGTCCAGGCGAATGCAGCCATGTCCACTGTTGTCGTGGGATATGTAACCAGATCTCCAAGATGCAACAAGGTGTCGGGACATGTGCAATGTGTTCCAATCAGTTGTGGCTGCAGGTGCGTAGTTACTCGTCCATGAAAGAGATTGCAGCTTCGTAGGCTAGCATTTCCAACATGAGGTCGTTGTCGACTTCATCAAACAGGACGGCGAGGCGATCCATTAGCAGGTCCGGACAGATGTGCTGCATCCACCCCCTTACACCAATTAGCACTACTGCCCAATAGGGGAGCGGTTCAATGTGGTCACTGCACACGAGGATTTGTGCAATCTCCCAGGTACAGCTGCCAGCATGTATGCCAAGTATCAAGGCATCCCATAAACGGGTATCACGGTGACACTCCTGGTCGTGGGCCAACAGGGGGCGCACACACATGTCAAAAACCAGTTCAGCTACCGTCCTGTTGGATAGGCAGACATCCATGGACCACTCGAACATGCACAAGTGACAATGCAACACAGGCTGAATTCAGGTGACTTTGGCAAGGCGGAAGCTTAGCCGGTAACTGATCCGCAGCACTGCCAATGGCAGTGCCCCCAGGAAATGCAGCATTCGTGCACGGTACAGTTCCACGTGACAGGGGTTGTGCATGTGTCCGGGATGTTCGGCCATTGCGTTAGTGGCTCTTGTTGAAGCTGCACTGTTCTGACCTGCAGCAGTTCTGTGGATGAAATGTCACATCTCGGATCAATGAGTTGTTTTAGTGTGCACCTGTTGTACGCCTGGGATGTTGTGGGAGTAAGTGTGAAGGCCATTCCATGCAAGATAACTTCGAGCAAGGACTCCTGTGTGTGGGGTGTGTATACGTTGGTCTCTCGTCGGGCTGTGCGTAGTGTGGGAGTCAGCATCAGCTGCCATAGTATCTGTCAGGGGTTGCCGGGCTCATGCAATTCCGAGGTCGGAGGTGCAGATGTGCTTCCGCCTGATAGTTCAGACAAAGGATCCTTCATCCCTAGTGTAAGTTTGTAATCTGCTTGCATTCATGGAATGTGAAGTGGCTTGTTGGGGGTGGGGTGGGATGAGTGCGACTTTGGGATTCATTATTGACATGACTTGCATGTGGCATATGAGCGGCATCACTGTGTGTTACGTTGCCTCACAGCTGCTCCTCCCTCCCCCGAACCCATTTACTTATGTGTGCTGCGCGATTGCATCACTTGCACTCCTACGGCACAGTATTGTCATACCTGTCTGCGCATGTCCACAAGCCTGACAATGACACTGTGATGTTGGCCGTTGAAGGTGATGGGCCACGTGAGTGTAGGCCTATGTTAAGGAGAGGGCGGACACAGATGTAGAGTACATGCCTGGCTGAACTGACGCTGCTAATGTGGCTGGGCATTTTGCTCATGCTGCGGCAATACAGATACACACAACACTTGGCATGTATGATCCTGGACCCCGAGCGGTCTTGCGCTCCTTCATTACTCCGTTCGTGCAAGCCCGCCCTCCGGGTGCATGCTACATTGCAACATTGTCGCTTACAGGGGGGATGACTTAGCTACATGTCCAAGCTATTACCCACTGCCTGAGGTGACATTGTTGCGTCCGCTGTCCACAGCACAATGTAATGTGGTAGGGCCCGGGGCCATCATTCATGCATAATGACCACACGGACACACTTAGATAGATAGTGGAACTGGCTACGGGCACGTGCGCCCGGCCCCTTTTTATTACCAGGATCACATATCCAGTTATGCCTGTGCTGGATGGGTGTGGGGTGAGTGTGAGCCAGCCCTCAGGGAGTGGTTGGTGCTGGCAACAACTTGAACAGTGATCACTATTAAAGCGGAAACAGAAAACACCAACATAACACAAACAACTGCGAAGCATCATACAGGTAGCCGGAGCAAGTCCAGAGGTCACCCAATATTCAATCAGAAGGGGCCATGACTTGTGGTGCACTGAGCTAGGGGCACCAGAGCTGAACGTGCTTATGTGAAGAAATTGTCAATGATTGTGTCCCTTCGGGATATTCCTGCCGCAGCTGCAGAGTGGTGTGTTACCCCTGCCTCATCTTCATCATCATCGTCCCAGGTCTTTCACACTGCCTGAGGTGACATTGTTGCGTCCGCAGTCCACAGCACGTAACTCAATCATAAAGGGTCCATGAGCTGTGGTGCACAGAGTTAGTGGCACCTGTGGTGCTCAGCGGGTGCGCAGCCAGCGATGATGCGTCATCCGGTCAGGCCGCACTGGGAGCAATGTCTTTTCCCTATTGAATTCTGCCTCAATAAGGCCACGTGGCGTTGACTTGTGGTACACAGAGTTAGTGGCACCTGTGGTGCTCAGGGGGTGCGCAGCCAGCGATGATGCGTGGTCCGGGTGGGCCGCACTGGAAGCAATGTCTGTTGCCTACTGGGCTCTGCCATCAATAAATCAAGTCTCAATTTAATTTGTGGGCCCTGCTGACCGCAGTGTAGGCCGGAGGCAGAGGTCAGCAAGGGCCCGCAGCCACGTGGCGTTGACTTGTGGTGCACAGAGTTAGTGGCACCTGTGGCGCTCAGGGGGTGCGCAGCCTGCCATGAAGCATAGTCCGGGCGGGCCGCACTGGTGGCAATGTCTGTTGCCTACTGGACTGCGTCATCTGCAATCGTGACTCGATCTGAATTGTGAGCGCTGCTGGCCGCAGTGTAGGCCGGAGGCAGTATCCAGCACACACATAACTCCCTGGTGCTGTGCGGCTGGGTGCGCTGGGGGCCTGTGTCGCGGAAGCCAGCGATGGGCTGAGGGGGGTGGCGGTCATGGCGGCGGCCTCGTGGCAGGGTGAGGGGCGCCGCCCTGGCAGACAAGTTGGCCATCCCGGAAGTGAGCCACGCCCAGAGCCCCGGCCTATTTATTCACACTCCTACGCTGGACTGGCGTACGTCGGACGAGCCCACTCCGCTTACGCTTACAGGGGGGGACGGCACAGCTACATGACCGAGGTCTTCCACACTGCCTGAGGTAACATAGTTGCGTCCACTGTCCACAACACTACAAACACCTGCAGTATATGTCCATATGGACAGGTCTGTGCTCTGCATACTGAGGTCTGTCCAGCACATCACCGCCACACTTGACATTGTGTGCATTCTTATTCATGGGTGACTTGCCTCCTTCACACATACTTGGTTTTAACCTCTCCCCACATTCTGCTATTGTGTGGCTGAGGGGCCATGCCATTTTTGGAATGTCTGCTGTCCTGTTCTGCGCTGCCTCTGTGGTAGTCGGGGGGGGTGGTCCAGGGGGGGGCCTGGGGGTGGTGGCGGTGGGTGTTGTGGCCCTCTCGGGTCTCCGAGCTGCACGATCAGTGTCTCAATGACATGTATTGGTCTTCAGGTGTGGCTCTGGGCTGGGCTCCCTTTCATACTGCAGGTAGTCGTCCTGCTTAACACCAGTAAAAGGCAGGTGTTAAATCCCTGCTGCTAACGCGCCGTATCGCCTGTTTTTGGGTCGCATCGCAGATCTGGCTGGTCGTTGTGAATATCACGAACTGGTGTTTTCGTGTGTTTTTGCACGGGAACACCTACTCTGCATATCATTAGCATTAGTTGTCTCTCTCATCCGTGGCGATGTTTTTTGCGGCAGCTATCGCTGGAAAACAGGCGATATGGGCAGTTTGCACCAGCTTGAGAATGGGGCGAGAATTCTTTCACCACTTTTGCTGCGCTAAAGTGCCGATAACTCTGCGATAAGTCCTTGAGAATATGCCCCTGAGTGTTCTGTTGAGCTGCCACTCCCCTCCCACCTGCCTAGCATTGTCAGATGACTGTAACCTGTCCCTGCCACCTCCACCCTGCCTGTCCACGTTCCATGCCCCTATCCCCTTCCTCCTGTCCTCCATGGTCCATTTTACTGCCACACCCTTCTGCCCTCCCTGGTCTTTTGTGCTGCAACTGCTCCTCCTGCCTGCCCCGTGTGGCTGTTGTGAGGCCCCTTCCCCTGAACTCTCTTGTCTGTGCCCAGCTCCTACCCATCCCTTCTATCCTCCATGGTCCTTTGTGCATGCCCCTGCCCCCTCCTTCTTGCCCATCATGGCCATTGTGCTGCCACTAACCTTCCCGCTTGCCATGCATGGACTTCTGTCCTGCCACAGCCCCTCCCACCTTCCATGTGTGGTCAGCTAGCTGCCCCTGACCCCCTCCCACCTTCCCTCCATGGTCTGTGTGTATGCCATTATAGTCTCACTGTTGCTCTCCATGGTGTGTCTTGCTTCTAGTGCCCATCCTGCCTGACCTCCATGGTCAGCTTGCTGCTCCTGCCCTGCCCCCTTGCCCCCTGCCCTCTGTTTTCCATGTGCAGACCCCTATTTCTCCCTCCTGGCTTGTCTGTTCCATTGTAATGCCCCTGATCCCTCCCTCCTGCCCGTGATGGTCCGTTATGCTGCAGCTTTCTCTCCTGTCTGTCCATTTATGGTCAGCTAGCTGCCATTGCCTCTTTCCCCTCTGTTCTCTGTTGTCCATGTGCATGGTCCTGTCCCCTCCCTATTGCTTTCCATGGATTGTTGTGCTGCACTCCCGTCCCGCATGCCCTGTGTGGTGTATTGTGCTGCTTCAAACCCTGATGCCTGCCCTGTAAGGTCAGTTTGGTGCACCTGTCCATGTCCCTCCTGTCCTCTGTTATCCGAGTCCATGTCCCTACCTCAATTCCTCCTGCCTTCCATGATCCAATGTACCATACTTGCTAACATTTTGAACTTGGTAAGAGGGAGATTTTGAAAACAAAACTGGGCTATTGATTTTCCCCATTGACTTACATTGAAAAAGAGGAGATTGTAGACAGGAGACAGATCAAATAAAGCCCATTTGGGCTTAAAAACTTTGGGCGTTTCCTGGCTGAATCGGGTCTGTTGGCATGTATGGTTGTACTACCACTGCCTCTTCCTTCTGCCCACAATGGTCTATTATATTGCCACAGCCTCTCTTGCCTGTCCTGCATTGTTGGTTTGTTGCCCCTGCCCCCCTTTCCACTGCCCTCCATAGTCTGTTGTGCTGCCACTGCCCTTCCTGCCTGCCCAGTGTGGTCAAATTCTTGCCTCTGCACCCTCCTACCTGCCTTCAATTTTCTGAGTCCGTGCCCCTGGCCTCTGCCTCTCAACAGTATCCTAATGAACAACTAGATTGCTAACATTCTATATTTATTACAAAAGTGTGGCACGCCTGACGTCATCTTGATGTAATCAAAACTGTAATAACTAGAGCATTTCCTTTAGAAATTACAGAAATGAGAGGGTCTTATTTGCATCAAAATTATGGTTAGTGCTCTAAAAAACTAAAATGAGGACATATTTTCTGAGTTTTCAAATAGCGACAAAGCACTTTTAGCACTACTTGCACTCCTCTCAGTATGTTTGATATAAGAACTTCCATAGCAATGTATAAGGAAGAATTTTGTATTGTACATAAAGTTTGTCTCTTTTTTTATCTGATGATGCGTTTTGTGGACCTCCGTAGGAGTTCCATAACAAAATACAATTAAATTGAATTGAATTGAATTGACAAAGCACTTTTAAATTATTTGTTATCTTTATGTTTTTTTATCCAGTTGACCACTTGATTAAATGTTGCACTTAGGGGAGAGGATGTGGTGTTACTTCCAGAGCTGCAGACTTTGCAATTGGGGAACCAGGTTGGAGTTTCTGCTTCAGCTCGACATTCTGTGATTTCGGTCAAATCACTTAATCTCCCCATGTCTACAACCAAAATGAATTTGTCCTTGTGTGATGTAACCAATGCTCATGTAAAGCACTCCAATACCTGACCAGTCTGCACTATATAAAAAGTGTTTTGCACACTTGTGTCATTGGGCTATACGTGGGCTACATCTGGGTGATATTTGTGCTACATTTGGGCTCTTTTGTCTCTGGTGGCCATCTTGGGAGATTTATTTGTTATGAAGTTTCCTAATTTCCTCATTTACTGCAGTCTCCTCAGTAGGAAATGCTTTCAGTTTTTACTTTGATTCCATCAAGAAGGCATTCAGATGTGTCACACATTTGCCATAAATTCTGAATGTTAGCACTCTAGTTGCTCATTAGATCACTGTAGTAAAGCTACTGCTCACCAGGGAAGTCTGCTGCTGGTATTGAAAGTGCATGTTTCAGTCTACAAGTCAGAATTTTTTAATGAAATAGAAGAGGATTTGAGAAGTCACTCAAAATGTGCCCTAATTTTTCTTTCTTCAGCACTAATCATAATTTCTATGGCAAATGAACCCCATCATTTTGTTCCTTTTTAAATTAAATGTTTTAAGTGTTACCAGTTTATTCCAATCAAAATGGCTTCAGGTGTGCCATACTTTTGTCATAAGTAAGACTGTTAGTGCTCTAGTTGTTCTTTAGATCACTCTGGGACATTCTGTCATTGGGCTATACGTGGGCTACATCTGGGTGATATTTGTGCTACATTTGGGCTCTTTTGTCTCTGGTGGCCATCTTGGGAGACTTATTTGTTATGAAGTTTCCTAATTTCCTCATTTACTGTAGTCTCCTCAGTAGGAAATACTTTCAGTTTTTTACTTTGATTCCATCAAGAAGGCATTCAGATGTGTCACACATTTGCCATAAATTCAGAATGTTAGCACTCTAGTTGCTCATTAGATCACTGTAGTAAAGCTACTGTTCACGAGGGAAGTCTGCTGCTGGTATTGAAAGTGCATGTTTCAGTCTGCATGTCAGAATTTTTAATGAAATAGAAGAGGATTTGAGAAGTCACTCAAAATGTGCCCTAATTTTTCTTTCTAGAGCACTAATCATAATTTCTATGGCAAAATGAACCCCCTCATTTTGTTCCTTTTTAAATTAAATGTTTTAAGTGTTACAACTTTATTCCAATCAAGATGGCTTCAGGTGTGCCATACTTTTGTCATAAGTAAGACTGTTAGCGCTCTAGTTGTTCTTTAGAACACTCTGGGATATTCTGTCATTGGGTTATACGTGGGCTACATCTGGGTGATATTTGTGCTACATTTGGGCTCTTTTGTCTCTGGTGGCCATCTTGGGAGACTTATTTGTTATGAAGTTTCCTAATTTCCTCATTTACTACAGTCTCCTCAGTAGGAAATACTTTCAGTTTTTTACTTTGATTCCATCAAGAAGGCATTCAGATGTTTCACACATTTGCCATAAATTCAGAATGTTAGCACTCTAGTTGCTCATTAGATCACTGTAGTAAAGCTACTGCTCACCAGGGAAGTCTGCTGCTGGTATTGAAAGTGCATGTTTCAGTCTGCATGTCAGAATTTTTGTAATGAAATAGAAGAGGATTTGAGAAGTCACTCAAAATGTGCCCTAATTTTTCTTTCTGCAGCACTAATCATAATTTCTATGGCAAAATGAACCCCCTCATTTTGTTCCATTTTAAATTAAATGTTTTAAGTGTTACCTATTTATTCCAATTAAGATGGCTTCAGGTGTGCCATACTTTTGTCTTAAGTAAGACTTTTAGCGCTCTAGTTGTTCTGTAGAACACTCTGGGAAGCTGCAGTAGAACACAAAGGAATCAACTGACAGTCTCTGCCTTTGTTGGATGTACATGTTTTACTGAGAATGTCAGACTTCATTCTCACATGACTGAGAAAGATAATGTGAATTTACAGAAAATATGCTCTCATTTTAGCTTCTAGATCACCTTCCAAACCTGTATGGGAAAAGTATGAGAAAATAGTTTTCTCTCAAACATGATTCATGATATCCCAGCAGAAGGCTTTTTGACAGGGTAAAATCACCTTAGAACACACCACAATTCCTAAAATTAGTATGGTACCATCAACAAATGATTTATAATGTAACTAAAGTCTGTTATCACCCTTTATACGTTCTCCTTTTGGTAACCCTCAAAACCTTCCATTCACTACAATGCATTTTAATGGGGTGCTATCATGTATATTGGTCCCAAGATGGCTGCCAACACTTCTTGGATGAAGTGCTGACAGCCAATCAGATCTCACGATGAGATGTGTGGTTAGGCTCCCCCCAGATATATACATTTCTTTTTCCTTTAATATTTAAAAAACTACTGAACAGATTTACACCATTTAAAAAAGTGCGCTTTCTGAACCAAGAGCTACCTTTTTGCCAAATTTGGTGTAATTCCGTTCAGCAGTTCGAGCTGTAGCCTTGTCTAAAGTTTCCTATGGAAATTAACATGGGGAAAACGCATTTTGGGACCCCCCTTTTTTCTTGGCCCCCGTTTGACAAATCACCCCGAAACTGCCAAGACAGGAGCTGATCTGAGTGGGCCATTAGTTTTGAAAATTTCGTGAAGATTCGTCAAACGACGCCAAAGATATTGGCAAATCAAAAAACGCTTTTCCTATGGAAACTAGGTCCTAACTATAACTACCTACTGGCGACCGCCAGTAGGTAATATATATATATATATATATATATATATATATATATTTACATTTGCATGTCGTTTTATCTGATTCATTTGACATTTGGGAAAGCCTTTCTGGTAGAGAGAGTTGCTCTAATAAAACCCTGCGCTTTATTCTGAAAACTGTTGTTTGATGTGCCTCATTTCATGAGTGTGAAGACCCCTTTCCAGGTGCTTTCTTGATTTACCAGGTGCCTCTGCTGGGGAGTGCTACATTTCTTTTATTTGGGAGGGTAAAGCAAGACATCATCTTAAACAATAACTCAGCAAAACTCAAATTCATGTATGAGATCAGTGAATCCAAAGTGATATTATTAGACACAGAGATATACATTGATGAAAACATAATCCAAAAAACTTTACACCACAAAATAACCACCACCAATTCTGTGCTTCAAGCAGACAGTCTCCACCAACAAAACCTAAAGTGGAGTATCCCCTACAGGGAATTTCTGAGAATCAAAAGAAACTGCTCCCAGAAAAGAAAAATGAAGAAACACTGCAAACTGATTTTAATCCAGAAAATATCCAAAACATGTGATAAGCACATGGTTAGCCAAAACTGAACAAAATGCCACAGAATCTATATGATTAATCACAACCTATTCAGCAGAAGTGAAGAAAGTACCCCAGGTTCTCAGAAAACATTGGGGTCTATTTCAGCTGGACCCAACTGTTGCTGACATAGTGAGAAATCACCCGAACATCACGTTTGGAAGAGCCAAAAATCTCAAAGACATACTTGTGCATAGTCATTTTGAAACAGTAAAATCACATTGGCTAAGACGTCCAGGATTCTGGAAGTGGAAACAGTGTAAAGATTGAAAAATTGCAACAGAAACAGAGGAGTTTGTTACAGCAAAGAAACAAAAATTGAAATTCAAACAGAACATCACATGCAAGAGCATATATTTAGTCTATGTCATTGAATGCCCTTGTGTATTGCACATATTGGAAGTACAATTTTCAAATGAGATAAACAAATCCTAAAACATGTGAGAGCTACGAATAACGAGGATAGGAGCAACCTTGTGGCCAAACATATGGAACAGCATCATCAAAGTGATTACTCTAAATTGATATTCCATGCAATTGACCGAGTGGAAAGGGCGGAATGAGGAGGGGACAGTAAACTAGGTTGCGACAGAAAGAATCTTGCTATATCCTGTCACTACCCACAAAAACTCCAAATGGGCTTAATCAAGATGAGGAACTATATGTCCATCTATAGCACAAGAACAAGAATATGAATAGAGGGCAAAAACAACTTGCAAAAATCACAAAGAAGGACCAGTATATATGATGCTAAATGACATAGAAAGATCACTCATTGGTCAAACCAAAAAGTTAGAGATGACAGAATGATCAAATCAAGATATGAAATAAGCACACAGAAATACTCTCAGTAATTAATGATGCACAATAAAAGCCCACTGGAGGGCATCAGAAAGTGAATAAATGAACAAAGACATTTTCACAAGTTCTAACTTGGAAAAACTAGTGGAGTAAATTCAGGTGAAATCAAATCCACTCAAGGACAGTTGAAAAAAGAAATTAATGTGGAGGTCTTAATACCGAAGAAATTCACAGCTTACAAAATAAAGCAATGTGCATAAAAAGAAAAAAAAATCAAACCAATGAAGAAAGCTTAGATAAGTCACCTTCACCTAATCTTCAGCACACATATGCAAAGGGAAAATCTTTGCAAGAAATATGACCATGCATGGAGCCTCTAGAAATTAAATCAAAGTGATATGGAGGCAAGAAAATGCATAATCCAAGGAATAAATAAAACACCAACAAGGTGAAATGAAATACATTATTAATGAAATGTCATTGAATCATCATCATTTTTTTTTAAACTTGGCTGGCACAACATTTCTTTTTTTGTACATCCATATTCGCTGCTTTTAATGCACAGTCACTTTTTTCACACTTGTTTCACCTTTTACTTCCAGCATCGTTTTTTCACCAATTATAACCTCAAGATTGTTCAAACAAGTGCATTGCATCACATTAAGCATAGTAATATTGAATAGGAAAAGCAACAAAATAAAAAATAAATAAAGATGATTGCAGGAATCTTGAATTTAGAGGAAAAGAGAAAAAAACAGTAACTGGAAGAATTAGCCCACTGGAAGGCAGTGAAATAATTAAACAAACAAAGAACTGCAAATACCAGCATGCAAAGCATGACAGGATAGAAAACCAATGAAGGAAATAATCATGCAGAGCTCTTTGGAAGAATCAGCCCAAAGGAGGGCAGTGAAAGAAAGAAAGAAACAAATAACTACAAATACTAGCATGCAAATCATGGCAGGATTGAAAAACAATGAAGGAATAGATCACGAAGAGTGCTTTTGCAATAAAAGACAGATTGACAAGGGGGTAAAGTAACTCTAAAATCAGACAGTGCTTTTCTGGGACTAGTAAAGAAATGATTTGCACTATCAATTGAAAAACTGTTTTGATAATGTTGCGCTTAAATCACAACAATCTTAAAAATGATAATGATGTTTCCTTTTTAAATCTGCACTCATCGTATTTTAAAAGTTTAGACATGTTTCACCATTTTTCACTGGTTTTGCACAAAATGTATTGCACTGTGTAGAACACCTGCATGTAAAAACTACATCTCCCATGTAATGGGAAGTAAAGAATTGTAAAACGGGTATTAAAATAGTAAAAGGACTGAAAAAATATCCTGTGAGCGAGGTCCAGGAGGACTGAAATGCATTGGGCGTTGTCCGAACCATTCCACAGTTTCAATAAATGAAATTACAATCCTGATCTGGAAGTGCGACTTATTGTTATTCCGGCAACAAAAACGTGTTCTTTTGATTTTTTAGTGACATGGTCCTGCCGCTCAAGCTCACACCATCAAATTTAAAAAAGAGCGCCATTTCCCTTTGCCTAATTGGCACTCTACAGGCTTAAGAAAAAGGCAGCAACACAATCCGATTGAACCTCAAACGTTTTATTTTATTTTATTTTTAGGTATCATCAACAAAAAGATACAATTGTGCAAGAGCAATGGCCGAAGCGTTTCAACAATTTGCCTTCCACTAGACCATTGAGTCCTTCTTTACAAACACTCTATTTAAAGTGACAATGTGCAGGTGTCTTATTATGCCACGTTCTAGGAACCCTGTATGGGAATGTGGAGTGTGGGGGCAACCTGCATTCGGCATTCTTTGTATTCAGCTGGCATTCCAGTGAAGTCAGTTATGTTAGAGCTGGGCGAGGGATAGCTACGCTCCTGTTGCAGGGAAACCGGCTTTACAAATAAACCACTTCAGCTTACCTCTGGCTTCTGACTGTTACTTGGAGGGTGCAAGAATTGGCGATGAGGAGGCCAGCCATCCCCTGCAACTTTCGGAGGTAGCTTTGAATCAAGCAGCGTGCTGGGCCACACTCCTTGGTATTGGTGTCTCCATATGTGCTCAGCGCAAGGATGACAGGCACTGCAGCGCATCCTTCAAACACCTTGTGTGAAGATTTGAGATGTCTTTGTGCAACTGACTATTGATGTCACAGGACTGCCTCTACGTTTTGGTTGCTAAGAGTACTACTGTTGGGACTTACATTATTTCCTCAATTATTTGTTGTTTGGGGTCGGTGATATATTATTATTTCATACTTTTTTCACCTTACCTTTACTGCTTTCATTATGCAGATCCAGAGTGCTTTAGTTACCCCTCCTCTATTTCTAGCTCAATCAGGCCCACTAAATGTAGAGAAGGAGGACTAGATAGAAATGTCTGAGACATACTTAGAGCCTCTGGATGGTTAAAAGTTTAGTGCTGCAAGAAAAAAGCTTTGCTTTTGGGCATCCTTGCAAAGAAGTTCAAAGTGTTTTTTAAGTATCTTCCAATATGCACAGAACCTAATGGGAATCCCATTGAAGATGTTTATATTGAAGCGAAAAAATGGCTGGAACGTAGATTTGCAAAGGAAATTAATGTAGTGATGAATAGGTACAAATTCTACACTTGTCCTCAATTGGAGAATGAAACTATTGATGAGATTGTCGCTAAGCTGAGGGATTTGTCCATGAAATGCATGTTTGGGGCAATGACAGATGAACTGGTACGTGATCAATTAATAGTTCATTGCAAAGGCAAGATAATTCAAGAGCGACTATGGGCTGCCAAGAACCCATCCTTGAAGGATGCTATAGATATGGCTAAGGTAGTAGAAGAGTCACAGTTGTGCATGAGGGAAATGGAGAAGATATAAATGTCTAATGGTGATGTTGCACGTGTATCTAGAGAGGAATCTAATGTGGGTGTGGTGGTCAAGTCCGCCAGCACCTTTGGAAAACCTAAACAATATAACAAAATATGTTATGGGTGTGGAAGCAATTATCATACTGTGGAGTAGAGAAAATGTGTGGTGCTCAATAAGGACTGCAAAAAATTCAGTTGTAGGGGTCACTTTGCTTCAGTGTACCAACAGAGTGGCAAATATAGAATGGCTACTGTGGACGAGGTGAGTGCACAGAAAGTTGGTAAAGGACACATTCTTTGCTTTGAGGGCATGAAAGGCAAGTTGTCAAGACCCTGGATAGTATTTGGGATTAATGAGAGTAATGTTGAACTCATGGTAGATTGTGGTTCAATGTACACCATAACCCCAAAAAGTATGTTTGTGGCGCATTGGATGGAAAATGACCTATAACCAAAGTATATCCATCCATGCGGTTATCAAGGAGAGACCATTAATTTGGTAGGATATATGGAAGTAGGTATGCAGTTTGGAGGCAGAGAGATGAAGGGAAAAGTGTATGTGGTGGAAGATGGGCCACCCATATTAGGTTGGGTACACCAAAAATATCTTAACATCATTATCAATCCTATAGAGACTCAACAGTTGATGATAATTGATGAAATATCACTTACGGATATTCTGAATAAAGCACAGGAAGTGTTTAGAGAGGAGTTGGGTCTCCTCAAGAAGGACACCCTTAAAATTGTGTTGAAGCCTGATGTGGTGACTGTTCAACACAAAGAAAGAAGAATTCACTTGGTTGCTCATTCTGCTATGAAAGATTTGTTGGAGGAGATGCTTGTGAGTGGTGTAATTGAACCAGTGGAGGCGTCCAGTTAGGTGTCTCCGGTTGTGATTATGGAAAAATCTGATGGCCGGTACAGGTTCTGGGTGGATTTGAGGTCACTCGATCAAACTGTGGTAGACACCTTACCATTACCCAACATTAGTGAATTAATTTTGGCCTTGGGTGGTGGTCGATATATTTCTAAGCTTGACTTGAAAAATGCCTACCACCAAGTCAAATTACATGAAGATTCCAAGTCCCTCACGTCCTTTATCACCATGCAGGGAATGTTTCAATTCACTCGTATGCCCTTTGGTCTTTGATCAGCAACTAGTGTATTCCAGAGAATGATGGGTGAACTGGTTAAGGGCATGAGGAATAACTTGTACTCTCAAGATGACATTTTGATTTTAGGTGACACTATTGTTATGTTATGTTATGTTATGTTATCAAGATTTGTAAAGCGCACAAATACCCGGAGGTGTCTTGGCGCTGCGGACAAAGTAAGCCACTGATGAGTCTCTAGTTACAGAAGAGCCAGGTTTTTAGTTCCTTTCTGAAAGAGACAAGAGATGACGCATTTCTCAAATCAATCGGTAGGGAATTCCAGAGTTTAGCAGCGCAGTAATGAAAGCTGCGACCACCCCAGAGTAAGGTGCGAATTCTGGGCACTCTCAAGAGTTTAGCACCAGATGAACGAAGGTGTCTAGTTGGTTCATACCAAACAAGAAGATTTTGCAAAAAGGCTGGCCCTGTATGATTCAGGGCCCTGAACACCAGGCTAAGAGCCTTGAATTTTATTCGCTGCGCTACAGGGAGCCAATGCAAATTACGGATCTCACCAGATACTGATTTGAACCAAGGGGTGTTTGACAGAAGTCGAGCGGCTGAATTTTGCACGCTCTGTAGTCTTTTCAGGCAGTGCTTCTGGACGTTTATAAACAGCCCATTACAATAATCCAATTTAGACTGGATTAATGAAGTGACTACAGTTCTTTTCGTGTCCTCCGGAAGATAAGGGAGAATCTTCCTGAGTTTCTTAATAAGGAAGTGGGCGGAGGAAACCACAGCATTAGTGTGTTGAACAAAAGAAAGTTTACTATCCACCCATACTCCCAGGTTCTTCACTTTAGTTGCTGGTTCCGGTGGATCACCCATATCAACGGGCCACCACACACTGCCCCAGCTAGGATGCAGATTCCCAAAAGTCAAAATTTCAGTTTTTCCCGAATTGAGTTTAAGGCAGTGTGTGCTCATCCAATTAGTGATGACACCCATGCAGTTCTTAAATTGCAGAGCAGGCGAGGACTGATTTTTATATGCTGCTACTACAATCTGGGAATCATCTGCATACGAAGTGAGGCTAAAGCCAAAAATCCGGATAAGTGGGGCTAGTATATATTAAAAAGGGTGGGTCTCAAGGAGGAGCCCTGGGGCACTCCACAAGGGAGGAAATATGGCTCAGACTGGTATCCATCGTTCGACACTACCAGTCTTCTGTCCTTAAGAAAGGAGGACACCAGTGCCAGTGCTGAACCCCCAACTCCCAGAATCTTCAGCCGTTGTTGTAGGAGGAAATGATCAACCGTATCAAATGCGGCTGATAGATCGAGGAGTATCAGGGCCGCTGACCCTCCCCCATCCATCACCGCTCTTATTTCCTCCGTGGCTTTAATAAGTGCCGTTTCGGTATTGTGTTTCCGACGGAAACCGAACTGAGAATGGTCCAACAAATCATATTCACCAATAAACTGGGAAAGTTGGATATTCATAATTTTGTCAACTATCTTCGCAGGCAGCGGCAAGCGGGCTATGGGGCGATAGTTTTTGGGATCAGCTGTATCCAAAGTTGGTTTTTTCAGCAATGGAAGGATAGACGTATCCTTCCAAATTGCTGGGAAATTGCCAGAGGAGAACATGGAGTTGAAAATATCTGTTAACACCGGGCTTACCAAATCAGAAACTTCTTTCAGCAGCTCAGGTGAGCAACACAACATAATTCTCAGACTGGCATTGCGCAGGGTAAAAGAAGGCGGGTGACTCTATGTTGTGAAAAATGTAAATCTTTGGTTGAACAGATGGATTACTTGGGATACAGCATCACTGCAGAGGAGGTAAAACCTAAAGAGAATTTGTTGAGGGCCATCATGTTGGCTCAGCCCAAACAGACAAAGATATGTTGAGATTCTTCTTGGTACTCATCAGGTACTATGCCAAGTGTTAGAATTGTGGGTCTCTAGTTGACAGAGGTAGGTACCTTTGTCCAAATAGGGACCCTTGCTTCTAGTTAGGGTAAGGGGGATACACTTCTAAAATAACCTTTTCTCACCCCCTTGGTAGCTTGGCACGAGCAGACAGGCTTATCTCAGAGGCAATGTGTAAAGCATTTGTGAACAAATACAGTGAAAACACTACAAATGGACACCACACCAGTTTAGAAAAATAAGTAATCTTTATCTAAAACAAACAACAAAACTCCACAATACAGTAATAAAAATATGACTTTCAAATGGTAGAAATAGTTCAGTTTTTTTTTTTTAAACTTTATTTACCAGTTTCGAGTGCATGACAATAGATCCATGAGTGCTCATTGTGTAATACATAACAGTTGTTAGATTGCAAAAAAAGAAGTAAAAGACAAGCGCCATGCAGATTAGACAACCGTTACAACTTAGATTAAAAAGGATAGTTCTTATCCGACCGTCCATCCCACTTGTCTGAACACATATCACACATTATGTTGGTACCTACATAACATCAGTTTACCCAAAGTCTTCAAATATTGTTGTGTCGACTAGAATTCGGTTGGATATCCCGTTAGCCCACTCCAGTCGGGACATCCCCTGTTCCAGTTGTGAAGCAGACCGTGAGCAGGGCGCTGCAGCGTAACCTTTTAGGGGGCCCCAGATGTCCCTAGGGCGGGACGACCTTGGCAAAGTGCTGGCATACAGATCACTATTTGTGTTACAATACGCTAAGAAATAGTTCAGTTCAAAGCAAATTGCAGATGCAACACTTTTCACACAAAGTACCTTGGATGCGTCACGCACACAAACAAAAAGGGTTGCAGGGAAGGTGATGCATCAGTTCCTTGCTCCAGGGGAGGTGATACGTTGGTTCCATACTGCTGCCCAGGAGAGGTGATGCGTCGGTTCCTTACCGGAGAGGAGGTGATGCGTCGGTT
This sequence comes from Calotriton arnoldi, assembly GCA_963921515.1. Taxonomy (NCBI): domain Eukaryota; kingdom Metazoa; phylum Chordata; class Amphibia; order Caudata; family Salamandridae; genus Calotriton; species Calotriton arnoldi. The sequence continues at coordinate 312,116 of CAWUFW010012538.1, read as the reverse complement.
TCTCACTGCGTAGGGAGGTAATGCGTCGGTTTCTTACTGCGTCCCCCAATGATGCGACAGACCTGACGCCTCGATGCGATGCGACGATCCGGGACAATGCGTGGGTTCTTGCAGCCGCACAGCAGGGCTTGCGTTGGAATCGCTGCAGTGATCTCGGACTTCGGTGCACTCGATGCGGCGTGCAGCGATTTCTTGAGCCGCGGGCAGTCGCTGCTACGATTTCTTCGGTGATGCATCCGAAACAGGTGCGGATGCACCATTGTCAGTGTGAGCCCTGGCTCTAGACACACCACAGGGGGGCGGAGCCACATTGTGGAAGGCAGGCACAGCCCTATTCAGGTGCAGATGCTACCCTCCCACCACTCCAAATGCAGACCAGGCCTATTCAGCCTAGCGCTGACTCATCCAGACTCTCTGGAGCCACTGTACATCCCCAGCCCCTGCACTCCAAAGCCAGACAGGCAATACACATCCTAGCAGAGGCACACTGGATGGCTCAGCAAGAAAATACCTACTTTATAAAAGTGGTATTTTCAAACACAGAATGTAAATATCACCCTCACTAAAAGATGCATTTTAACATTCTGAGTTCAGGCATACTAAACTTTATTTTCCTACATTGTTCCCAGGGGTAGTTAGGCTTATAAGTTGTTATAAGCAAACTCCCCATTCTATCCTATGGGAACAGATAGCCTTGCAATAGTGAAAAACAAAATTGGCAGTATTTCACTATCAGGACATGCCACACACATCAGGGCATGTCCTACCTTTCACATACATTGCACCCTGCCAACAGGGGTACCTTGGGCCTACCTCAGGGGCGACTAACATGTAAGAAAAGGGAAGGTTAGGGCCTGGCAATTTGGTGCACTTGCCTAGTCGACATTGCAGTATTAGACTGCACACAGGCACTGCAATGGCAGGCCTGAGTTACATTTGCAGGCTGCTTATGTGGGTGGCGCAATCAGTACTGCAGGCCCACTAGCAGCATTTGATTTACAGGCCCTGGGCACACACAGTGCACTGTACTAGGGACTGACTGGTAAATCAAATCAGCCAATTATGGAAACACCAATCCATGCATACAATTTACAGGGAGAGCATATGCACTTTAGCACTGATCAGCAGTGGTAAAGTGCCCAGAGTCATAAAACCAACAAAAACAGGTCAGAAACAGAAGGCCACAAAGCAAAAAATCTGGGGATAAACCTTTTGTAAAACCAGGTCTAACACCAAGTTTGTGGAGAATTTTCTAACAAAACAGAATGCTTGAGAGTACTGTTGAAAAAGGAGTTACTTTTGATTGGAGCAGAAGCAACAAGAATGTTTTGGACCAATCAAAGATGAAGTTTGCAGTGCTGGGATTTTAATGCCGTTTGATACTAAGTTGAAATCAATACTTACGATGGATGCCAGCTCCATTGGTATGGGGTGGTGTTGTCCCAAGTACATGTTGAAGGCGAGAAAACTGTTGTTTTTGCCTCCCACACTTTGACCATCTCCGAGAGGAATTACTTAGTCATTGAGCGCAAAGCGTTAGCTGCAGCGTGGAGGGCAGAATATTTAGGAACTATCTGTGAGGAACCAAATTTCTTCTATGTATGGACCACAAACTGTCAGTCAAGGTTTTGCTCGTGGGGCAGGTAACCGCTCAACAAGACTAGCGAGTTTAGCAGCTAGGCTCCAAGAGTATTGCTATGATATTGAGAATATTCAGGGGTGGAAGAACTGCCAAGCGAATTGTTTTTCCAAACTCTCACTAGGTTGGCAGGTAGCTGGTGGTCCGGCTGTTTTGGCCAGAGAAAAGGAAGGTGCTGTGGTGTTGGCACAGGATGTGTTGGAACTGGGAGGTATGCATTCTATCTCCAAAGATGAATGGGTCAAAGAAATGACTTTGGACCCTGTGATCTTAGAAACTAAACATTTAGTGAAATTGGGTGGTAGAAGGGAAAGCACTGTGTCTGTATCTGTCAGACCTTACGTGAAAGCCCTTGATAAATTATCTTTTTGTGGTGACATGGTTTTGATGAGAGGTTGGGAATCTGTGCCACAGTGTGGTCTTTGGTCCAGATTGATAAGTATGGCACATGAGAGGCATCTGAGACAGTCTAAAATCAAGAAAAGGTTGAGGGTAAATTGGTAGTGGCCTGGTATGGATGAACAAGTGGATAAATGTGTTGAGAATTGTGTGGTGTGCAAGGAGGGTGAAAAGAGATTGAGGGTAGGAGTCAAATCGGACATGCGTCACATATCTGATCCTGACAAACCTTAATGTCTAGATTTTATCGGCCCTATTCATGAACTGAGTAATTAGTTGAGGTATACCATGGTAGTGGTTGATGTTTATTCAAAGTGGTTAATTGTTGAATTTATGAAAGCGATTACCACCAGAGCAACCATTTTTTTGTTGAAGGAAATCTTTCTAGAAGAAGGCGTTGCCAATGTTATCATTGCAGATAATGTAACACAATTAGTCTCTGGTGAGATGCGTAACTTCTTGGAGTCTTGTGGGATTGCACATAATCACACCTCATTTTGCAACCCACAAAGTAATGGTATTGTGGAGAGGGCGAATAAGTTGGTCAAGGGCACTATTCAAATGGCTGTGGACTGTAATGGGAGGACATAATGTGGGTAGCATGATGATGAACATGATGGCCTCTTATCGCACCACTGACCATGAGGTTGCTCAAAGGATTCCTTTCGAACTCATGAGGGGAAAGTTTACCGACACCAAGTTAGTTCCAGCCTGATGAGAGATAAAGTATTCTTTGACTCACAGGTGGAGAAACATGTTCAGTACAAGTTGGGCAGCACACGTCTTCAGGTTTGTGACTGGGTCAACATTCTGTGTGCCCGGAAAGGAGGAGGCTTTTTCCAAGTTCAGGGAGCCATTTAAGGTCAAGCAGGTTTGTTGTTTTTCCGTGCTGTAGGAAAATGGGAACATTTGGAACAATAGGCGTGTCGCTTTATATCAGTGAGGTAGTCAAAGTCGGGTTGGTGAGGAACAAAACAGCAGTGCTTTCATGCTAATGAGTGATGGGGATTTGAGTATCTTCCATGCGCAAGCCAGTAGTGCCTCAGTGTTGGGCGCTGGTGATGCCATGGTGGCAGTTCCAGTTGCTGGTGATGGGAATTCTGTGCCAAGAAATGTCAGGAGTCCGAAACCACCTGTGGATTGGAGGGAGTTTGGCCAATAGCATTCACAACATTTCAAGTGGTCATTTCTAATTTGTATACGTACGTTTGAACTATATTAGTAGTTTTATTTTTATTTTATGTATATTGTTCATTCGTAAGGGGGAAGATGTGTTGTGCTTAGGTGTCTTATGATGCCACGGGCTAGGAACCCTGTATGGGAATGTGGAGTGTTGGGGAAACCTGCATTCTGCATTCTTTGTACTCAGTTGGCATTCCAGTGAAGTCAGTTATGTTAGAGCTGGCAAGGGATAGCTACGGTCCTGTTGCAGGGAAACCAGCTTTACAAATAAACCCCTTCAACGTACCTCTGACTTCTGGCTGTTACTTGGAGGGTGAAAGATAGTCTTAATACTATATCTAAATAAAACTAGAATACTAAAAGTAAATGCAAATGACCCAAGCCATCCGTTTTAACAATTTTTTAAGGACTTTTTAAAGATTCTTTTTAGTATCAGACATTTCCGCAGTTACTGATGTATTGAAAAACGTAATCCATTACTTTAACATTTCATCCACAGAAGAATTCAGTCTACAGGAATAGTATATATTAGTTCAATTTCTTTTGGATCCAATGTGCATTGAATAAGTTGAATAATTAATTGTGCATTGAGCTGTTTTAATTCGATGTGTGTTGTATTTGATGACTAGTGCACACATGCAAGTGACCACAAACAGGGATGTTTATTTATTCTGTGTGGAATGGTAGATCATGTGTTGGAATGTGTGTGGGGTGCGCACATGTGTCACAGTCATATGGATTTGTATTCAATCATCACGTGGTGGATTAGGGAAAGAATGAAAATGACTGAATGCAGCATGCATGTTATTCTGTTTATTTTGAATAGTAGGTCGTGCTGAATTTTTTTATGTCGGTGGTATGACTCAGGTGTATAAATAGTATGCAGATGTTGGATTAATTGAGTGGTTGGCACAGACATGTACAAATATGACCAGCTTTCACATTAAATTGCAAAATTAACCCCATAGTAAGATCCGCAAAGGGGGTCACAAGGGGCAGGAACAAACACAACGAGGACTACAAGAAGGCCAGACCTACTAACGTAGCCCAACCTAGCTTTGCGTGAAATCAGAGTACTGCATGCAACCTGTGTGTTGGATCATGGGTGTTTGCTGTACATTTTTTAACGTTCGAATGGTACAAAGAGGTGCATTAAATCTTTTTGTAACAGTATGACATTAGTTTCATTCTGTAAAATATTTGACGGTTGGCTCTTTGTAAATCTAATACATTTGGTAACATACTTGAATTAAGGTGTGGGGTGCTGTCTTCCTACTTGTACATTTGCTGTATGTGCATATGTTTAGTTGTTGTGACAGGATAGATGTTACATGAATCCTTTTGATTCTTGTGTTCCACAGGCATTGTTAGAATATGTCATGACATTGGCTATTTTGCATTTAATCAATTCATAAATAAAAACCTTGATTAAACCCCTTTTTACTGTAATCACTTGCTCGTTGTTCACCATTTCTCATTCACATCTTTGATCCCAACAGGTTCCATGTGTGTAGACATTTTATAAAATTGGATGTGACCAGATTTTCGCTATCACTTTGCCCTTAATAAAAAAAGTAAATCACAAAAATACTCCTACCACATCTTCAAAAGCTGTGATTTAAGCAATTAAATCCTTTAAAACTGTTTAAAATGGCTATAAAGTCAAACAAGCATTGGCAAAGCCAATAGGTCTTGCCTATGTGAGAATTTTGGCTTTGCTAATGTTTTAGCTATGTTTCAAATGGCTGAAAGTAATGTAAAAAAAGCTGTAAGAAACATTCAGTGTTGTCCGCATTATAGCACTTTTAACAACAATTTCAGTTATGCTGCACTGAAGCTAGCGCTGCTATATAATATGGCTCGAAAAAAATGACAAAGCCAATAGATCCCACATAGGTGAGACCTATTGGCTTTGCCAATGCTTGGTATGGAATGACATATGGTAAGTTATAAGAATTTATATAGTGTTTACAACGGCTGAAGTGCTAATGTTGTAGAATGGAGAATGCTGTTGCCAAGGTGTTAGAGTGTTCAGATTCAGAAGCATTTTGGGACCATGCAAAAACTGTGAAAAAGTGCTATGTAAATGCGCTGAATGTAACATAAGTTATAGGTAGACAGAAAAGTCCAATAGGTTACAGCTTTTATTATAGTGATGCTTTACGCTATGTGTTACTTTGGGTGCAATGCTTACAAAAGAACCAAAAAAGCCCTCCTGCCTGCTTATTTAGTAGTAAAATATCGCAATTATCAGTGTTCAGTGGGTTTCCCAGACCTTTTGGCCCCTGTGCCACTGCACCTGCTGCACCATTCAAATCATGACCCTAGTGCCTGCAAGGTAACTGCACTTGTGACTGCTTGTTTAGTAGTTACATATAGCAATAATCGATGTTCAGTGGGTTTCATAGAGCTATTGGCCCCTGTGCCACCACACCTGCCCCACCATTCAAATCATGACCCTAATGCCTGCAAAGTAGCTGCACTTGTGACTGCTTGTTTAGTAGTAAAATATAGCAATAGTCGTTGTTCAGTGGGTTTCCCAGACCTTTTGGCCCCTGTGCCACTGCACCTGCTGCACCATTCAAATCATGACCCTAGTGCCTGCAAGGTAACTGCACTTGTGACTGCTTGTTTAGTAGTTACATATATAAATAATCGGTGTTCAGTGGGTTTCATAGAGCTTTTGGCCCCTGTGCCGCCACACCTGCCCCACCATTCAAATCATGACCCTAATGCCTGCAAAGTAGCTGCACTTGTGACTGCTTATTTAGTGGTAAAATATAGCACAATCAGTGCTCAGTGGGTTTCCTAGATCTTTTGGCCCCTGTGCCACTACACCTGCTGCTCCATTGAAATCATGGCCTTAGTGCCTGCAAGAACAACTGAGGAAATTGTTCATATCCAGGAATATATGTGTTCCGAAAAAGGCACAGTTGCAGATGGAATACATAATTATTGTGTAGCTAAACATAAACACAAAAGCTTTCATAAAAAGTTCTCTCAAACTGATACAACTCTCCCAAATGAGTTGCCACAGATGTCATAAATAAAGCATATGCTTTACACATCAAAGTGAAAGCCAAGCATTGTTAAATTGTGTTACAATGTGGCTGGCTCTTTCCTCTGAAAAGATCTTACCCTATGCTTGACAATGAATGGGCCATAAACAGTGTAAATTGCCCAAGATCTCCATATGTTAGGGTGAGGCTGAGACTGAAAAGTGGTTTTGTACTTTGTTCCTAAAAAGGCAGTTTCACAAATTAAATGGGCTCACCAAAGAAGAGGAATTTTGCAAAAAATTTGCAAATGTTTTGTGCAGCTGAAGAACAAGAAACCTTTTGAGATGGCTATGTTTAAAATAATAAAAATAAAAAAGGCACAAGTAGGCTCCATGGAGAAAGTACGCTGCATTCCTCTTCCTTATAAACGCTGTGAGAAGTTGGCCTGGTATATGCTGTTCACTAATTAAAGTGGACACCTTGCACCAGAACAATTCGACTCTTATGGTAGATAGGTTTAAGACAACCTTTATAGAAAGCTATCCTAGTGGTAGCTGTGGAGAGCAGCCTTCAGGCTAAGTCTTGAAGGAATGTAAAGCAGCTTGTTTTACCACACAATCTCTTGAATCACCAAATGAAAAGACACCACACAGGTATATATATCAAATATATATGTATTTATTAATAAACACTGTCTACTAATCTCTTTATGAGATTAGAGGACAGGAACATATGTACAAGTCAAATATTATCAGGATAAGTTTAGCACAATTGATTATTACAATCTTAGTTTGCTAGACCTAGGTCTAGGGCATCTAGAATCGAGGGACCCCCAAGAACCACCCCAGGTAGTTGTAGGAGACCCACAGGGGACGGACGCGGTGACCTGGCACCAATGCGAATCCTGTACGAGTCTATGCACTCAGACGCGATTGAGATATCAATGTTCAAGGCCCCTTGCGTGTTCGAGGCGAACACACCGATCGGACTCAGTACGAGTCGAAGGATACGGTTTACAGATAGGATTTGCAAGGGAGTTGGACGCGGTGTGTCTAACACAGACGCGAACCATGTACGAGTCAGTGCGATAGTCGCACTGGGAAAGTTAGAGTTTTAGGACACTTCGAGGGAAGCTACAAGCAAGTCACTTACAGGGTAAGTAGTTCTAGGGCCCACACCCACAGGAGCACCGTAGTGCTGAAGTTACCTCACCCAGGGGAGCCGGGTGCATAGGTGTTCTTTGGTGTCGGGTCGCGGCGTCGTTTTCAATGGGAGCCAGTGAAGACTTGCTGCTTGCGGCGACAGGAGAAGTGTCCGGAGGAATCCAAGCCTGGATTCGGAAGATGGAAGACCTGAAAGCAGAGGGGACAGTGTTCAAAGTTACTTGGCAGTGACTCGGGGCAAGGAAGATGGATGCCCACCGTCGTCGCAAGATTCAGGTCATTCGCGGTTGCCTTGACTCTTCATCCACGAGGTCCTTGAGGCGTCGACGATGACCAGGAGCTGGATTCGGTGTGTCCCACGATGTCTGCAGCTTACTGCGGTGTCGGCAACTCGATCGGAGCCAACAAGCCTTGGTAACAGCAAGTCTTGGGGAAAGTGTGAAGAGACAATGGCGCAGACCAGCAAGGTCTGTGGAACTCACCCAGCGAGAGTAAGTCAGGGCAGGCCTGGAGCAACCAGGGGAGCCCTTCGGTTTCTTTAGAACATCTTCTGGGGACCCACAAGCCAGCTGGCAAGGGATCGCGAAGACGCCTCGGGAGGATTCTCTCACAGGGGCCCACGGTCACTTGGGACGTGGTAGGCCTCTGATCTTAGGTGGGATTCCTGCTGGAGGCTGGGACCACACGTGGTCCAAAGCACAAGTTCGTGGAACGTTGCGTAGGGTTTGCACTCGACAATAGTGCATGGTACCCAGGGGTCGCGGTTCCTCGTTACTCTTGGGGTCCACTGGCCTCAGCTTCGCTGGGGACTCACGATGGCCTTTGAGAAGTCAGGAAATCCACTTCTTGGGCTGAAGGGACTTCGGACTCCGGCGGGAGCAGTGTAGTTTGCGACCGTCGTTTGTAGTTTTTGGTGCCTGCCAAGCAGGGGAGACACTCCTTGACTCCAAGGGAGATTCTTCAGTCTTCCAAAGGTAGTGGAACGTCGAAGGTCCGGGATTCTTCTTGTAGAGCGTCGTCCAGGGAAATCTAGGGTGCAATGCACAGGTTCCCCCTCTTATACAAAAAGGAGGGGAGGGACTAGCTCTATGACCCTACCTATGGGAGGGTCAGGGGAGTGGGTGGCTACACCCACTTCCCTTTGTCCAGTTTTGCGCCAGAGCAGGGACAGGTAGCCCCTGAGCCGGTTTGAACTGGCATATGCACAGAGGAGCCTTCTGCTCCTCCAGTGCAGGACTTCAAAGCACTCTAAGAGTGCACCCACCCAGCCCCAATACACTAAACCCTGTCTGGGAGGTGGTCACACCCCTTGGGACAGGATATCTATTGTTGGGCTTCCTCCACTGCGAGTGTTGGTCATCAGCAGGAGGGCAGCCCAGTGTCTGTGACTGGTGGCATCCATTTTGTGATGCCCGGGCTCTGCAGGATTCTACCGCGTTTCCACAGTAGGTACATGTCTATCCCTCTAGAAGGGTGGAATGCTACCCCCGCCGCCAGGACTGGCGGGGGGTAGTATTCCAAGGTGTTTGACACCAAACACGACATGTTTCGATGCAGCCATTCCAAAGTTAGCATTTTACCGCGAGGATACAATGCACTTAAAAGTATATGGTTTAACCGCATCCACAAACAGCACCAGAGAATGGACTCTGAGAGCTGCAGAGGGGCCCTGCTCAGGCAGAGGCACCCCCTCACATAGAAGCCAAGCACCCTGCCCTCAGGATTGATAGGGCCTGCCTTAGGGGTGACTGATAGGTTTATATGTGTGTGTAGGAGAGATATAGGGAACCTATATCTCAGTGAGGAGTGCTAGCACTTCCTCACTCAGGCTGCAGTAGCAGGCCTGTGGTGTCAGATTTAGTCTGCTTCCCAGGGGTGGCATAATACATGCTGCAGCCCCTGGTAGGCCTGTGAAGCACCTATGCCCTTGGTACCTAAGGTACCATATACTAGGGACTCATAAGGTACCACAGTATCCAATCACTAGTGCACCTAGAGTGCACTCCAAATCGTTTAGAGAGAACAGAGAGGCTGGGGCCCTGATTAGCAGGGTCCCAGCCTGACTATAGCCAGAAACCAGTGTAAACATCAGAAAAAAGTGGGGGCAACATAAGAGGCAGATCCTACTCTCCTACACAACCCCCCCAAACGCAGGGACACTAAACTAACCTTGACCAGTTGAGTCTTCGTGTTCAAAGTGGAAATACCTTGAGAGTCCATCTGCATTGGCATGTTGGGTCCCAGGTCTATGTTCCACTGTATAGTCCATCCCCTGTAGGGAAATGGACCACCTCAAAAGTTTTGGGTTTTCTCCTTTCATTTGTTTAAGCCATAGGAGGGGCTTGTGGTCGGTCTGAACTATGAAGTGAGTACCAAACAAGTATGGCCTCAGCTTCTTCAGGGCCCATACCACAGCAAAGGCCTCCCTCTATATAGCTGACCAACTTTTCTCTCTAGGGGTCAGCCTTCTGCTAATAAAAGCTACTGGCTGGTCTTGACCTTCATCATTCAGTTGAGACAGTACAGCTCCCCCACCCAGCTCAGAAGCATCTGTTTGGACAATGAACTTTTTGGTGTAGTCTGGACTCTGTAAGATGGGGGCAGTGCACATGGCCTGCTTTAGGTCTTCAAATGCCTTTTGACAGCTAGCTGTCCACTGAACCTTTTTGGCATTTTCTTTGAGGTCAGATCATTCAAGGGGGTCACTATAGATCCATATCCCTTGACAAACCTCCTATAGTACCCAGTCAGGCCTAAGAAGGCTCTCACCTGAGTCTGGGTGGTTGGAGCAACCCATTCCATTATGGTTTGGATTTTGCTCTGTAAAGGCTGAACCTGGCCTCCACCCACAAGGTGGCCCAGGTATACAACCTGACTCTGCCCTATCTGGCACTTAGTGGCCTTGATAGTGAGGCCTGCTTTCTGCAGGGCCTCCAAAACATTCCTGAGGTGGACCAGGTGATCCTGCCAGGAGGAACTAACGACAGCAATATCATCTAGATAAGCTGAGCAATAAGTTTCCATCCCTGTCAGAACTTTATTCACCAACCTCTTTAAAGTTTTGGAGGCCCTGCAGAAGTCTGGCCTCCTGCTGCTGGACGAAACTCCGGCAGGGGAGGCCTGGACAATAGGTTTCCTGTCCCAGGGAGGTGTGACCACCTCCCCAGACAGGATAGTGTGTATTGGGGCTGGGCGGGAGCACTTTCGGGTGCTTTGAAGTCCTGCACTGGGGGCACACTTGGTGTCCCTGTGCATACCCCAGTTCAAACCGGATCAGGGGTTTGCAGCCCCTGCTTTGGCGCGAACTGGGCAAAGGGAAAGGGGTGTAGCCACCCCTCTGCCCTGACCCACCCATAGGTGGGGCCACAGAGTAAGTCCAACCCCTACACTTAGTATAAGTATAGGAACCCAGTCCTTAGGACTTTAGATTATCCCTGGACGAAACTCTGACACAGAATCCTGGACCTTCGACGCTCTACTACAAGATTAGAGGACAGAAGAATCTCCCTTGGGGTCAAGGAGTGTCTCCCCTGCTTGGCAGGCACCAAAGAAGCAATTGTCCGGTCTGCATCGCCTAAGCTCCCGTCGGACGCCGAAGTCTTTGCATCACCAGAGGTGGATTTTCAGACTTCCCTGAGGCTGCCCTGAGTCCCCAGCAAAGCTGAGGCCCGTAGCTGTCGTGGGTAACGTGGAACCGTGACCCCTGGACACCGCACGCATTTGCTAGTGCATCCTCTTCTGGGTCTTCCACGAAGTCGTGCTTTGGGCTCCGAGTAGCCCTAGCCTCCAGCACTAACTGCACCGAAGATCACTGGCCTCCACTCCACGAGTGTCCTGTGAGCTAGCTCCACGTGCACCATCTCGAGGCTCCTTTGCGGTCGCTAGCCCGTTGGCTAGTAGCCCTTCACGAAGGCCAATCCCTTTCTTCTTGGGCTCCCTGGTTGCTCCACGCTTGCCCTCGCTTACCTTTGCTGGCTGAGTTCCTCAGACCTTGCTGGTCTGCATCATCATCAATCTTCATCTACATTGAGACTTGCAGTTGCCAAGGTTTGTTGGGTCCAATCCAGTCGCCGATACTTTAGCACTCGACAGACATCGTGTACCAGCCCGATTCCTGCTCCTGATCGCCGACAACACCTCCTGGACCTCGTGGCTGAAGAGTCAAGACGACCGTCAACCTACCTGAAGCACTCAACATCGGTGGGCATCTGCTCATCGCCTTCCTGGTCACTGGCTAGTGACCCAGACTCTGTCCCCTCTGCTTTCAGGTTCCTCAGATCTCCGATCCACTCTTGGATCCAACCGGACACTTTCCACTTGGTCGCCAGCAGCACTTTGCAGCTGATCGCCATTCAAATCGACGACGAAACCCGACCCCGAAAGGCACCTATGCACCCGGCTTCCCTAGGTGAGGTAACAAGAGTACTCCGGTGCTCCCGTGGGTAGAGACTCTAGAACGACCTAGTTCTCAAAGGGTTTGCTCCAAGTCCTCCTTTAAGTGTCCCTTTTCTTTAATTTCCAAACCGCGACTTTCTCCATAGAAGTTAACGGCGTCTCGCGTCTGTGTATTTACACTGCACGCGTCCCCCGTGGGTCCCCTGTGTCATTACCTTGGGTGGTTCCTTGTGGTCCAAGCACTTCTAGAGGCTCTAGGCCTAGTGTCTAGCTCAGTCGTGGTTCTTATACCACTTTATTGGTATATGGTTTGAGTACGCCCCTAGGGCCCAAACGTGTATTTGTGCTATTACTGTGTTTAAATAACTTATAACTTATGTACTTCGAACTCTAGCCTCATAAAGAGACTAGAGGGGTGTGTTTAGCAATAAATACATATATTTTGAATATATACCTGGTGTGGTGCTCTTTCATTTGATCACTCAAGAGATTATAGACTGGTAAAACAAGCTGCTTTACATTCCTTCAAGACTTAGCCTGAAGGCTGCTCTCCATAGCTACCACTAGGATAGCTTTCAATAAGGTTGTCTTTAACCTATCTCCAATAAGGGGTTGTTTGGACTGGTGCAAGGTGCCCACTATAATTAGTGGACAGCATATGCCAGGCCAACTTCTCACATTGGTGTGCAGCGTATGGGATTCCAGCTTGCTATTGTTTTACCAGATAATCTCAATTGAATTGATCAACTGAAAACCACTAAAGGTACCTAAGGTACATATAAATTAAGCTTAGTATACAGTAAGTTCTACTGAACTTAGAGTTGTGTGTCAAGGGATAGCACACCCTTTCTACAACTCAAGAGAGTTTAGTAGGCCACACTAGAGTAGGTAGTGCATACACCACACCTCACTAGTGATGTCTTCAAAGCCAGGACCCAGTGAGTCCTTGCCAGAAGCCCCTGGGCTTCTTCCCTCCAAGTATGATACACTCCCATTCTTGGAATTGAGAGCATTATGCAATTTGAGGAAACTGAAGACAGGCCAAAGCCCCACCACCCAACATGTGAGAGAGATGTTAGAGGCTTATGATCTCAGCAGGCCCTTAGGGACTGAAGGGGTAGGTGCAGAGGGTGGGGCAGAAGATGAGGATGGGGCCAGGGGTAGCAACACCCCCAGCCCCCCCTCTGGAACTGACCAGGAGGGTGACAATGACCCTGACCTGGAAAACCCAATTCCTCCAGTGGATGAGGAGGAGGATCAGAATGACCTCCACTTTGTCCCCCCAGGAAGGATTGTGAGTGTGCCTAGAAGGTCTAGATCTCCTTCTCAGGAGTCTAACCACTCTAGCACCTCAGTAGGGACCTCTGTCTCCTCTCATAGGAGGGAATCCTCTCATGAGAGGAGAAAAGACTGATTCAGTATGAGCAAGCCCAGCTTGAACTCAGAAAACAGCAGTTGGCTATAGACAGGAGTCCCTAGATCTCTACAAAGAGAGAAAAAAGTTGGGACTAGAGTCCCATGGTGGCCGTAATATCCCTAAAGATAGGGAAAGGTCTTATGACCATAGAAACCTAAACAAGATTGTCCCTCCCTACCAGAGTGGGGATGACATCCACAAATGGATAACTGCACTGGAGAGGGCCTGTAAAGTTCAGAGGGTCCCCCAGAAGCAGTGGGCAGCACTCTTGTGGCTCTCCTTTGCAGACAAAGGTAGAGACAAGCTCCTCACTGTAAGAGAAGAGGATGCTGACAATTACACAGTCTTGAAGAGTGCTCTGATAGATGGGTTTGGCCTAACCACTGAACAGTATAGGTTGAAGTTCAGAGACACCCAAAAACCTCAGACTCAAGACTGGGTTGATTTTGTAGATTGTGCTACTAAGGCTCTGGAAGGTTGGATACATGGCAACAAAGTGCAGGACTTTTTAGGATTGTACAATTTGATTATGAGGGAGCAGATCCTTAATAATTGTCAAAACCAGCTTTTGCACCAGTATCTGGTGGACTCTGATCTGACCTCTCCCCAAGAATTGGGAAAGAAGGCAGACAAATGGGTCAGAACCAGAGTAAAAACTAAAAATCAGGGTGGTGACCAGAAGAAAGATTCTACTAAGTCCCAAGAGAAAGGTGGGGATAAATCTAAGGATAAGTCCCCTACAGGGCCCCAAAATTCCTCTTCTGGGGGTGGGTCCCAAACTCCTTCCTCTCCTGAAAAGAAACCATATTGCCATGTCTGTAAAAAGCCTGGGCACTGGAAAACTGATCCCAGTTGCCCCAGGATTGGCAATAAAGAACATGTTCCTCCCACAACTACTACCACCCCTCCTGGTACTACCAGTAGTAATCCTCCAGTTGGGAGTAGTGCACCCAAAAAGTTAGGTGCTTTTGCAAGAGGAACAGAGGTGGGCCCTAGTTTAGACAGGGACCCCTCAACAGACTCCTCTGACTCTGATGGTGGTATAGGATTTGCCACCTTTACCATGGGTCCCACAGCATTGGGCAGGTACAGATTGGAGCCAATAATTAATGGTCAGAAAGCTGTGGCATTTAGGGACACAGGGGCTAGTGTCACCATGGTGGCAGGGAAACTAGTCCCCCTCACCAGCTTTTACCTGAGTTTAAATACCAGGTGACCAACATTGATGGTGTCAGAACAGATCACCCCATGGCCATAGTCAATCTCAGCTGGGAGGGGGTCACAGGCCCAAAAAGAGTGGCAGTGTCCCCAACCTTACTTGTAGATTGCCTGATGGGCAATGATCTGGAAACTTCAGCCTGGGCTGAAGTTGAACACCAAACCCATCTCAGGATGTTGGGTGTCCCTGTAAAGGTTAGTGGGGCTCTGATGGCCACAGCCCCAGCCCAAGAATTTGGAGAGATGGAGCCTGAAAGAATGGCCCCCTCTCCCCCAACAGAGAGCACAAGGGTTGAAGAAAAGTCTTCTTCCTTCCAGACAGTAGGTAAGAGTCAGCCTCCTCAGGGAACTGACCCTACCCCTAGTGAAGGAACTGCCACAGAGGTAGTCAGGCCTGGCCTGGCCACCCCCCTGATGGCAGAGGACCCTTCCAAGGTGGTACCCAGTCTGGAGCAGGTAACCTGCCCCTCTCTACCCTGCCTCAGTCAGCCCAGGGCTGCAGAGGTCAGGGAGGTCAGTGGACCCCCCAGGGCCCCCTGTCCAGAGGAACCCCCCCATCAGCAGATTAGGGACACCCAGGCTAGTAGCCCTAGCCAGGTGAAAACTCCTCTACCCACTGAGGGATCCCCCATACCTTTATGTAGGGACCTCCCCCAGAAGGACTCTGGTAGGCAAGGACAAACCTGGGACCAGAAGGTTCCAAACCTGCCATGTCCCTCCAGTGTTCCATCCAAAGGGACCCAACCCCCAGCTGTAGGCAGCCAAAGGTTGACCCTTAGAGCAAAGTGCAACTCAGTCATGGAAAGACAGGCATACATGGTGACCAGTGATCTGAGGAAGCTGAGACTAACATTCCTAGGGCCTCACTTCCCTACTCAGACACCTCACCAGCCTTGTACTTTACCTAAGCACACCACAGGTAGTGATTCCCCATGGTGGAGACCCTCTCATACCCTTATGGTGAGGGATTGCTTAGTGGACCATAAGACAGGGGGCAACCATGCTAGTGCAGGTGCTTCCTTATATGGCCACTTAGTCAATAAAGGCTCAACTGGCCAAGGTTAGCCTTATCTCCTTTCGTTTGGGGGGGTTATGTAGGAAGGTGGAATCTGACTATATGGTTACCCCCACTTTTTTTCTGGTGTTTTGCTGGTTTATGACTTAGTTGGACTGGGATCCTGCTATTCAGGGCCCCAGTCTATCTGCTTTCTCTGTAAAATGGTTTCCATGTGCCTTAGACACATCTCTGATTGGAATCTGGAGTGCCCTTATAAGTCCCTAGTATATGGTATACTATGTACCCAGGGCATAGGTACCTCAGAGGCCTACCAGGGGCTGCAGCATGTATTGTGCCACCCCTGGGAGGCCATCCAAACTGACACCACAGGTCTGCTACTGCAGCCTGGGTAAGGTGGTGCATGCACCCCTTACTGTGATATAGGCTACCTATATCACTATATACATACACACATATAAACCTATAAGTCACTCCTATGGCAGGCCTTATCAATCCTGAAGGCAGGGTGCGTGGTTCCTATGTGAGGGGGTGCCCCTGCATGAGCAGGGCCCCTCTGCAGCGTTCGGAGACCCTTCTCTGATGCTGTTTGTAGTGCAGCCTGACCATATACTCTTAAGCGCATTATAACCTCGCGTTAAATGCTAACTTTGGAATGGCTGCACCGAAACATGCCGTGTTTGGTGTCAAACATCTTGGAATACTACCCCCCCGCCAATTCTGGCGGCGGGAGTAGCATTCCACCCTTCTAGAGGAAAGACATGTTAACCCTGGCCTGGCCGGTAACTTCTTTCTAAAGCCCTGGCATCACAAAATGGATGCTGCTGCCACAGACACAAGTCTGGCCTCCTGCTGCTGGACGAAACTCCGGCAGGGGAGGCCTGGACAATAGGTTTCCTGTCCCAGGGAGGTGTGACCACCTCCCCAGACAGGATAGTGTGTATTGGGGCTGGGCGGGAGCACTTTCGGGTGCTTTGAAGTCCTGCACTGGGGGCACACTTGGTGTCCCTGTGCATACCCCAGTTCAAACCGGATCAGGGCTTGCAGCCCCTGCTTTGGCGCGAACTGGACAAAGGGAAAGGGGTGTAGCCACCCCTCTGCCCTGACCCACCCATAGGTGGGGCCACAGAGTAAGTCCAACCCCTAAACTTAGTATAAGTATAGGAACCCAGTCCTTAGGACTTTAGATTATCCCTGGACGAAACTCTGACACAGAATCCTGGACCTTCGACGCTCTACTACAAGATTAGAGGACAGAAGAATCTCCCTTGGGGTCAAGGAGTGACTCCCTGCTTGGCAGGCACCAAAGAAGCAATTGTCCGGTCTGCATCGCCTAAGCTCCCGTCGGACGCCGAAGTCTTTGCATCACCAGAGGTGGATTTCCAGACTTCCCCGAGGCTGCCCTGAGTTCCCAGCAAAGCTGAGGCCCGTAGCTGTCGTGGGTAACGTGGAACCGTGACCCCTGGACACCGCACACATTTGCTAGTGCATCCTCTTCTGGGTCTCCCATGAAGTTGTGCTTTGGGCTCCGAGTAGCCCTAGCCTCCAGCACCAACTGCACTGAAGATCACTGGCCTCCACTCCACGAGTGTCCTGTGAGCCAGCTCCACGTGCACCGTCTCGAGGCTCCTTTGCGGTCGCTAGCCCGTTGGCTAGTAGCCCTTCACGAAGGCCAATCCTTTTCTTCTTGGGCTCCCTGGTTGCTCCAGGCTTGCCCTCGCTTACCTTTGCTGGGTGAGTTCCTCAGACCTTGCTGGTCTGCATCATCGTCAATCTTCATCTACATCAAGACTTGCCGTTGCCAAGGCTTGTTGGGTCCAATCCGGTCGCCGACACCTCAGCACTCGACAGACATCATGTACCAGCCCGAATATTGCTCCTGGTTGCCAACAACACCTCCTGGACCTCGTGGCTGAAGAGTCAAGCTGACCGTCAACCTACCTGAAGCACTCGACATCGGTGGGCATCTGCTCATCGCCTTCCTGGTCACTGGCTAGTGACCCAGACTCTGTCCCCTCTGCTTTCAGGTTCCTCAGATCTCCGATCCACTCTTGGATCCACCCGGACACTTTCCACTTGGTTGCCAGCAGCACTTTGCAGCAGATCGCCATTCAAATCGACGACGAAACCCGACCCCGAAAGGCACCTATGCACCTGGCTTCCCTGGGTGAGGTAACAAGAGTACTCCGGTGCTCCCGTGGGTAGAGTCTCTAGAACGACCTAGTTCTCAAAGGGTTTGCTCCAAGTCCTCCTTTAAGTGTCCCTTTTCTTTAATTTCCAAACCGCAACTTTCTCCATAGAAGTTAACGGCGTCTCGCGGCTGTGTATTTACACTGCACGCGTCCCCCGTGGGTCCCCTGTGTCACTACCTTGGGTAGTTCCTTGTGGTCCAAGCACTTCTAGAGGCTCTAGGCCTAGTGTCTAGCTCAGTCGTGGTTCTTATACCACTTTATTGGTATATGGTTTGAGTACGCCCCTAGGGCCCAAACGTGTATTTGTGCTATTACTGTGTTTAAATAACTTATAACTTATGTACTTCGAACTCTAGCCTCATAAAGAGACTAGAGGGGTGTGTTTAGCAATAAATACATATATTTTGAATATATACCTGGTGTGGTGCTCTTTCATTTGATCACTCAAGAGATTATAGACTGGTAAAACAAGCTGCTTTACATTCCTTCAAGACTTAGCCTGAAGGCTGCTCTCCATAGCTACCACTAGGATAGCTTTCAATAAGGTTGTCTTTAACCTATCTCCAATAAGGGGTTGTTTGGACTGGTGCAAGGTGCCCACTATAATTAGTGGACAGCATATGCCAGGCCAACTTCTCACACTTAGGATCTTGCTTCTTGGTGTCACCCCCTTGGTTCTGGGGTTTCTGCCTCACCCTGGTTCTGACCCACTTGTCTGCCTTCTTTCCCAATTCTTGGGGAGAGGTCAGATCCGAGTCCACCAGGTACTGATGCAACAACTGGTTCTGGCAATTATTAAGGATCTGTTCTCTCATCATCAGATTATACAATCCCTTGAAATCAGTAACCCTACTGCCAACCAGCCAACCCTCCAGAGCCTTGGTTGCACAATCAACAAAGTCAGTCCAGTCCTGAGTCTGTGCCTTCTGGGTGTCTCTGAACTTCAACCTGTACTGTTCAGTGGTTAAGCCAAACCCATCTATCAGTGCACTCTTCAGGACTTCATAATCATCAGCATCCTCTTCTCTAACAGTGAGGAGCTTGTCTCTACCTTTATCTGAAAAGGAGAGCCACAATATTGCTGCCCACTGCTTTTGGGGGACCTGCTGTACTCTACAGGCCCTCTCCATAGCAGTTATCCACTTGTGGATATCATCCCCACTCTGGTAGGGAGGAACAACCTTGCTCAGGTTCCTATGGTCTGGAATAGATTCTCTGCCTCTAGGGACACTGTTGCTGCCACCAAGGGGTTCTAACCCCTCTCGTCTAGAAGCTCTCTGGATCTCCAGGGCTTCTCTATCCAGTGCCAACTGCTTGGTTCTGAGGGCAACTCGTGCTTCCTCATACTGCAGCAGTTTGCACATTCTTTCAGAGGAGGTCTCTCTTATGGGAAAGTATGAGTTCCTCTGGTGGACAAATTCTCTGCCAGAGTGATAAGAGTGCTCAGATTCCCTGGAAGGGGACCTATGCCTCTCATCCATCTGTCAGTTCTCTTAGGGAGAATTCCTCTGTCCTTTTCAGGCCCCTTGAGGCCTGGCCCTTCAATCACAGAGTCCTGGTCATTCGGATTTTCATCGTCTGACCCAGATACTGTAATTGACCCACCCACTGATTCAGACCCATTAGCTCCTAGAGCCAATCTAAGATCATCTGCTGTCAGCAGATCTATCAGGTGTAGGGTTGAGGGACTCTGTCCTAGTCTCAGGTGTCTTTCAACACACATGGCTCTCAGGTCAGAGAAAGCCATGTCCTTATACTGAGGCTGAGTGGATCCACTGGTTCCACCCTTTAAGGACATTCTAGTGTTGTGCAGTGTTGTACTACCTACACTAGTTTGTGGCCTACTGATACTAGCTTGAGCTGTAGAAAGGGTGTGCTATCCCTTGGCACACAGCTCTAAGTTCAGTAGAACTTATTGATACTAAGCTTGACTTTATATGTACCTTAAGTACCTATAGTGGTTTTCAGTTAGTAATTCAAATAGAGATTTTCTAGTAAAACAATAGCAAGCTGGAATCCCACACGCTGCCACCAATGTGAGAAGTTGGCCTGGTATATGCTGTTCACTAATTAAAGTGGACACCTTGCACCAGAACAATTCGACTCTTATGGTAGATAGGTTTAAGACAACCTTTATAGAAAGCTATCCTAGTGGTAGCTGTGGAGAGCAGCCTTCAGGCTAAGTCTTGAAGGAATGTAAAGCATCTTGTTTTACCACACAATCTCTTGAATCACCAAATGAAAAGACACCACACAGGTATATATATCAAATATATATGTATTTATTAATAAACACTCTCTACTAATCTCTTTATGAGATTAGAGGACAGGAACATATGTACAAGTCAAATATTATCAGGATAAGTTTAGCACAAACGATTATTACAATCTTAGTTTGCTAGACCTAGGTCTAGGGCATCTAGAATCGAGGGACCCCCAAGAACCACCCCTGGTAGTTGTAGGAGACCCACAGGGGACGGACGCGGTGACCTGGCACCGATGCGAATCCTGTACGAGTCTATGCACTCAGACGCGATTGAGATATCAATGTTCAAGGTCCCTTGCGTGTTCGAGGCGAACACACCGATCGGACTCAGTACGAGTTGAAGGATACGGTTTACAGATAGGATTTGCAAGGGAGTTGGACGCGGTGTGTCTAACACAGACGCGAACCATGTACGAGTCAGTGCGATAGTCGCACTGGGAAAGTTAGAGTTTTAGGACACTTCGAGGGAAGCTACAAGCAAGTCACTTACAGGGTAAGTAGTTCTAGGGCCCACACCCACAGGAGCACCGTAGTGCTGAAGTTACCTCACCCAGGGGAGCCGGGTGCATAGGTGTTCTTTGGTGTCGGGTCGCGGCGTCGTTTTCAATGGGAGCCAGTGAAGACTTGCTGCTTGCGGTGACAGGAGAAGTGTCCGGAGGAATCCAAGCCTGGATTCGGAAGATGGAAGACCTGAAAGCAGAGGGGACAGTGTTCAAAGTCACTTGACAGTGACTCGGGGCAAGGAAGATGGATGCCCACCGTTGTCGCAAGATTCAGGTCGTTCGCAGTTGCCTTGACTCTTCAGCCACGAGGTCCAGGAGGCGTCGATGACAACCAGGAGCTGGATTCGGTGTGTCCCACGTTGTCTGCAGCTTACTGCGGTGTCGGCAACTCGATCGGAGCCAACAAGCCTTGGTAACAGCAAGTCTCGGGGAAAGTGTGAAGAGACAATGGCGCAGACCAGCAAGGTCTGTGGAACTCACCCAGCAAGGGTAAGTCAGGGCATGCCTGGAGCAACCAGGAGAGCCCTTTGGTTTCTTTAGAAAGTCTTCTGGGGACCCGCAAGCCGGCTGGCAAGGGATCGCGAAGACGCCTCAGGAGGATTCTCTCACAGGGGCCCACAGTCACTCGGGACGTGGTAGGCCTCTGATCTTAGGAGGTATTCCTGCTGGAGGCTGGGACCACACATGGTCCAAAGCACAAGTTTGTGGAACGTTGTGTAGGGGTTGCACTCGACAATAGTGCATGGTACCCAGGGGTCGCGGTTCCTCGTTACTCTTGGGGTCCACTGGCCTCAGCTTCGCTGGGGACTCACGATGGCCTTTGAAAAGTCAGGAAATCCACTTCTTGGGCTGCAGGGACTTCGGACTCCGGCGGGAGCGGCATAGTTTGTGACCGTCGTTTGTAGTTTTTGGTGCCTGCCAAGCAGGGGAGTCACTCCTTGACTCCAAGGGAGATTCTTCAGTCTTCCAAAGGTAGTGGAACGTCGAAGGTCCGGGATTCTTCTTGTAGAGCGTCGTCCAGGGAAATCTAGGGTGCAATGCACAGGTTCCCCCTCTTATACTAAAAGGAGGGAGGGACTAGCTCTATGACCCTACCTATGGGAGGGTCAGGGGAGTGGGTGGCTACACCCACTTCCCTTTGCCCAGTTTCACGCCAGAGCAGGGACAGGTAGCCCCTGAGCCGGTTTGAACTGGCATATGCACAGAGGAGCCTTCTGCTCCCCCAGTGCAGGACTTCAAAGCACTCTAAGAGTGCACCCACCCAGCCCCAATACACTAAACCCTGTCTGGGAGGTGGTCACACCCCCTTGGGACAGGATATCTATTGTTGGGCTTCCTCCACTGCGAGTGTTGGTCATCAGCAGGAGGGCAGCCCAGTGTCTGTGACAGGTGGCATCCATTTTGTGATGCCTGGGCTCTGCAGGATTCTACCGCGTTTCCACAGTAGGTACATGTCTATCCCTCTAGAAGGGTGGAATGCTACCCCCGCCGCCAGGACTGGCGGGGGGGGGTAGTATTCCAAGGAGTTTGACACCAAACACGACATGTTTCGATGCAGCCATTCCAAAGTTAGCATTTTACCGCGAGGATACAATGCACTTAAAAGTATATGGTTTAACCGCATCCACAAACAGCACCAGAGAATGGACTCTGAGAGCTGCAGAGGGGCCCTGCTCAGGCAGAGGCACCCCCTCACATAGAAGCCAAGCACCCTGCCCTCAGGATTGATAGGGCCTGCCTTAGGGGTGACTGATAGGTTTATATGTGTGTGTAGGAGAGATATAGGGAACCTATATCTCAGTGAGGAGTGCTAGCACTTCCTCACTCAGGCTGCAGTAGCAGGCCTGTGGTGTCAGATTTAGTCTGCTTCCCAGGGGTGGCATAATACATGCTGCAGCCCCTGGTAGGCCTGTGAAGCACCTATGCCCTTGGTACCTAAGGTACCATATACTAGGGACTCATAAGGTACCACAGTATCCAATCACTAGTGCACCTAGAGTGCACTCCAAACCGTTTAGAGAGAACAGAGAGGCTGGGGCCCTGATTAGCAGGGTCACAGCCTGACTATAGCCAGAAACCAGTGTAAACATCAGAAAAAAAGTGGGGGCAACATAAGAGGCAGATCCTACTCTCCTACAAACGCTCTCACTTTGAAGTCAGCCAAAAGCAAACTAAACACAAGGCTTCCATGAAAACACAGCTTGACATTTGACCTTGGTCTTTGAATTCCCAGCATGTGTGACGAGATAAGAATCAGATTTGAACTCATGTGTATTACAAAAAACGAGTATGTGGAAGAATGCTGTAAGCATGGCTTTTGCATGGGGAGGTACGAACTCAAGCTGCAATGCCTAAAGCAAATAAAGCCAGCAAATGGAAAGATAGAAAACGTGAGTTACAAACCACAAAGCCAATAGCAAGCCACGGGCGGAATGCATTTCCAGGTCAACTTTAGGATGCAACCTAAAAATGCCATAGTTAGAGGCCAGGCATGGGTTTTCTATTCCCCACATAAATTGCTGGTGCTATTGTGCCAGTATTATTTCTTGCGTGATTATGGCACTGGGGTGAATGACAAACTGAGCACAACAGTTGTAGCTGAACTGGGGAGTCTATGAGTTAGTGATACACTTGCTGGAATGCATATTGATAATTTAGCTGCTTATATGTCTTTTAGCCTAAAATAAGTTTTTTTGTAAACGAGATATCTATGAATATAAATGGTAAAGTAGCAAAGCCACAATGTTTGTCCGCTTCTATCAAATGAAGTTGTGTACAGACTTTTTTCTAGTTCCATGACTCCTCTGCTAATGTAGAACTGAATGTCATGAGGATGAATCGTCAGCAGACAGGAAGTTGTGAAGAATAACTCCAAAGCCACTTGTTTTAGATGAGAACAGACATATTGTACATGTATGCTCTCAAACCGCCCTTATCAATGGGGAGTTGTTTGAACTTCATGTTAAAGGAATATTTTATGAGTGCGTGTAAATTAAATCCTGGAGCATAGGTGGGAGTTGAGTAAAACATTAGCTAAGCTCTATATGTATTGGTATTTATATAGTGTGAAGCTAGCTCTGAAGCAACATAGCACTGAACATTAAGAGATAGTGTGGGAGCCAATCACACAAGTGGGGATAACGCAAATATATTTTACTCACATTTAGGCACGGGGATATTATCTGATTTGCCCGGATTCACACTATGGTGAGCCTAGTGCTGGGCTGGTCTGCAGAACCAAAGGTTGCAGCTCGAACGACTAATTCACATTTCCTCCCACGTATACCACATGTATGCAAATTGTGAACATGCAAAAATATCTGTTCTTGAATAAGTACCGTAAATTGCTTAATAAAAGAGCCAAAGGCACTTTTCAACATCTGAGAATGCACATCAGCAGACAGCTACTAATCCATGATATGAGCAAGTCTATGATTGGTATTGGTATTATACCACGTTTTGTAAATGTGCTTAAATGCCTTTTTAATATTTTTAGCAGGGGCTCATGGCAGTCCTAGACTCACCAGGGACATCTGGAGGGCAGATGCAGGCGTTGTCAATCTTCCCCTTTGTGCATCGTAGCAATGGAATTTGTGACTAGTTAAAGACTGGAAAAGCATTACTTTTGCCACAGAAATTAAAGCAAATCCAACAAGTAAAGGGAAAGTTGGCATTTGTGAGCCAGTGTGGTTCTGGTTACAAAAAATAGAATAAATGGGCCTTTTTTCCGAAGTAAAACATTGCTGCAAAATTGACCAATGGGTTAAGAAAAAAGATAAATATCACTGGACTATTCTGCGATTTGTTTGTTCTTCTCTACCTACGACATCAGTTACAATAATGTCAACACTTAATCTCATTGGAATATCTCGTTTTTGAAAGTTTTTGTATAACAACCATAAGATTAAATGGAATACGAACACAAGTAAGCATCAACCAAAATGTAAATAAACAGCCGCATCAATGATTGGGGTGAGGAGTTGGCCTAACGGCTAGGGCTGTTGACCTCCAATCTGGGGAACTGGGCTCGAGTCTCGGCAATGACACTGAACATCCTGTGATTCTGGGCAAATCACTTAATCTCCCCGTGCCTAACAAAAATGAATGTGTCCTCATGTAACTGCAACCGGTGCTATGTAAGGTGCTCTGATACCCGATACCTTCGGGTCAAGTTCGTGCTATATAAAACTCCGGGGAAAAAAAATGATATTCATCACAACTCCATATTAAGAAGAAATTCGCTCATAGTTGAATAGTCGTTAAAAATTGCAATAACGTCGTTGAACATACCATGCAGGGCCGGACTGGTAATTCCGGGCAATCCCCCGGTAGGCTGGATGGGGTGGGGGCCGTTTTTTTGACAGGGGGCCGGTTTTGTTTTCTGTCCGTGGAATCCTAGATATAAATGCAGCTGCGAAGATGTGCAGTGTTGTTTATCATTTAAACAAGCGGTATGCTGAATGGCAGTGTCTGTTCGCCGAGGTTTACGCCGTGTTGCGCGGTATCTGCGAGGGGAGTCGGCGGTGCAGGTAGCACGGCGGTGTGGGCAGCGCCCTTGAGAGCTTCCGGCCCCACTGGAGCTGGACACTGGATCATGTCGCCAGATCTGACCTCCTTACAGGGACTCTAGGCAGGGAGCAGCCCACAGTCTCCCCAGCCCTTGTGCTCGGGCTTTGCGCGGAGGTTCACGCGCCCCTGAATGGTGTAGACTGTGGAACACCGCCGAAAACTCGATTTGTTGTAAACTGCAGTCTTTCACACTTCTCTCCTTGGCTCATCATGAGAAACACGTGCCCAGCAAATAAATGTCTGCAACTAGAATAAAATATCTACCTGTGATAATGTGTTGTAATACGATTGGCTACCTGCTTTTGGGATTTGAAATACATGGTTAGTAAAATAATATATGCGACAGCAGGCAATGTTATATCAGAAGTATATATTTATTTCACTCATCAGCAAGAGGTTTTGTTTATTTTTATTCAGTCTATATCAATTTTTTCCCCGAGATAAAAATAAATGACGTCTTGTGATTTCGATATTTTATATGCTGCGTTCTAGATGAAATTTACTTTATGTTCATGGGACTATAATAAGTGGCGTGGGTATATTTTGAACAGCAGTGTTAGGTCCTTCTTTGGCCAACGCTCTTACAATAATGTATCTAATCACACTGAGAATGATAGCCTGATTTCTTGTTATGTCCAAAAATTCATCCAGTGATATAATGTATAGCTTACTCACCCTATGCAATGTATACCTTACTGCCCAATACAGTTTCAACATCCGCAGGTAAACTAATGTTAGTTATGGGCTACAACTATAGGCCCGTGGGGACTGAGAATCTGACACGTTTACGTTCTAGGCACTGCAGGGCCACTCACACACGTGCAACACATGCACCAATCACGAGCAGAGTTCCACATGCCTGTCGCTGCAAGGTTTGTTGCGGGATACACGGCTCTGGTGGCTAGTCCCACCCCCTCCCTGATCAGTGAAGCACGTGTGCTATTGCACTGCCTGCTGGTGGGCAAGGATTAATGTCAAGTGATGTATGACGTACAGCGTAGGGGTCACATCGTGTCCCCTTGGCAACAGAGCGAGGGTTTGGCATGTGGACTAGAAGACAGGTGCGCAATGCATTACACAATATTGGAAGTAGGAAAGAGACCGCTATAATGTATACTGTTCCGACACAAAACTGCCACAGTTGTAAACTCTCCCATTTTACCACAATTAAAAATGACCTGGCAAAAATGTATTCGTGAGTACAGTTAGTACAATAGTCCACGAGCAAACACTTGTACACATCTGATGCGACTCTTTCCGTACACCTTTGCAGAGGGCGTGAATAGCTCTGTGAGCACCGACCGCTGCTGCCGGCTGCGAGAAGGAGCTGATGAGGCGGCTGGAGAGACAGGAACCATCCGGTTCCCCCATCCTGAAAGTTTACTGTCTGCTGCAGCGGAGCCGTTTATCACGTGTGGAGGGAGCGGTGGGGCTGCGTGGGGTGTGGGTGTAAACACGGGGAACAGGGAGCAACGACCATTGAGGCAGGGGGCTTAAGGTACCCGTGCTGATGTTAATGCACAATACAAGGAGCAGCGATGTCCGCGTGGCTGTGGCGCGTCATTGCGCAGTCTGTCTGCATGGCGCGTCACGCATTGCGCACTCACCATAGTTCCTGCGTGACTTTGTTCTCAAAAGTGGCGTCAGTTGCGTTGATGAGCTGCCTAGCCGTGGATGACAACCCAGCGACTCCTCTCCAGGCACCTGCATTTGGAGGGGGTCAGGGGTCGCTTCCGTTGGCCTCCAGGGAGTATATTTCAGGTGTTGACCATGGGGCAGCACACGAACCCTCCAAATGCACTTTGGACTGGAGGGTGCACGCTGCTTACAGGTGCCTGGTAGTAATTTTTATTATCAAGCGTGCGAATGCCACAGAATGAGTACTCTGTGCTTTCTGCTGTTTAATGCAAACTGTCTAAATTTAAAGTCCTGGAAAGCAGCCAGGGATTTGGACAAACTCGCCATAATGTTTTTAAAAACGTCCTCTAAGGCTGCTAACCGCCCTGCCCTCACTTTCATCAGGGATTACTCTTCCTTCTATTTTGAGCCTAGGGCAGTGCTTTATACCAACCAAACAAGATGTTTTGCTGGGCCTTTCTTTTTCTGGTCCGTCGAAGTGTCTATGATTGAATGGCATTATGCCGAGTACAATTAGACTGGGATACAATTATAGCACATCCAGTACATCGCCTGCCGTTGCATCATCATGGAAAATAAATTATTATTTTTACCTTTACATCATCTACTTACCCTAACGATTATTGTATTCAAATATGTCTTTATTGGTCCAATTCCGGCCATAAAAGAGAACTGATAAAGCATATAACAAAGAAAAAATACAAATATCAAACGTCCATAAATTAGATTAAAAAAAGTTCTTAATGGTAAAATTGGCTTACACCGAATTGGAAAATTTAATTTACTTGTAAGTCCCTAGAAATGTGGTTCTACATGTACCCAGGGACTGCAAATTAAATGCTGCTACTGGGCCTGCAACACTTATTGTGTCACCCACTTAAGTAGCCTATTTAAACATGTGTCAAGGCCAGGGCCTGCCATTGCAGTCTGCCTGTGCAGGTGTAAAACTGCCATTTTGACCTGGCAAAAGGAACCTTTTGCCAGGCCTAAAAATATTCCCTTTTACTACATATGTCACCAGGATGTCACCACTAGCGCAAGCCCTGTCCATAAGGCAGGGTGCAGTATGCAGAGTGCAGTGTATTTAAATGGTTTGGCATATACTTTTAAGTTTTATATGTCCCGGAATAGGCGAGGCTCAATTGCTACCCTTGTTCTTTGTGTGATTCTTGAATTTTTCACAATCCCATGAGTTGACTTTAGTGATGTACAGGCAACATCAATGGCAGCACCCACACTCTGAAAAGTGTTCCAGTGCCACTGGCCTGGGTGCCTTTGTGTGAATTTTTCATGCTTTCTGGCCAGGGTGCCATGTGAGACATTTCCATGCTTTCTGGCTGCCTGGGTGCTTATGTGTGACGTTTCCATGCTTTCTGGCCTGGGTGCTTATGTGTGCTATTTCCATAGTTTCTGGCCTCAGTGACCTGGAGGCTCATGTGTGACATTTCCATGCTTACTGGCCTGGGTGCTTATGTGCGACGTTTCCATGCTTTCTGGCCTGGTGTGACCAGGCCTGGGTGTGACGTTTCCATAGTTTCTGGCCTCTGTGCCCTAGGTGCTAGTTATCAGATGCTTATGTGTGACATTTTCACAGTTTCTGCCCTCAGTGCCTAGGTGCTTATGTGTGACATTTCCACAGTTTCTGGCCTCAGTGGCCTGTGTGCTCGTGTCTATTTTTGGTGCTCTCTGAAAGAGTGTCTATGGGTACATATGACTGGGTGGGTAACCTGGTGCTCTTTAAGGGCATCATCTACTATTTACTGTGCTTTGAAAGTTGATACAATTGAATATGTAATGAAAAATGTGCTGTAAAATTCACCATTTTGGTCTGTCTTTTTCCAAAATTTTCTTGGGGGGAGAACCCCCCAAACCCCTCTAGTAGTGGTTGCTCACTGCGCTTGCTCGCTACACAGCATGTGGGGGCTGGTCTCACTTTTACTTTGTTCTCTCTGATTCACTACTCGTGTCTATTTTTGGTGCTCTCTGAAAGAATGTCTATGGGTACATATGACTGGGTGGGTAACCTGGTGCTCTTTAAGGTCATCATCTACTATTTACTGTGCTTTGAAAGTTGATACAATTGAAGATGTAATGAAAAATGTGCTGTAAAATTCACCATTTTGGTCTGTCTTTTTCAAAAATTTGCTTGGGGGGAGAACCCCCCAACCCCCCCTAGTAGTGGTCGGGCACACTCGCTACGCTTGCTCGCTACGCTTGCTCGCTACGCGCCGAATGGGGGCTGGTCTGGCAAAATTTGCCAGGGCTGCTTTCAGTTCCCAGTCTGGCCCTGATACCATGGTGCGTTTGAAATACAAATCTTGTGAGGGACATCTGGTAGGTAGGACCTTTTGCCAATTTCCCACCCCTTGCATTGGGGCAATGGAATTTGTAAAAGGTTTAAACATAAACAAGCAGTACATTTGCGCCAAAAATGGTAGTACATATCACAAGTGCAGAGAAAGCGACTGCCTACCAGGCGGTGTGGCCTACTTCCAAAAACCTTGATTTCTGGTGCTATTTCTTTATCATTAGAACGTTTCTACAAATTGAAACATTTGTTAAAGAAACAATGTAATTATTACGCCCCTTTATATTCTTTTCAAATCACATATTGGCAATCACCACTATACATTGAGCACAAACATATTACAGTGTCTATATGTAAGTGACCACAGTTTTGATAAGAAACTATTCGGAACAAGACACGACTTTAAATGTTTTTAAGTAGCTTTAAACTAAATATTAAAATCTAGAAAGTGATTTATGGCACTTAGACTGTCAGTCTGCCACACTTATTAATAAGAGCCCATGTTAATTTCAAAGCATGACCAAGTATTATTTTTTTTAAATCCACTTTTGCGTGTATATCTTTCGTGACAATCTTTATTGCACATGTTTAATTTTCACTTTAACATAAAAACAAATCTGGGAATATAACCATCAAAACTCACATTAAAAATGTAATCAAATAACGAAATGTTCAATCAAACCAAACATAGTTTAATATTCTACTTCTACCGAACAATTGTTCTTTTAAAAAAAAAAAAAAAATTGTACTTTTATTTGTCGTGCAAAAATGAATCAGATGGAAGGGGACACTTTTATGAACTTAGGAATGACAGTGTCATTTATCTACCTTCTCTAAAACATGTCCTAAGGCATGAGTAACACAATTCATTAAGGGTACATATTTTATTTTGAAATATAAAAGTGTAAATTATACATTTTTACCTTTAGTGAACTTAAGTAAATGCCCCAGTTTAGTGGAATTTATATTAACTCTAAAACACAGCGGTCACCTGTGAAAATTGACATACTAGCAATTCATGGTTGCATTTTTACTGTCCTGTTAAATTTGTGCTATACGGAAGAAGTGCTGTGGGTAGACATTCATGAGGATATTTTATTTCTAGTGCATTATTTGCTGGTAATTTACTGTTCATCAACAAACTTGATAATGTTCAGTTTGAAAACTGCTCCACTGGGACATTTGAGTGTTTTTTTTGTTTGGACAATTTCATGTTCACACTATGGTGTGACTGGCAGCATCATCTGAAAATTAAATCACTGTTAATTAAAAAAAAAATACATTCATCTTGAATGCAAACTGACAGTGCAATGGTTGAATGATGAGCTATAAAAAAAAAGCCACTGTATTATGTGATTTTTCAACCGTGGTGTTTTCCACAGAATTATGGAGTTTTCACATTTATCACATAATCCTCCATCAATTTCATAATCTAAATATTTTAACAACAAAAGAATTTTGCTTTTAGCTCAAATGGATCAAAAATTACTAAAAGTGCAGCAACACATGTTGCTCTGCAGTGAAAGGCCCTTTCGAAGGTTGAGTGGTCTCCTTTCTGTTGCATATTGGATATTTAGGTGTTAAACTGGTACTAATGAGGTGGAACCTTTGCCCAGGCAATGTTACCCTGTGTAAAAACAAGCATTGGAAGAGCAATAGGTCTCGCTTATGTGAGAGCTATTGACTTTGCCTATGTGCTTTTGTATGTTGTACACCAGTGTCGCTGCTGTTCAGCATGGCTAAAAGTTAGTGGAGGGGAGTGGAGCAGAGTGGCGTGGAGTGGAATATCATAGAGTGGAGTGGCGTAGAGTTTCATAGAGTGGAATGTTGCAGAGTGGAGTATCATAGAGTGGAGTGTCGTAGAGTGCCGTACGGTGTCATAGAGTGGAGTGATGTAGATTGAAGTAGAGTGTAGTAGAGTATAGTGGCATAGAGTGGATTAGAGTCTCATAGAAGAGTTGGCATAGAGTAGAGGAAAGTGTCATAGGTTAGAGTGAAGTTGAGCGGAGTGGCATAGAGTGGAGTGGCATGGAGAAGAGTGTCGTAGAGTAGAGTGTCGTAGAGTGGAATAGAGTGTCAAAGATGGCAGAGCATGGCATTGCATGGAGTGGAGTGATTCATTTGATATATGCCAGCTCGAAGCTCCTGTTTGTGAGTGTGTGTCATATCTAAAAAGATGAAACCAAAATCCTGGTTGGGGTGTGTGTATATATAATATAATCTGTACCCAAATCCAACCAAAGCTGTCTGGAGTGAAATCTGCAGCAAAATGAAGCCAGAGGCACGGTTGAAGATGAGTAATTTCATTTTGAAGTAGTTGTCCATGGCAGTACCCCTCAAGACAATATACAAAGGAGGGGTGTTGCCGAGTGTTCCTAAAGACATTGGGTTCTTGTCATATTATGCATTTTCGCGTCTTTTTTTTAATAAAAGTTTTGAAGAAAATGAAAGTTCAATTTGTAATTTATGTTTCCAGTATCCCCATAGAAGAACTCCTAACTTCTATAGAAAGTTTCTTTAAATACTTTCAACTATTGCCAAGTGACAATGTAGCAATGTGTGAAGAGATTTCAGCTCAGCAAGGATAAAAGCTAAAGTTCGATCATATGTCTACTATTCACCCAAAACTGAACAGCAGGATATGCAATGCCTTTCCCACTGCAGCAAAAGCCAAAACTCCCATTAAATTTAGTTAAGAGTCGGAGATAATAAAATGGTCAATGGGCATGGTCAACAGTGATTTGCATTAGATTGCAAGAAATGTAGCTTTCACTTCTTAGACATGAACATATTAGAAAGGTATTGCCAGTGTCTCAATAGCATATCTTCCAAAACCCTTTGTTAATTTTTGTACACTTTCCTTATTACCTTCATGGCCCCCAAGGCGTTCCCATAGCCCTCCTTAGAAAAAGAATCCTGGCGGCCTGCCAGCTGCAGACTCCCCTAAGATTTGCTCTGCAGATCTAATACTACTTTCCTCGGAAATTATTGCAGATACCAACACATTCTGCCATTAAAAAGTTACATATGTCAAAATGCAAGTTTCTGACTAGACTGAATCTCTGGCTTCACAATAGCTTCAAAACATTTAGCTAGCTCCCCTAAAGTCGCTTACTGGGTGGACTACAGTACTCAAGGTGCCTCTCTGCCACCCTGCTCAATCCAGTATGCTTTGTCTGGTAAATTACATATTTCCCTGGATTAAAGATATTAGAATGGTTTGCACAAAGGAACAGGGCTCTCTCACCTGTAGCCGTAGTTCCAGTACCTGCTGAACTCTTAAGTAACAGGGACATGGGGCACTCCACAGCGCGTGGCTCATTCTAGTGACATCAGGCTGCATGCGAGTAAGGCAAAACCTGGAGGTCAAGAACCCAAGGGGGCTCGTGGGTTAGTGGGAATCTTGAATAACAGTGGAATTGCATGTTATGGCATGTTATGCAGATCTGTAGAGTGCACGCCATCACCCAGGAGGGTATCTTGGCACTCAGCAGGTGTTGACTCCAGGCACACCTAAGACCTAATGGGACTACGTGAAAAGCCTGGTCTTAAGCTACTTGTGGAATTCAAAAACTGAGGAAGAGGCTCTTATGTGTAGTGGCAGGTTGTTCTGTGCTTTACGAGCAGTGTTATGCAGTGCCTTGAAAGTGTGGGTGATGAGTTTGAATTGCGCTCGTTTGTGGATGGGGAGCTAATGGAGGTCCTTCAGGTGTGGTGTGATGTGAGTGCAGCATGAGATGTTGAGAGTGATTCTGGAAGTATAACTAGATAAGGCCCACGAGTCATGGTGTTTGGGAGGGAGCAAGTATAAGGCCTCATGGATAGAGCTGCTGACTTTCTTTTTTTTCTTTTTTGTCCTCATCCTGCCATCTTTCTTGCTGGTACAGCTCTCATCTCCACTGTGGAAGAGAGTAAGCCTGTCCGCGCAAAGATAATGCTGTTTCCACATTAACCTCCCTCATATACATAAAAAAAAGAGGAGGAGAAAGCCGGGACCTCCAGCATATATGGCTTAATCATTGGCCCCACTTGTTTGTTGCCAGTTTATGTAGAGCGCCCAGACCCTCTCCAGACTTTTCGAGTCACTAGCAATATCCACCTGGCTCGTGTACTTAATGCTTTTAAGGCAATCTGCTATAAGTGTGGGATTTTCAGATTTCCAAAGCCTACATATCTCCCATCTCACCAACAAGATCACATAAAAGACGAATTTCGTTATGGGAGAGCTTACCCGTAAGCTTGCTTCTGGATGTAGCCCAAAAAATATAAGTGGAGGGCTTAACTCTGTCTGATGTCCAATCACCTCCCTGATGAAGTTGCATACTGATGTCCAAAAGGGGGCAATCCTCGGACACTGCATGAACATATGTACGTCATCCGCTGATGGAAACATATACTTCGGGCATCCAAATTCTTTCCCGGTGACTCTCGAAAGCTTGGCTGGTGACCAATATACCCTGTGTGTAGTAAGCAGGTGATTTCTCTTAAGTGAGGCAGGTTTCACCGCTGCACATAGAGTAGAGAAGTCTACTTGCCATATTTGCTTTAAGTTTCCCTCCAAATCTCCCTCTTCCCATGTGTTGGTTATACATGGCAAGCTCTTATCTTCTGCCGCCAAAAAAGTCCAATACCAGATCGAAATTTCCTTTTTGAGGGGGCCAACTTTCATCACCTGTTCGAGCCAAGGCTCATCGTCTTCTTCAGCCCACTCTTGGGAAGCCCACCATGATCGCAGCTGATAGTATTTGAATCTCGTTAGCTGACCCTTTGTGCAATTTCTTAACACCTCCCAGTCCACCAAGCCTGATCCTGCTCTAAGATCTGCCCAGTAGCTTAAACCTGCTGATTTTAAGGTTTGGCTGAGCTGGTCTATCCCAAATTGGTGCTGGAGACGTACAATAGGGTATACCAAACCTCCTTCGGAGATACAGCCATGTTCTTAAGGCCGTTTTCAAAACCTTCAGCCTAACCTTTTTAAAATATTTCGGGTCACCATATTTAAACAAAAAGTGACTCTGTCCCAAATCACTGAGCATTGCCCCATATAATCTTACCACTAATGAGCTATCTGTCCTATTTGCTAACATATGAAAATTCTTAAAGTGGAAAGCATAACAATATATCAGAAGATCCCGGATAGCTAGTCCCCCCACCCCAAGGTTTCGCCTCAATTTTTTCCAGGCAATCCTAGGTTCCTTTGCCGCCCAGATAAAACTACCAATTTTGCCCTGTAGGTTAGCTACATCCTCCCTCAGGAAAGTAAATGGTATAGAGTTAAAGAGAAAGGTGATTTCTGGAAGCATAATCATCTTAATAAGGTTAACTCTGCCATAGATGTTTAATGGTAAGTTAGCCCATCTTACCAGAAGTCTCCCCACCTCTTGGCTCACTTTTTTCCAGTTGACACGTGGAATATCCTCCAATCTCTGAGTTATTAAGATGCCCAAATATCTCATTTGGGATTTTGTCCCCTGGCTGATCGTTCCCTGGTTCCAATCCATAACTTCAGTTTTGTCCACATTTACCTTATAACCTGATATCTTGCCAAAGCTCTCTGCCCTCGCCATCAGACTGGGTATTGCGGTCTGTGGATTGGTTGTATATACCACCATATCGTCTGCATACAGAGCTAGTTTAACCTCCAACCCAGATGACTTAAAGGGGGTTATGGTGGTAACTGCTCTAATCTGATGTGCTCGAAGCTCAATATACAGGTTAAAAATTAGAGGAGACGGGGCAACCCTGTCTCGTACTATAGTAATGCGGAACCAGTCTGAGAGCTCCCCATTAACTAACACCCTTGCAATGGGCAGCCTATACAGGTTTTGCACTGCGGTTACTACATTTTGAGGGAATCCAAAGCTTTCAAGGGTTTCCCAAGGATATTCCCAGTGTACTCGATCAAAGGCTTTAGCCACGCTTCTGCCACTACCGTTAAAGGGGATTTCGGCACTTCCGCCATATCAGTGACCCCCATCATCAAATATGTGAGCTCGTTTAGCTGCCTTCCCGGGATAAAACCCCTCTGATCAGAGTGGATAATGCCCCTGATAACCTGCGCAACCCTTGAAGCTAATATCCCAGAAAAGATCTTATAATCGGTATTCAACAGAGATATTGGTCTATATGATTCTACTCTGACAGGGTCTTTATCAGGTTTCAGAACGAGCACCACAGTTGCCTCTGACCAAGATGCCAGCGCTTCTACACCCTCTATATATATTGCATTGAAAACTCCCTTTAAAAAAGGGATTAGCTTCTCAATACTTCCTATATAGAGCTCTACTGGAAGACCATCTGGGCCAGCCGCCTTCCCACCACTAATGTTCCTACATTGTGCCCTTATCTCCTCCTCAGTGATCTCCGACTCTAGTATATCTACTTGCTCCCTTGTTAATATTGGAAGATCTAACTCCCTTAACCAGGCCACTAAACTCTTTCCTGGATGTAGATCATCTCTATATAAACTACTCATATACCTCCGTGCATCCGCTCTGATGTCTGCATTTGTTTTTAAGAGCACCCCAGTCTCCAGATTCATCAGATTCAGTATCGAATTCCTGGCTCTGTCTACCTTAGCCTTCCAGGCCAGAAGCGAGCTACACCTCTCGCCATAGGAGAAATGCTGTAACTTGCTAACCTTCCATCTGTCCTGAATTCTTTTAACCAGCTGGGTCTCATACTCTGCCTGCAGGTCCTCTAGTTCTCTTCGGAGCATTGGTATCCTAGATGTTCCCTCTAGTGAGGCCTTCTGAAGTTCGGTTTCTTTCACCTTGATTTCTGCTGTAACAACCTCATCTCTCAACCGTGTAGCTCGTCTCGTACCAATCATTATGGCACTTATCATTGCCCTTGAGTACGTTTTGTATGAATCCCACACTACTTGTGGCTTAGCAGAGTCACTATTAAACTGAAAGAAATCAGCTGTCTTATCTTCCAGGACTACTACCACCTCCTCATCCAACAGCATAGTTCTATCCAGAGTCCACCTTCTCTGCCCGATTGTTTATGGTTCTCTAAATATAGGACCACCGGAGAATGATCAAAAAGCACTGCAGGGGCAAGGATCACAGACTCAACCTCATCGTTTTGAGCCTGGTCCACCAAGAAGTAATCTATGCGCGAGTGATGGCCATACTTTTTACTCTCAAATGTAAAACCTCTAACTGCCCCCATCCTCCTTCGCCAGATGTCTAATAGATTTAGTTC
The DNA here is from genome assembly GCA_963921515.1 of Calotriton arnoldi. Classification (NCBI taxonomy): domain Eukaryota; kingdom Metazoa; phylum Chordata; class Amphibia; order Caudata; family Salamandridae; genus Calotriton; species Calotriton arnoldi. Next base: position 276,004 of record CAWUFW010012538.1, on the reverse strand, counting down.
GATCATCATATTTTTTAATCTGGAAAATGTCTTAGGGGAGCTTACATATTTTACCTTTGATGTTCTATCAAGGTCTCTATTTAAAACTATATTAAAATCCCCTCCAAGTATAATGGGAGCCATAGCCTCCAGTAGGCAGGATTGCAACTTCTCTAGCACATCTGGAGTATTGTTATTTGGACCATAATAGGTTGCACACAATACCAGCCTATCCTGAATCCCTATGTTAGCCACCAGCCATCTGCCAGAAATATCCGACTCATACTTCAGTAGCTTTATTCCTGAATTTTTTCTTATTACAAAGTCCACTCCTCTGGTACTAGCCCTCTGATCTGAGCACACTACATACTGTACCCAGCGTAATATACTGAAACAGGACCTACACTCCCCCCGCTCCAAATGAGTCTCCTGGAGCATTATAATATGCACCCCACAGTTCTTGAGATATTCTGCCACCAATGTAAACTTCTTCCTGGATTTCAAACCATTTACATTCCAAGTTATGATTTGAATTTTTCCAACTTTATTCATTATTCATTACCCTCATCTTGTGCCCTCTTAAACTCTCCCTGCAGGTTATCCTGTTTAAGCTTATTTAACAGAAACATCCCTCTAACGGTCTTACTATGGCTATAATTTTGCAAGATGAGGACATTTTTTATCCTTTTTTCCCTCTATGCTCCCCCCACCCTGTGCACCCCCTCACCCTCACCCTCTGGGGAACCCCCCCCTCCTATCCTTAGGCGAGGATGTCCGCCATTCACGAACCCCCCTGCGGAAAGATATATAAACAAGCAAACAACAAAAAAAAACTTAAATCAAGCTGGCCTCAATATATAATGCCTCCATTCAGTATTACTTATCTACGAATTCTGAAAGTGGACTTCTAAGAGCTAGATGTGGTGGCCGTGGTTCCCTCTATCTGAGCTGAGAAAGTATCCACCTCTCCAGGGTCACTAATGTTGTACATCTTATTCCTTCACAGGATTTTTAACATAGCCGGAAATTTCATCTGGACCTGAGCGCCTTTACTACGTAGGTCATTCATCCTAGAAACTTAGTTCCATTGTCTCTGCGCCGCTCTCTTTCCTATATCAGACCTCAAGTGATAAGCAAAGTCCTCAAACTTCACGTTTTTCTCCTTCAATGCGCGGCCTAAGATCAGCTCTTTGACCGCATAGGTAAGAAAGTTGATCAAGATTTTCCTAGGAGACTTTCTATTGGGGTTTAATTTAAATGTATCTGTGTGCACTCTTTGGATTTCATTTTCGAGGTTGAGATCCGGCCTGTCTAGTAAAATCCCCTCTCTTAATAGTTTACAGATGAAGCCTTTCATATCTCCTTTTTCTGCACCTTCCGGAATGTTAAGTACCCTCAAGTTATTCCGCCTAGATTGAGTTTCCAGTCGTTCCAGATCCTCTTATAACTTTTTGTTTTGCATTTTCAGTGCCTCAATGTCTCGAGAATTTCAGCTCATCCCTGCTGATAGAACTTTCTCATCTTCCTCGAGGGTTGCAGTACGCTCTGCAATACTATCCAGTTTTTCCTCCAACACCACAAATCTCTCCTGTATATCTTTCTGATTTACCTCTGAGATCTCGAATTTCTTAAGGATGTCTGACCTTAGGCTCAATATTATATTTTCCAGAGGGTTTTCAGCTCTCTCCACAGCAGGGGAGCTGGCCTCCAGCTGACATGGGCTTGCCTCAGTGGATACCTCTGTAGGGACTTGACCCTCCCTTTGGCCTACCGATTCCCGTCCTCCATCAACTAAGTTTTCCAAAGGAGAGAAGCGGTTACTGATAGAAATCGCCGGAGGTCTCATTCTTATCGAGGTGGCCTGTTCTTGACCCTCTACCCCACCCCCCCCTGAACTGGTACTGCAGTCTTTGCCTGCCCACTGATTTTGTAATAGGAGTTAAGTGAAGGTGTAGGTTTAAGAAAAGCACAGCCTTCTTTCGGGCCACAGTGTTTGGGTCTCCCAGCGCTTTTCACTAATTTTTTAATGGGAAACACAGTAATCGCCTCATTAGCAGTCCGCTCCCCTACCTTTAGGCCTTTTCTTTTTTCTCTGGGGAAGATCTTAGCTGGTATCAATTTTTTAAATGCGATACCTGGCGTGTATCAGTTGGGGAGACTCTTTCTACTATGCGTTCAAAACTGTGCTGCAAGGAACCTCCCACACTGACACCTTCCCCTTCAGCCCCCTCCAGGTGGCCCTAAGATACTGGTTGTACCTGAGGAGGGGAGTCTCTTTCCATTGATGTATGCTGTACCTGCAACCTGCCCGTGCCCTTCTCACTCAGTTTCTTATGCCTCCATGCGCTGAGTTCGGTTAAGCTGCTTTTGGTGACATTTAGGAGGCCGTTGCTTCCTCTCTGTTCCCCCTCTTCTGGAGGCTGCCAACTTTCTGCAGCACCCTGAACTGTGCTAAATCTGCCAGAGCCCACCCGGAAGCCAGCGCGAGCCATAGCAGCCTGGGAGCGCTGCAGGAGGGCAGACGGCCAACTCCACCTAGAATCCTGAGGCTGCTTTGCGTCGAATCCCATCAGCGTCCCAGCCGAAACAAACACCCCAGAGCCGCCATAGAGAAGAGAAACCTAATTCAGTAAGTCCATCCTTGGTTTAGAGGGTAGTATTATGTTGTTGCCAAACTGAAGAAGCAGGTTTGAGTCTGTGCGTTGGCTCAACATCTTGTGGTTCTGGGCAAATCATTTAATCTCTACGTGCCTAAAAAACATGAATGTGACCATGTGTAATGTATCTGGTTCTTATGTAAAGTGCTCCAATACCTTCAGGTTTGCACTACATAAAACTAGAAAAAAAATACAGAGAGAGGCAATAATGACAAGACTTAACACTTGTACCCTGAGATGTTAAGAAAAGTAAACGTTCACATGCCACAAACTCACAAAGACCCTGTGTATCATGTGACATTTTTATCAATTAGTTCTTTGCGGTTTGAGACTTGTTTCTCTTGTAAAATTAGACGCAGAAATTTAGCATGTGTTTATAGTTTAACGATCGGGACTGGCCACTTGATAGATGTACACATCTCAGGAGTCCCCTCTAGATGAGCATATGAGAGACAAGTTCTCTGCCTATTTTTGCTTAGCATGGCGGCCTGCCTTGACAGTCTTTTTTTTTAATAGCTTTAGTAGTGCTATGAGACTTCAGCTCTCAAATTTCTTAGGCCCTTGCGTAACTTAAAAAGCTGAAGTTCTTGCTTTGCATTCTGGGAGAGCAGTGTTTGTTTTTTAATGGAGTAAAATGGGGCTGCAAGCCCTAAAATACCAAACAAGAATCCGCCTTGGATGAGCTTTTTATTCATTAGTCTGAAAGTTGAGAGCTCCCTGAGGCTACATTATAACATTTGAACCCGCTTTTTCAAAATATTTGAGATTTTTTTAAATTATCCCAGAAATATTACAGAACTGGTGTTATAATAGTTAATATGCTTCCTGGACTACATTGGGGGAACATGGGCGACTCAGTGTAACTTTGCCTGTATGCTGCTGCAGCATTCTGCATAGTGACGTCCCTGCCTATGCTACTGCCACACCGAGCATGGCAGCTGACATGGCTTATGGTGTCTGCCACAACTAGTCTGGCACCCCTTGCTGTCCATGTACCTGAAGGCAAGCATCAGCAGTACCTCTCAGCTTATAAATGTATAAGTGAAGTAATGTGATTGGTTCTCAAAGGGAGTGAGGGTTTGTGTATTTTCTCAAAAGGTATCCACAGCTGGTCAACTATTTTTGGAAAGTAAGAGCGTGGTTTTTAAAAGCTCTTGTAGCATCAGAAAACGTACCCTAATTTTAATGCTTATTCTTTCACTTTGTAATACTTTTTATTTGACCAACTCAAAACATATACTGCTTTTCTTAATATCACAAGATTTACAAACTCAGAAAATCCTTTTTTTGTTGTTTTATAGGATTTAAAATATGGGTCGATTTTGTCCTATTTAATCATTAAAAATATAAAAAATAAAAAGAAATAGTACATCAATCACAATGGGTGGAGCGGGAGGACACTAATAAAGTTGAATCAGTCTGTGCTTGATCCATGCTCCACACACAGACAAGGAAGTGATGCTTTGCATGTGCTGCTGAATTGGAAAGCAGCAAAGAAGAGTGCTAATGATGCCAACAAGTGGTAAGTAATGGGTGGGCTAAAAGCCACTTTTTAGAGTTTTTTTTAGATACAACATATCATCACCAAGCGACAGTGCATGCAAGACTTAATGAAAAACATATGCAAGTAATACTATCACAAACTGTGCCACATTACGCGCACAATTTGCCTTTTCTTGCCACATACTTTACTAAACCCTGCTGCATATTTATGTCCTCCCCTGCCACATAAATCCATCAGTCTTGGTTATATAACTCCCACTGTCCAGGAGGCAGTTGTGATTACACTCTGTCTATAATTGTTCTCTCTAGTGTATTTTACAGACACACACCTATCTGGAGACTGTTTGCTAGCTGTAAAAGAAGCAACCTTACTGGCAAAGGCCAGGGCTCTGTTGGTGTCACATTGAGACGACAAGATGGGAAATGGAGGCTGGTGCAAGTGACCTCTGTGTCGTTAGAGTTCACCAAATTCATGGAAGTGCCAACACTAACAGCAAAACAAGCAAGTGAATTAGCATGGAAGTGATTGACTCTATTCAATGTATAGACCAAGTATTAGCAAAGTGAGTAGGTCTGACTTGCATTTTGAGCCCTGACTAAAAGATCAAACAAATTGCTGCAGTGAAAAAAAAGTTAACCCATGAAATAAAGTCCTAGAAGATGGAAGGATAAACCAAACACCTAATAGCATGGAGTGAGAGAAAAATACTCCACTGGGCAGAGCCGAAGCTTACTATATCTATATTTAGAGCACTGGAAACAATAGGTCTTTGCAAACAACTGTACTGTAAAGCCAGACATAAACAAGTGCTTTGGTTGCATCCTCTCTCTCATATCCTGCCGCCTCTAATAATGGAACAAATGGATGGTATCTAAATGTACAATCAGACTGTTGGAAAATGGGGCAGTATCTGTGAGGCCTGCACAAATAACATGTCACATTTGTCCTTCACTGGGAACCAAACACCCTAGGGTAGCACCTGACTCTCAGAGGGTAGCGTTGCAGAGCAGTCTAAGGCTTACTCAAGGGAGGTGGTGTGGGCTAGTAATGGCCATTACAGGTGCGCAGAAATAACACTCAATAATTGATTGTCCAGTCTGTACTTTGCTTTATAAAAGTAAGAGTACATTTATTAAACACACCCACTACTTAATACTATGCAACAATTTACAAATATACATAAGCTGTTGGAATTACTTTGTGACATTGCATACACATTTCCACCTCTCCCAAAGGGGGTGGGGTCTAGTACTCACCACTCCCATGTATGCACATCATCTTGCCCCCTAATGCAGTGGGTTGAACATAACCTGGAGCGAGTGCCCTGCGCACTGGCACCATCCCAGTGGCGACCCACCCCATAATCTCAACGAGCATTAAAAATAGGTACACCTGCCTGGTGACACATAACCCTGACTGAGCATCTCATATTGTCCATACAGTATGCACCCTACATCTTTAGTGGCTAACAGTCTGGGTTGTTCTTCACCTAAGCGCAGCAGCAAGAATACATGTTTAAGCATCACCTTAGAATGATAGTACTCATCACCTTTGTTTATCATTATAATGCATTGCAATTACAGCCCCTAAAGGCATCATAGATGAATTACAGGATTAAGCATATCCAGCAAGACACTCTAGCAGGAATGTCATGGCAACATACTCCACTTTGCTTATGACATCACCTTACACAGGTATCATTACACATGTGAATTTCAGTCCCTCTAAAAGAATAACATTAGTAAATGCCTTTCTGGTGCACTTACACCTCTTCACCTCCAGGGGATGCCCTTTCAGACCTCCCCAACTCAGACCTCCATGTCATGGTGCAGCCCTTTAGGCACCCCCAGCTGCAGAATAGTTTCAGCCATGGGGATGCTGATGATGCTGCTTGCCTGAGCCTTGAGGGGTTGTTCTATAAGTCCCATGAGACTTAGGGAGGGACGTTCCATTTTCGTGCTGGGGGAGACTGCGTTGCTCCTGCAGCCTCCCGGCATCTTGCACACATCCGCGGTGACCCCATCTCCCTGGGGCCACCACCAGCCAGAATAAGCTGCTTTAGCTTGCAGGCTGGTCCGGGCCTGCAAGGCATTATGGGGCGCTTCTCCTTGGCCCCGTGCATGTCGTAGGAGCGGCCTCCGCTGCGCTGGGAGAGCCGCGCTGTGGCCTCCGGCCCCGTCCTGGCGTCATTGGAGGTCCGGTCCCACCCGGACCCCCTGGTGAGTGATCCAGCTCGGGAGCCCACCCCGGCTGTTCTTGCCGATTTTTGGGGGCCCGGTACCACCCGGGCCCCTGGCTCCTCCTCTTTGGTTTCGGGGTCCCGGTCCCACCCGGGACCCCCGCCTGCTTCTCTGTTGGAGGGCTGCAGAGAAGCAGGCGGGGGTCCCAGGTGGGACCGGGACCCCAAAACCAAAGAGGAGGAGCCAGGGGCCCGAGTGGGACCGGGTCCCCAAAAATTGGCAGGAACAGCCGGGGGTAGGCTCCCTGAGCTGGATCAGTCACCTGGGGGTCCGGGTGGGACCGGACCCTCCAACGACTCCAGGACGGGGCCGGAGGCCCACAGCGCGGCTCTCCCAGCGCAGTGGGGGAGCCGCTGCTACGATATGCACGGGGCTAAGGAGAAGCGCCCCATAATGCCTTGCAGGCCCGGACCGGCCTGCAAGGGAAAGCAGCTTTTTCTTGGCTGGTGGTGGCCCCAGGGGATGGGGTCACCGCAAGATGTGTGCACAGGTGCCGGGGGAGCTGCAGGAGCAACACAGTCTCCCCCAGCACGAAAATGGAATGTCCCTCCCTAAGTCTCATGGGGACTTATAAAGAACAACCCCTCAAGGGCTCAGGCAAGCATCATCAGCCTCCCCATGGCTGGAACTTTTGCTCTGCAGCTGGGGGTGCCTAAAGGGCTGCACCATGATATGGAGGTCTGAGTTGGGGAGGTCTGAAAGGGCATCCCCTGGAGGTGAAGAGGTGTAAGTGCACCAGAAAGGCATTTACTAATGTTATTCTTTTAGAGAGACTGAAATTCACATGTGTAATGTGAAGTACCTGTGTAAGGTGATGTCATAAGCAAAGTGGGGTTATGTTGCCAGACATTCCTGCTAGGGTGTCTGGCTGGATATGCTTAATCCTGTGATTCATCTGTGATGCCTTTAGGGGCTGTAATTGCAATGCATTATAATGATAAACAAAGGTGATGAGCACTGTCATTCTAAGGTGATGCTTAAACATGTACTCTTGCTCCTGTGCTTAGGTGAACAACAACCCAGACTGTTAGCCACTAAAGATGTAGAGGTGCATACTGTATGGACAATATGAGATGTTCAGTCAGGGTTATGTGTCACCAGGGCAGGTGTACCTATTTTTAATGCTCGTTGAGATAATGGGGTGGGTCGCCACTGGGATGGTGCCAGTGCGCAGGGCCCTCGCTCCAGGTTATGTTCAACCCACTGCATTAGGGGGCAAGATGATGTGCATACATGGGAGTGGTGGTACTAGACCCCACCCCCCTTTGGGAGGGGTGGAAATGTTATGCAATGTCACAAAGTAATTCCAACAGCTTATGTATATTTGTAAATTGTTGCATAGTATTAAGTAGTGTGTGTGTTTAATAAATGTACTCTTACTTTTATAAAGCAAAGTACAGACTGGACAATCAATTATTGAGTGTTATTTCTGCGCACCTGTAATGGCGATTACTAGCCCACACCACCTCCCTTGAGTAAGCCTTAGACTGCTCTGCAACGCTACCCTCTGAGAGTCAGGAGCTACCCTAGGGTGTTTGGTTCCCAGTGAAGGACAAATGTGACATGTTATTTGTGCAGGCCTCACAGATACTGCCCCGTTTTCCAACACAGACACTTTCATAAAACTATGGGTACCCAAACAAAATAAATAGGACATCACCACATTCAATACTTCTGGCTTTGTTGTAATAAATAGCGGGCCAGATTTGTTAAAGTCTTGGGCAATGCAGGGCAGCAACCAAAAATGCTGTGCTGCATTGTGTGAGAAGGAGAGAGCAGGAGAGCACAATACCTATAGAGATATGTCTCTCTCCTCCCCTCTCCCTAGTGCGGGCACAGAATTTTGCTGCCGAGCGCCACACACACACCTTTGTACCACAGTGCAAGAGTGTGTGCATGAGTATAGCATAGGTTTTGTACTGGAAGGGTTCCCTTCCAGTACAAAATACTATGCCTAAACAACTTTTTAAATGTTTCCTACTTTGTATGTGTGCTGTATAGTGCAGCACACATGCAAAGTCAGAAATGAAAGGAGAAATGAAAACATTTCTCCTTTTAATGCCTGCTTTTAAGTGGCGTTAATTTTTTACACAAAACCATGTGTGAAATTTTTGTAGGTAGGATTTTGCACCAAAATGCATGGATATCTGCATGGGAATGCTCATGTACCACGCATGTAATGCCCCCTTGATGCTAAATAGCTCAAGCAGTGCTTTGCTCTGCTTTACGTTACTTTTTGATAACTTTCCAGCACAAAACAAATTTTGCACTGGAAAGTAAATGACAGAAAATCCATTTAATGCTGGTTTGCGTTAATTTTGTAAAGCAAACAGCGCAGAAAATTTTGTAAATCTGGTACAAGCTGTGTCCCACATTAGTCCAGGGTAGTTGGATCCGTGCCAGATTTCGAGGATAATTACATGGGATATATTTGCAGGCAACAAATCTGTATGAGAATCTTTTACATCATCAGTGTATTGCATAACATAAAAAATAGCATTGAACCATCTACTGTGAACATTTGTTGAACACCCCTATAATAATATGTTTTGGGGTAATAATAATAACAATATTTTTACTACATCAGCACCTGGATTATCTGGATAATCTTAAATATTAGATGGTATTTTCAACCAACTCAATTGTACTTCTATTAACCTCAGAAGTATAAAATGAGGAGTCAGCCTTGTCAAGGTTTAGGCTGTAATTTGCATCTTTCTGAACATATCCAAAGCCCACTGACTTATCTTTCTGTCTGTGAATGTTATTTGTATTGTGTCGATAGTGCAATTACATCCTCTTTACCATTGCATCAGCTGCTGCTTTAAATTCAGGGCAATCCAAGCATCACTTCTTTTTGAAATGTGCTGACGAAATATGGTTTAGGTCAAGAATGACCCGCTGGAACTGAGATTGTAAAGTTTTTATTTGTTTTGTCTGATTTTAAAGTATGGATTGTATAGGGATACTGTTTTGTTGAACCATTATTCGGCACATTTGAACTGCGTTTTTTCTTGATGTGAGTGGTACACAATAAATACATTTTAAATAAATACGCAGATTGTAAATGCTGTCCCATCTTACCATGTTGCTGACATGTGCAGACACATGGACAGTAAATAGTGTACTGATTTTGTGTCCTCTTCTTAGTTTAGATGGACACACTTGGTCAACAAGCAATGCGCTATTTGCAGCATATGGTTATAAGGTAGATACAAATACTATGGTACTACTACTACTTAAGTCATATACTGAGCTTACATTAAGTTGGATTATTGCAAAACAGAAATTTTTCCTTTTAATTTAGGAAAGATACATAAAGTGTTGCAAGTATACATAAGATTAACGCAAATAAACTAATAACATTACATTCGCAAAAGCCCAACCTCTTTAACAAAACAAGGATCAACGTATTTTAAGATGCCATGAATGAGATATTTCTCTAGTCATAAGCAGTGGCTGAAGTGCATTAAAAAAGTATGGGAACTGGGATACTGTAGGCTATGGGGATGAGGTGAGTGACCGTGGGGGTGTGGTCAAAGGTGTGGCTAAAAAAGTCAATTATTCTGTAATTTTTTACTGTCGTTCATCTTTAGGTAACTACATATAAAATAACGCTCAACTTAAATGAAAATTAAATGCAAGTTTTGTTAATCAGTGGGAAGTACACTATTGTACCTTATGAAACTTCTATTAATTAATGCAGTGCACTAAATAGCTGCAAAATTGAATCCTGGTTGGTGTGGTGGAGAATAGTAACTTGTGCATGTTTCGTGTTACAAGGTACCAGTTTGTGACAGAAAGCACTGTGAACATGTAAGCTATTATTTTAAATTTGCATTACACACAGTATAAGATAGGCTGCTACGAAATGCGCAAAAAGGTTTAAGATAAACAGTGATTCCAATATATAGATTTTAGTAATTTCCAGACTGTGTGTAGTGCAATTCTTTTTTTTATAACAGTCTTTTAAAAGCACGCATTTCACAGCTTACCTGGGAGCTCCCTTACAATACCACTCAAAAAGAATAAATGTGTAGGAGAGGTGGGGTGCAGCGGCCAGGGCAGCTGACTTCGGAGCACAGGGTTCACAGTTCGATCCCCGGCTCCGGCGGCAGCTCAGCTCAGCACCATGAGACTCTGGGCAATAGCTCACTTAATTTCCACTCCGGCCCCCAGCGCCTTGAGACCCGTAAGGGTGAGTAGCTGCGCTATATAAAAACGGACTTACATATATATATATGTATCATCGGGGGGGGTGTGGCTTTGGCGCGCGGCAAGATGGCCGCACGGTAGTGTAGCTCTGCCGGCTGCCGATATTATCCTTTCATCTATCCTGCTCTCCTGCGACCATCCGCGGGGATATTGCAGCTGGAGTGTATGCTGAGGCGTTGGGCTCCCATCTGGTGCGGTCCAGGCGGGTGTGTGGTGACTGAGCAGGGACCATCGGTGCGAGCGCAGGAATTCATGATGGCGCCCGCACGGCTGTTGACGTAGCTGAGGCCTGCGCTGCAGATTCTCGCAGTGACACCGAAGGACCAGACAGCGGCGGGGCAGGTCCCTGGAGCCGAGGCTATCGAAGCGGGTGAGCGGCGCTTTGCCATTACTCTATTTCCTGGATTTGGTGGCCGCCGATTGCCTCACGAGGGCGTGCGCGCTGGGATCGGCCCACTCTGGGACTGTGTGGGCTACGCGATCACCCGGCTCAAATTGCGCGGTAGGCCTCACTGCACGTAGCAGCCGCGGGCCGTCCTTGGTGTTGCGCTGAGTGCTCCCCCGCTCTACCTGACAAGATCAGCAGTGTTTGGGTTATAGCGCCTGGGGGCGAGGAGAGGGCAGCGAGATACTCTCGGCTGGTGGGCGTGTGATACTTGTGCTGTGGAGCGGCCGTTCCCGCCAGTTGGAGGCATCGGTGCACTTGCGAACTAGGCCTCATCTGAGAAAAATCAGCCTCGCCTTAATTTTGAACTGCACAAAGGTGGCAAATCGACACAGAGCGCTGCGTCTGACTCGGAGCTGGACTCTGCTGCACAAGCTCCCACTGCCCTGGAGAAAACTCTTGCAGCGATCCAAGCCAGTTTACAGTCCATAGATGGCAAAATAGAAGCGCTAAATGGCCGCATGGACCATATGTCATCCAAGTTAAACAAGCAGGCAGTCAGGCTCGGTGAGGCGGAGCAGAGGATATCCGATGCCGAAGATGGGTTACAACAAGTAGCAGCCAAGACCACAGATATTGAAAAGATTCTGGCGCTAATTCGGGATAAAAATGAAGACATTGAAGCACGCTCAAGGCGCAATAATGTGCGCATTTTGGGCCTGCCGGAATCAACGAACGTAGGGCGGTTGGAAGAATATGTCGAGGCCCTGTTTCGTGACATTTGCGGTGCTGAAAACCTTTCAAATATGCTGGTTGTGGAGCGCGCCCACAGGTCTCTCGTGATGCGTCCGCCTCCCGGCGCCCCTCCTAGGCCCATCATCGCACGTTTACTAAATTTTAGAGACCGTGACACTGTACTGCGCATCGCTCGTCAGAAGGGCACTATTAATCACCAAGGAAATGTGCTGTCGTTCTACCCCGATTTTACGGCCACTGTCCAAGTGGCACGGAAGGAATTTCAAGGCGTCAAGAAGTTGCTAATGAAGGAACAAGTACCCTACGCGATGCTGTACCCTGCTCGCCTTCTTATTGGCACAGATGATAAGGTGAAGATTTTTGCTAATCCGAAACTGGCCATGGAATTTGCTAAAACTTTGAGACGCAATAAGCAATCCTCTGGCAACACATCAGACATTGATGAATGACATAAAAATATATATTTGCGCACCAGTTCCATTTGATGGTCAATGTGGTCATACATGTCTGGAAACAACTATTTCATTTCTATTGCAGTGCGGGACGATGAAAGTGACAGGACCGGCATATGCTTACCTGTGTTGTGCCTGTCACACGTATGATTAGGTTTAATTTGCTGGTATATGTTTGTAAGGCTAGTCCAGGTCTCAGCTGTGCTTGTTACATAATGACCCGCTATGATTATGTTTCCTTACAGACACTTGGGCATACGCAGATCTGGATCTGCCTCATGGGTATGACCTCTGCTGCACGGGTGGGTTTTGTTATTTGCTCATGTCTTTTACATCACCTTGAATAATAATTACTTTTTTCCCCGTGGGTGGATTGCAGGTCGGGGCTTACCACTCTTATGAGGCGGCCCCCTCACTACTACAACTGGGGGTGGTAGGTGCCGCTACGTCCCCCTATGGGTGTACCCCACCATGCAATTGTTGCACTTTGGTCTTTGTTGGGGTTGTCTGTTTCAATGGGTTCTGGCTTTGGCAAATTGGGGCTGCCAAAGTGGGTGGGGGGTGGGGGGGTTTTACGGTTTGGCACTGATATGTCTGCTGTGATAGATAGGTCAGCCACGGATGTGGGTCTTGTCATGGTATTTTTAGAATATAGATTGATATCTACTCAGAAGATGTTCAAAATTTACAATAGAAATGTCGGGTGAGCGGTATAATTGCATAACATGGAATGTCCGCGGAATACCCCCAAAAAGGTCCGCCAAGTAATGGCATATCTAGAGCGGCACAGGGTTCAGATCGCTTTATTGCAGGAATCACACCTGAACAAACAGAAGGAATCTAATATTGCACACAAATGGGCGGGATATAAGTTAGCGTCGTCATTCTCCACCTATGCGAGAGGGGTACTTATATTGATTTAAAAAGGTATACCTTTCCTCCCGATATACTCACATACTGATTGCGAAGGTCGCTGGGCCATGGTACAGGGCAAACTGGGCATTACACTGGTAACGATCATTAACATATATGGGCCGGTTGTGGATGATAAACAAGCTTTCACACAGTTGTTGGACGTGCTGCGTACTTGGCCGGAAACAGTAATCCTCTGGTGGGGCGATTTCAATACACATCTTAATCCGAGTTTGGATAAATCTAATCCGCATGGTGTACGAACTGTCAAGGTAGCTCAGTGTGTTCGGGAGGCCATGTCGGAGTTGGGACTAGTGGATGTATGGCGCCTCCGCAATGCTAATGATAGAGCTGGCACACACGTCACCCCGGCCTATAACAGCTGGTCGCGTTTAGATTATTGGTTCCTAAATGAAGAGGCTAACGGGTGGGTCACGCATGTATACAATCTACCACGCACCCTCTCAGATCACAATCCTGTATTATTAGGCATCCAAATCCCTGCAAACATGCACCATCCATTTACATGGCGCTTTCGTGCTGAGGCCCTGCTTGATCCTATATACGAGGACACTATTAGACGGGCAATAGTGCAGTACTTTGAACTAAATGTGGGTTCGGTGGAGAGCCCGGCCGTGCTATGGGAGGCCTTCAAGGTCACGATACGGGGGGTTTGCATAAGTACAACATCGGGCATTTTAAAAGATATTAGAGGTCAGCTCTCCAAGACTGAGAAATTATTAGGTGAGCTAGAAAAACAGTACTCAGTTACCCCGGCCGCAGCCTCCCTTGCTAGAGTGCAGGAACTATTAGTGGAATATAACACGTTGGCTGAGTCAGAAGCACGCTACCTGACACGTCGCCATGTGGCAAGGGCTTACAGAGAGGCGGGCATCCCGGTAGGAAGCTCGCTTCCACGCTACGCTTTAGGAACGATCATCACCACATTACTAAGATAGTAGATGATCAGGGGGTCGACCACTACACGCCACAAGCAATAGTAGATCAGTTCAGAGGCTTTTACAGAGAATTATACACTACACGTGGGGGGGTCGATGATGACGCCCTGAATGATTATCTGGCCGACGTTGCTTGTGTGTGGCTGTCGGATGGACATCGAGAATATCTTAGTCAGCCCATAGATGAGGCTGACATTAAGGAGGCGATTCTGTTTTTGCCCAATAACAAGGCCCCGGGACCCGATGGTCTTACAGCTGAATTTTACAAATGTTATGTGGACCTTCTCACCCCTTATTTATTAGAGATGTACGCGGAGGCTCATGATTCCGGTGTCCTACCTCCGTCCCTCAGACAAGCTCTTATTATTACTCTTCTTAAAAAGGACAAATCACCTACACTATGTGAATCATACCGCCCTTTATCATTGATCAACTTAGACGCAAAAATATTAGCAAAAATTATAGCCACCAAATTACAACCTCTACTGCCCAAGTTAGTTTTGCCCGATCAGTCTGGCTTTGTACCTGAACGCTCCACGTCCCACAATCTTCGCATAATATTCGCCATGTATCACATTCTAAACCCCGACCTTTCAGCGGCAGCGGTTATGCTCGATGCCGCTAAGGCCTTTGATTCCATTGAATGGAGTTATATGTTTCACGTTTTGAGGAGAATAGGGTTCCCCAATGTTTTGCTGCGCTGGCTGCAGGTTCTATATAATGACACGTCGGCGAGGGTACGAGTGGGAGGCCTCACCTCTGAAACAATCTGTATAGACCGAGGCACACGGCAAGGGTGCCCCCTATCGCCCCTTCTATTTGCTATTATGATGGAGCCACTGGCGTGTATAATTCGACAGCGCCATAGACACACTGCACTTAATTTTAATCAACGACCTGTCGGCATATCAATGTATGCAGATGACATGGTCCTTTTTATCCGAGACCCACAGACCCATCTCTCCTCAGTGCTGCGTGAATACATCAGATTTGGACTCTTTTCCAGACTCACGATTAACTGGGGAAAATCGGTCATTATTCCTCTGACGACCTGCACGACCCCTCCCCAGATGGAATACCCTTTAATTTGGACAACGGACCCTGTCAAATATCTTGGAATCTGGGTACATCGTGATCCAGAGACTGTAATCAGGGAAAATTATGGAAGAGCGTATAATACTTTAGTGAGCCAAGTGGAAAGATGGCCCCGCCTCCCGCTGTCCCTCGCAGACCGCATTGCAGTGATCAAGATGGTCATTCTCCCCCGCTTTTTATATCTCTTTTGTAATATCCCCATTAGCCTAACCAAGCAATTCTTCACTGCAATTAAAACACAACTCTTAAAACTTGTGTGGGGAGGCAAACAGGCAAGGATTAACTGGGCCACGCTGACACTTTAGTATGCTCGAGGGGGCTTCGGTGCACCTGATCTTTATGTATATTATCTATGTGCGCAGGCCCAATATGCCTACTACTGGTTCAGACCACATGCATTTACTCCGCATCTAGCAGTGGAGGATGGGGACGCATATCCCATACCATTAACAGGGGTAATCACACACGCTCATAGAGGCACGCCCAAAGTGGAGATCAACACCATTGACACTATTATCGCGGCGTGGCAGACAATCGGAAAACTCGCAGATAAGCTTCCTATATATGCCCCTGCTTTGCCCTTGGCTGGTCATGTGGCACTGTCTGTTACGCAGGAGGCTGGCCCTCTGAAATCTTTAAGGGAAGTAGGGATCACACTCATGCGAGATCTTTACCCTGATGGTAGATACATTGATGATGGAGATCTAGGGTTCATTGTCAATCCCTCCCCACTTATTCTGTATACTTGTTATCGCCTAAAGCGAGCCATCAGAAGTCAGTACCCGTCCTTTCCCATTGAGCCCCCATCTCTCCACTCACTGCAGCTACTTATTGTGGCTCCTACCAAAAAAAAACTAATCACTAAGCTATACAAGGCAGTACAGGAGGAGACAGTGAGAGCAGCAGATAAAAGTCTTGAGCGCTGGAACTATATTTTAGATCCCCCTATCACTCTGAAGGAATGGGAACAAATATGCACACTGACTGGTAAACTTACGCCCAATGGCAATTTATGTATTATTCATTTCAAATGTATTCATCAAGCATATCACACTCCTATTAAATTGCATAAAATGGGGCTTCGAGACTCAGATCAATGTAAAAGATGCGGGCAAAGTGAAGCTGATTTTCTTCATCTTGCGTGGAGGTGTGGTTCAGTCTTCAAATATTGGGAAGAGGTGCTAAAACGACTACACACTATGACGGGGACCTCACTACAATGCACGCCACTCACATGCTTGCTTGGTTATGTCCCTCTGCTGAAGGGTGTGTTGGGTAGATATGTTCGAATTGCCCTCCTGCTGGCCAAGAGATGGGTAGCAATGACATGGGAGAGCAAGCTTAGTCCTCAGATTGAAGGTTGGGTCAAAGATTTAGTGTACTGCCATGAACACTTGGAATTGTATGCTGAGGAGCTGCCTGTAACATCTAGACCCAAGGACATTTGGGAACCGCTGAGACAATACTTGTTACACCAAGCTCAAATGGTTGTTACATCACCCTGATATATAATTGTAATGTCGTAGCAACATAATATTCTGAGTATCTATATGTTAGACTATGTCATGACCTTTATGCTGATGTTTACTGTATAGTTTGATCACAATAGATAAGCACAAGTCTGTTGATTGTGGTTTTTCGTTTGTATTGCCATGCGTGGCGACATTTATTTTGTTTCGCTATGAAAATCCAATAAAGAGAATTAAAAAAACAAAATGTATATCATCGGGAAGCATTTTTTTTTTATAACTGCCTTTTAAAAGCACTCACTTCACAGCTTAGCTGTTAGATCCCTTACAATACCCATCAAAAAGAATAAGTGTGTGTCATCAGGAAGCTTCAAGCGATTGTATCAATTGAAGCCAATACCAGCTTCCAAGTACCCTCTACTTTTGCAGATTGACCAGCTGCACACATTTACCTTTCTTTCAGGTTAGTAGGCACCCTGGCAAAAAGGCTTGTTTAGCTGTCTGGCCCTCCCTTGGTTTCACAGCACAGGAGACTCCTTGCATTACGCTTCAGCTGAAGCATTTCAACTGTCGGAATTAACCATCCTAGGACGGTTGTCTTTTCACAAAAATTAGGGGAACTGTTTTTTTAAAATTAAAAAAGTATGGGCACATCCTGCCCCTCAGACCCCCCCACTTCAACCAGTGGTCATAAGTAACACCTTGCTGACCTCTTCTCCAAGTTGGGCCTGTGAGCTAAAGTCCCTTAAATCTTTTTCACGCCCCACTTATTCTTACACTCTGGAAAAATTTAGGGGCATATTCTCAAGGACTTATCGCCGAGTTAGCAGCACTTTATCGCAGACAAAGTGGCGATAGATTCATCACCCTATTCACAAGCTGGTGCTAACAGCCGATATCGCTAGTTTTCATGCGATAGCAGCCGCAAAAAACATCGCCACGGATGACACCGGCAACTAACGCTAATGAGATGCAGAGTAGGCGTTCCTGTGCAAAAAGCCGCGAAAACACCACTTCGCAATATTCTCAATGACCAGCCAGATCGGCGATAAGATCCCAAAACAGGCGATAAGGCGCGTTAGCAGCAGGGATTTAACACCTCCTCTTACCTGGTATTAAGTCGGACGACAACCTGCAGCACAAAAGGGAGCCCAGACCAGAGCCACACCTGAAGAACAACAGATGCCATGGAGCTACTGATCATGCAGCTCGGAGCCCCAAGAGGGCCACAACACCCACTGCCACCACACCCAGGCCCACCACCCCCCCGGACCACCCCGCCCCCAGGACTACCACAGAGGCAGCGCAGACAAAGACAGCGGACCTTCAGAAAACGCACCAGCTTCACAGACTTAACACCAGAGGATGTCATTGCCCACTACAGGCTCAAAAGGACAACCATCCTCCGCATCCTGATCATCATTGCCCACAGGCTGACGGTACCAACACAGCGGACAACCAACATCCCTCCGCAGACAAAGCTGCTGGCTGTGCTGCACCTGTTGGCCTCTGGTACCTTCCAACCAACAACTGCCAGAGTCGGAGGAGTCTCACAGCCAGCCCTATTCAAGTTCGTCACACCTGTCTTGGATGCCATCATCAGCTTGGTACCCCAGTACCTTCACTTCCCCACACTGCGCAGGAACAGCTGGAGACCAAGCAAGGCTTCTACGCCATAGCTGGCTTCCCGCACGTGTTGGGGGCAATCGACTGCACACATGTACTCCTCGTGCCCCCTGCCACCACTGCACACAATTACCGCAACAGGAAGCACATGCATTCCATCAATGTGCAGGCAATAGTGGACCACCTGGGACTCTTCACCAATGTCGTCGCCAACTACCCAGGCAGTGTGCATGATTCCTTCATCTTCCGACAGTCCATCATCAACCAGCGCTTTGAGGCTGGCACCTATGGGAATGCATTGCTCGTTGGTAAGTACCAAATGAACACACCACACACCTCAACTCCACAGTCATGCAACTCACGACTCTGGGAATGCCCACATTACAAACTCACATACAACATGCCAAACAACATGCCCACCTACCAGACACGACAGCACAACTTACTGTGGTAACCTGGGCTAGCCATGTACACAAGCCGTCAACGGCATGGCACCTCAGCCACACAATAGCAGAATGTGGGGAGAGGTGGGAACCAGGCATGTGCGAAGGAGGCAAGTGACCCATGAATGAGAATGTACACAAGGCCAAGTGTGGCGTGGATGTGCAGGCCAGACTGCAGTATGCAGACCACAGACATGTCCATGTCGACATATACTGCTGGTGTTTGGAGTGTAGTGGACAGTGGACGCAACCACGTCACCCCAGGCAGTGGGGAAGATCGTGGAAATGTAGCTTGTTACGTCCCCCCCTGTAAGCATGAGCGGAGTGGGCTGATCCGGCGTACGCCAGGCCAGCATAGGGGTGTGAATAAAAAGCCAGTTGCTCTGGGCGTGGTTCTCTTCCGGAATGGTCAACGTGTCTGCCAGGGTGGTGCCTCTCAGTCCGCCACGAGGCCGACACCGTGAGCGGCGGTGCCTGCGATCCTGTGTGCCTGCTGCACCCCAGGCCGCTGGTCTCCAGACCCGTCTTGGCCGCCCCTGTTCAACCAGGCCTCACTCCTCACCTGCCGACACCGGCGTGTGTCAAAGAGGGCCCACCACGTGCCGGTGCAAGCTCCAAGGCCCGCGACCTTTGCAGCCTCCTCAGACCATCACGGCCTCCGCGACACAGGCCCCCAGCACTCCTTTCTCGTTGACGTACTCCACCGCTGCCTCTGGCCTATGCTGCGGTCCGGTAGGTCACACATTTGGAACTGAGTCTTGATTTCATGATGGCCGAGTTCATATGTTTATGGCAGCATTTATATAACTGTACTCCGTTCGATCTGGTGCCACCAACTCTGTGCATCGCAAGCCAACGACACGTGTCTGTGGGCCCTTTCTGACTACTGCCTTCGGCCTACACTGCGGTCAAGTAGGTCACACATTTGGAACTGAGTCTTGATTATTCAATGGCCGAGTCCATATCATTGTACGCAAGGAGAGGAGTAAGAGGAAGACGCGGTTCAGTCCGGAGGAAAAAAGGATCATCGTTATGGAGGTGATCGAACACTACCAACAACTGCTCTGGTGCCACTAACTCTGAGCCCCGAAATTCATGGACACTCTCTGATTGAACTTTGGTGGCGTCTGAGTCTATGGCCTGGGGGTTGTCTTCATCATCATGTAACTGATACTGACTTGGTGTTAAAAATGAGTCTGTAGCATTCATCTCCTCCATATTGCCTGTTTCTGCTTGGTTCTGCCCTCTGCATCATGCCCTGGAAGAAAACCTTCCACTGTCCCCCGAAATACTCCGCGACATTCACCTTCGACATCGACGAGGACCCGCTCAGCTCCCGTGGCCCTACCTCAGTGCACCGCAAGTCACCGTCCCGTGGCGGTGTGCCTGTGCCGGCCGCAGTACATCCGGGGCCACTAACTCTGTGCAGCTCAAGTCATGGACCCTTGCTGTTTGAACTTTGAACTTCTGATTGTCTGATCACTGTTGTAGTTGTTGCCAGCACCAACCACTCCCTGAGGGCTGGCTTACACTCACCCCACACCAATCCAGCACAGGCGTCAATGTACATGTGACCCTGGCAATAAAAGGGGCCGGGAGCACGTGCCCGTAGCCAGTTCCACAAACTATCTAAGTGTGTCCGTGTGGTCATTATGTATGCATGAGGCCCACGGGCCCTACCACATGACATTGTGCTGTGTACAGCGGACGCAACCATGTCACCTCAGGCAGTGGGGAAGACCTGGGACATGTAGCTGTGTCGTACCCCGCTGTAAGCGTAAGCGGAGTGGGCTGGCGTACGACAGTCCAGCGTAGGGGTGTGGATAATCAGCCCTGGGCTCTGGGCGTTGCTAAGTGTTGGCCTTGCCAAGGAAGTAACTAATGCATGTGTCTCTGTTGTAGTGTCGGCGCCACCCGACCCGCAATGGACAATGTTGCGATGTAGCATGCCCCCGGAGTGCGGGCTCGGCCGAAGGGATAAATGAAGGAGCGCAAGCCCGCTCGGGGTCCGGGATTATACATGCCAACTGTTGTGTGTGTCGCTATTACCGCAGCATAGGCCAAAGGTCTCCCCTCAACCGCATCGCGAGTTCAGCCAGCCATGAACGCTACATCTGTGTCCGCCCTATCCTTACCATAGGCCTACACACATGTGGCCGCCCACCTTCAACGCACAACATCACAGTGTCGTTGTCAGGCTTGTGGACATGCGCAGACAGGCATGACAATGGTGTGCCGTAGGAGTGCAAGTGATGCAACCGCGCTGCGCACACTAGTAAATAGGCTCGGGGGGAGGGAGGAGCAGCAGTGAGCCTACGTAATACACATTGATGCTGCTCATTTGCTACAAGCAGTACCTGTCAAACAGGAATCACTAAGTCACACATATCACACACCAATGAACTAGTGAGCCTGCCAACACATCATGCAGAACCAACTTTTGACTCATGTCTCTATGCACTGTCACAGGTGATCAAGGATATGCACTCTGCCCTTGTTTGATGACACCCCTCCGAGCCCCGAACACACAGGCCCAGAGGCAGTACAATGAGGCCCACAAACGCACCAGGGGCATCGTGGAACACACATTTGGCGTGTTGAAGTCATGTTTCAGGTGCCTGGACATCACAGGTGGAAGGCTCCTGTACAGCCCAGGCATCATGTGCAAGATGATCGTTGCATGTTGTGTGTTGCACAACATATGTGTACGCACCAATGCCCCATGGCTACAAGTGCCAGATGCACCGGACGATGATGAGGAAGATGAGGCAGGTGGACCACACCCCACTGCAGCAGGAATAGCCCGTAGGAACACCATAATTGACAATTTCTTCACATGAGCACGTCACATTGTCACAGTCCTTAGCAATCATGGGACAGTACAAAATGACCACAGGCACAGCATGTGCAAATAAATTCATTACACCACACATTCCCTGTGTGCATGTTACTCCTTTGTACAAGCACATCACTCTGACAAGTGTAAGTGCAACATGTAGTGCTAACAATATCACTAATTGGAAATAGATGGTGGGTGTGTCACCTCTGTACAGAGAGGCTGTTTAGGGTGTCACGTATTCGAAATGCCATTTCTGTGTGTCAAAGATAGTACGGAATCCCACTCATCAGCGTTTCACATGTGTCCCAAATCATTACATATAGGCTGTCATTTGTGACCTACAATTGACAACAGGGCTTCTTTTGGGGTCAAATATGTACCACCATGATGCAGGGATGCACCCTGTGACTCAAGTCCCACAACATGAGCTACATGGACGTAAGGGGAAATCACTGCCCCTACATTCGTCCATGCTTTCATACTTGATTAATCATAGACATGACACATCTGTGTGTATTAGAATGTATTATTCACGTTCAATGGAGTGTTGAGGCGGTCTTAGTACTGGGCCATGCAGACAACACTTTACAATTTTGCCCCGCGGAGGGCCAGCCACAGTCCTTTAGGGATTGACAAGTTACTCAGAAGGGGAAGAGTCCAGTCCGCAGGCTGGTTGCTGTGTCATTGTTGAGCATACAAGATATGGCAGTCCATGTCGAGGTCCAAGGTTAGTGTCGCAGAGTGTGTCGGGGGACAGTGGAAGGTGTTATTCCAGGGCCTGATGCAGAGGGCAGACCCAAGCAGAAACAAGCCATATGGCGGAGATGAATGCTACTGCTTCCTCCTTACCACTAAGGCAGATTCATCCTCATCTTCGTCCTCTGACGTTTCATGTGCCTCACATGTGGGTGGTGGTGTTTGGTTTGCAGCACTGTGTGACACTGACACATCAGGGGCCGGAGATGTGGATGTAGGAGTAGCAGCAGCATTCATCTGCGCAATGTCTTGTGGCATCACTCCCATGATGAGGATCTGCAGGGCATGGAAGATCCCATCTACAGCTTTCTCGTGTGCAGCCGTGGTAGCCATTCTTTGCGCCTGCATCCGCTCCATGTTCTCCATGACCCTCCTTATGTTTCCCAAATCACGGATGACATCGCTGTAGCCACTCTGACTAGACAGTTGTTGTTGTCTCCGAGTCATGACTCCAGCGACGCCAGCCATGGATTGTTGGAGGGCATGGGGCGGACTGTGGGTGTCCGTTAGGGACTGTAAGTGGTCCCTGATGGGACTTAGACACCCACGTATGGCATCTAGTTTGGCTGCCATGAGGTCGAACCCCACCCGCACCTGCTCAGCCAGCTCCTTCTGGCAGTCTAACACACGGTGTTGGAACGCCATGTGTTCTTCGGTGAGGTGCTGGGAGCCAGACGTGGTGGTGGGTGCTTCCTGCTGTGTGGTCTGTGCAGAGGTGGGATCACCTCGATGGTGCTGGGCTGCCCTGCTACTGGAGGTGGAGTGCGGGGGTTGTCCATGAACCGTTGGAGTTCGTCGTAGTCGATGTCCTGGGGGTCGTCTCCATCATCACTGATGTGAGTAGGGTCTGCTCTGCAGGAGGTGTTGATTGTCCCTTTGCAATGTAAAGGGGAGATGCAGTTTCACAGTGTGTTCCATTTATGTTGACGCATTGGCGGAGTTTACATACAGACTGCATGACAATGTACATTGTGACTGTTTGTGAGGAGATGCCTATTTGATGTGGGACAGTGGACATTTGTACTACATCACGGATGTGAGGTTGTACTCGTACATTGTCATCTCACAGTTTCCTGCTATGCCAGATGTGATTGGCCATTTTGTACACACATGCGGCACCAGTTGTGTCCTGTGTTCTGTTGTGAAAGTGTTGCAGTTTGTACCACATTGTTATCAATCTTGAGGTGCTCTTATTCTTATGTGTGTGTGCTGCATTGTGGGTGAGTCGCCCCTGCAGCTCTGATTTGGCTGCCCCTTATCCCTTTCAGGCGGTGTGCCTTTGACTTCTGTGCTTCTACAGTGCTGAGATGTTGCAGACTTGGGTAAATTGGGCTCTTGATCGAGTTGTGACTCTTGGGCATGGTTTGTCCGCACATGTGTTGTTGACGTCAGGGGTTGTTTGTGCACGTGGATGTGTCAGAGTGTGACCTGCTCCTTTCCGGATGTGGTCCACACTCAGTCACCTCAGTGTCGTGGCGTGCACCATGTCATGGTAATTGGACTGCAGCCATGCTAATCGTCATGCAGTGTCACTTGCATTGTCAGTGTGGCTCACGGACCCGCAGCTTTGCTGGGTTCAGCACATGTGCATGGGTTGGTTGTGAGATTGGTGATGCGTGGGGAGGGCCCCCTCCGGGCACATTGTCGACGGGGGCCTATTTGCTGTTTCTATGTGTGCTGCAGTATGCCAAGGAGATCAGGGACATGATCCAGAGTCATTGTGGGTGTGCAGTGTGCTCTACTTAATTGTGCATGTGTGCCATTGTGCCCCTCTCCCCCCGTCCCCCCAGTCTCTGGTCGGTACTCACCCTGTTGATGTTGTGTCAGATCATGTTGAGCAGTGTCCGGATCCACTACTCCTGGCACCGTATCCCGACTGATGACTGTGGCCACCATTTTCTCCATGTCATCCAGCTCCTGGTGTGCCGCTGGACCCCCACCTCCAATCTGCGTTGCTGCTTTCATGTTGGCATCGAGTTTCTTCTTGGTTTTGCCCTTCACATCATTCCAGCGCCTCTTGACCTCTTCCATTGTCCTCCTCAACTCTGCAACTGCATTCACATGGTCCAAGATAGTCTGCCATGTTTGAGTCTTTGTTGCCAATGACACGTTGGAGGTGACGAACAGTTGTTGGTAGTGTTCTATCACCTCCGTAACGATGATCCTGTTTTCCTGCGGACTGAACCGCGTCTTCCTCTTCCTCTTCTCCTTGGCCTTCCCCAACCCCGAGGTTCCTTGCTGGTCGTCTGTGGGGCTTGTGGGGTTCGCGTTGTCCTCTGCACTCGGTCCGGGTGCATCCATGGTGCTACGCAGTTTATTTTTTTTGGACTTTTTTTTTCTTCTGCTTTTATAGTGCATTTTCCCGCATGACGCGTGGGAATTGCAGGCCTGTCGCTGGTTATCGCTGATTTTTGTATCGCGATTTGGGGCATCGCAACTTTTTTCACGTTTTGCATTTTTTCAACGTTGCGTTAATTTTAACGCGGTCATTTGGCGCGTTATCGTGAGACTATCGCATGGTGCCGCCTGGTTGAGAATACAACGTTAACACAGTGTTATTTTCCCGCGATGGACTGCGATGTGCAAAGTTGCGTTAAGCTAATTTTGCGATAATTATCACACGTTCTTGAGAATATCCCCCTTAATTCGACCAAAGGCAACTCTATTGTCAGTCCTTATTGTGTGATACTTTTCAGCATGGTCTTGACTTATTTATATAGTTCTTCATTTAAAACTGCCCAGGTACTGCTGCCCTAGAAACAGGTGGCATGCAACCCCCACTCCAAAAACGTACAATTGGTGCAGAGATGATGCCAAATTACCTCCCTATTTCTTTCATACCTGTCGTGGCAAAGATTATCAAAGGCACTGTCAACAAGTAGCTGTCTAAGTTCCTGCAAGTCCACACTTTATTTGATTCAGCTCAAGCTGGTTTCTGGCCACTTGAGGGACCCATTCAACTTAGGTTACAGTGCTTTACAACCTTCACACGACCCTTCATAGGGTTGGCAGAACAGCCCTAATTCTTTCAAAACTCTTCTCCAGCTTCAAAACATTATCAAATATCATCTGATTTAAATGTCTGAGGCAATAGGAGTGAAAGACCTAGGACTAAACTGACAAGACTACTTTTAACAAGACCACTCTCAGATGATTTCCATTGCTCTTTTCAGATCCATCTTTAAAAATTTTAAATGTGGGGTCGCTCTGTGGTTCTCTCTTAGATACCAGAGAACATTTGTTACTCTAAAGGTCACTCCTCTTGCCCATCTCATTTTGTGTTTTGGTTTTGCATTTTTAAGTTTCACTGATGCTACCTAGTCCCTCATCTGAGTAAACGTTCAGCCACTGGATTTGCAGACCTGCTTTGAACAATGTCTGAAGACAGTTGTCAGTTAGATGAGTTTGAACCCTCTCAAACCTAGCACCAGCAATGAGAATGATTTAGTCATAGTTAACCCTTACAGGTTCTGGTGAGATGCTTGGCAGCCTTCTAGTATGAATGCTGTGCTATCTTCATCAGTCAGATGTTTGAGTTACATTTTTTAATACCATCTCTCTTTGAAATCTCTGGTAAATAATCGGACTTGCAGACGCTTTTAATGGCTCAAATTCCAGTGTGAAATCTTTTGGTCCTGCTCTGGATTGCCACTAATCTGCCAGTGAAGCCACAAAGTCTCTCTCTTGGACTATGCCTCTTCTTTACACTTGGTTCTTTCAGGGTATTCAGTAGCTAAAAGCTAACTCATACAAAAGGCAGCAGTCCAAATGATTCTTGGTTTTTATGTCCGGATCATATTTCAAGACATTTGCCTAAGCTTCATTGGTTCTAAGGCACAAAACAATTGTCAAATGCCAAACCCATTTTGTCTTTAAACAATTGTCCAAATACACCACTTCACTCGTTCTCTTGAGTCATTTGTGATGTTCTTCCAAAACTGCTCTTCATTTCTAAACTTTTTTGGTACAAAAAATGTGGCACAGTGTTTTGCCAGGGGAACTGGGGAGCAGACGTCTGAATATGGAAAATGTTTTGCCTATGAAAGAAATCTGTGACATTTTCCAAGTCCATTAATTCTGTGCATTTGGATTTCCTGCTACGGAACAAAAAGTGTAAATCTCCAAGGTGTATCCTTTTGAGTTAAGGAATCACCAAAGAAGTCTTACATCTTTGTAATGCATACATCCAAGACCTCACATGTGGAAATGTAAGATTTTGGGGGAAGCTGGGCGCCAAATTCTGCTATGTTGTGGAATATATGTTGTGGTTGAAAAATGTTCTCTTTCTTAGAGCAGAGACATCACAGAATTGCTCTTTTAGTTCTTGAATTCATAGCAGATATTTGTGTGTGAAGCCTGCTTGACTTTATAAGGAGGGCTAAGGAGTTTGAGATTTTCATTTGTAGGAAAATAATGCAAGACATATTATTTGTTGGAGAGGAAGCTTCTCATGTTGTCAGTAAATGTATTCCCTTACTTCCTTTAGTTAAGACCATTAAAAAACTAGAATTGTTATGAAAAAACAGCATTCTCTTTGAAGATGAGTTAAATGACGCTAATTATACAAATATGCTCGGCGACTAAGAAGGTGTGAACATAGCACAGGAATAAAGTTTGGAGCCTTGTTCAAGCCAAATATTTCACTTTACATTGGTGCATCATTTGTGCGTCAAAAACAGAGGTCAGTCATTTTTTGGGGAGTGATGGGATTGTTCCACAAGCAGACCGATCAGATTACCATATTTGATTTTGCACATTGTTATTTTATTTATGAACACAACTCTATTTTCCCTCGACATTTCTTATTTGCATTGTGTTTAATTCTTATGTTGTATGTTTAAACTGTAAGGCAGTGACTGTTTCAGCTTTAGCCAATCATAATCTTGCTTAGAATGTTCTAGTTTTTTAAGTCTGAGTTTACTCCCTTATTTAGCGCTTGTAAAATATTGAATGAGGCAGATGCTTTAGCCCTCTGCTATTAGATGGACCATCCACCAACTTACCTTACAGTCTCCATGTATATCTGGAGTGCATGGAGTATGATTGGGAAACTCAAGGATAAGGGAAAATCAGACAGATTTTAGCTGTGATGAACATTGTTGTAGTGTATTATGCATTATGTAACCTATTATGCTGATCAAACAGGATTTACTGCTTATGTTTGAGTAGGTAGGGCAGCAAAAGTCACGACTGGACCTTATTTGTATCCTTGTTATTTAATAAACCGATGACGTTTATTGATTTTATTGTGGTTTCATGCTAGTCAGTATTTATGTAACTTATTTTCAATGTATCATTGTGATTTTAATGTTGCATAATGTGCATTGTAAAGTCTTATGATGAGAACAATGAATGAATAAACCTGTTGTTAGGTCTGTGTTTTAGGTTTTTTAGATTTTGGATAGCACAGCTGTCGCCAGACCTTATGTGATCAATCTAAAAAAGAGCTTTGAGAAGTACCACAAACAGGGCTTTTTCTTCGCCCACATGTTGAATGACAGGAGTACATGTTTTGATTGGGGAGAATCTGTGTGATTTTGCAGAAAAAGTGCTTAAAATCCAAGAGCTTTAATCATTTGTTTATCAATTTGCCTGAGCCACAGCTCATTATTAAGTCTAACTATTGTGTTGCAACAGAGCTTGACCTTTTGGTTGAATATATGTCACTGCAACACTCTAAATCACCTAGACAATTATGTTTTTTCCTTCTCTGGAAACAGCACAGACAGAGGAGGGCGGTAAGGAGGAATGTATTGCTGTTTTGCCGTCCCAGCCACCACCCCATTCCCTTTCTATCATAGACTTTAGAGATACCTTACCATGATACTCCTTGAGAGAATTGTGTTAATGCTTTCTAATTCCTATATTTAAGATTTATGGGCCGTAAAAACTTTTTAAGCTTCTCGGATTCCAAAAGTTAATTTAATTATTAATTTCAATTTATTGCTTCATTTATAAAAAATTACATTACTAATATGGTATCTGATTTATTTCAAAGGTAACATTATTATATATTAAATCAAAATAATGAATTTATTTAATGGACTGTAATTTTAAATTACCCTTTCCCAAATCCAAAAAAATGCTTACTGCTCTATAATGCTACCTTTCCCTGAACCCTACAAACTCCATGTTATCTCTTAATTCTACCCTTCATGAACCCTAAAAACCTCTAATTACCCCTTAACTCTACCCTTTCTTGAACCCTAAAAATCCCTGTACTACGTCTAATGCTATCCATTCCTGACCTGGAAAAATCCCTTACTAAACCCTTACTCTACCCTTTTCTGTACCCTAATAATCCCTTACTACTCCTTAACACTACCTTCCTTAAACTCTAAAAACTCATCATGCTTCCCTTTCCTGAACCTTAAACACCCCTTCTTACCCTTTAAATTGCCCTTTCCTGAACGCTACAAACCCCTTAACACTACCCTCCCCTGAGCCCTACAAACTCTTTACTACCATTTAACACTACCCATCCCTAACAATCCTAACTACCCCATCATGCAGCCTATCCTTGAACCCTGAAAACCCTTTACTATCCCTTAATGGTACCAATCACTGAACCTTAAAAACATATACTGACATTTAACGTTATCCTTGCCTTAAACCTAAAAACGTCTTATTACCCCTTATCGCTACTCTTCCTTGAACTCTACAAAACCCCTTACTACGCCTTACTTCTACCCTTGACATTACCGCAAATTTAGGCATAAATGTGAATGCACTGTTTCAATATCTTTTTCCGCAATTGTTGGTGTAAAATTAGCACCAGCTTTTTTGTTTGAACTCTGGTACCAACAGACACGGAAAGCAGTTCTTTAAATGCAAAAATACAATTAAATGCACTGAAAACCACTTTCCACACATTTCACCAGTTTAGTTTTTCACAGTTTCCAACATATTCTAAATGAAACCACAATAGTATGTCTGTGAATGACAAAATACACCAAATATTAGTGCATGGTTATTTAACATTTTTCGTAATAAGGCCTATCTAGAGAAGATACATTTTCCTTCTTAGGTCTGGCTTTACAGCACTTGGTGGCTGCCTGAATGACAATTTTTTAACAATTCTTTAAACTGTGCTTAGAGTGGGCTTTGGCTTGGCTCCTAGTGTTCGCTTTGACTTGGCTCTCACCTCATGCTATTAGCTGGCGATGTATCATCCCTCCTTCAAGTATGTGCTTCCTTTAGAATGCAGGCGGGATTATTCTAAATCTGAAAAATAAACTCAACTATGCTCTTTGTCACATTCAATTCTTTTTCTCCAATATGCATTCTACAGAGAACGCTGTTTTTGCTACTTTTTCCTGGATTAGCAGAGCCAGCAAGACAGGCTTAACTGTGATAAACATTTCTGTATACAATGCATACAAACAGGATTTGTGAATGCCTGTGCATTACATTTGTTGGTACATTAAAGCTAGACCTATTTGCTTGTGCTTGTCTAAATCTGGAATTAAAAGGGATTTCAAATCAGTTCATTTGGCAGTTTCTTGGAATATATTCATGGGCATGTCTGGGTAAATACACATATGAAACACTCAAATGAAGACACTTCCTTTTAGATAATATGTATCACAAGACGACTCTAAGCATAGCACAAAAGGAGAGTAGAGGATTCAAGAATCATGTTCTCACATTTTTCAATTTCCCCAAGGATTAACATGATTTTAGTGATTTTCTTGATAAATTGTTCAATTTATTAGTCAATCAAATATACAGAGGTAGCAGAAGCCAGAGCTTCATTGACTCGAACTTTAATGCTTTAACACCAAGCTTTATAAAATTCTCGTTTACACCTAGAAACTTTGCAGCTAGCAACTGTACACAGTGACCCAATTAGTGATCTAGTTACCTGTATAAACTATCCAGTTTGGGGAGGTGCAAAGATGCTAGTCTATAAATGTATTACACTGAAAAATGCCTGCATCACAACACAACCTCAAGTATCAGTTCCCAATGTTTGATTTCCAAGATATGACCAATATTCGATGTACGATAGATATTATGGTATTAATAGCAAGCTAACCATGGATTTTAAAACATAATTATCATAAACAGTGCACAGGGTATGCACTGTTTTCACTGGAGTAGGTGACTCACCCAATAAAAACGAACTGAAGTCATTGCCATGGAAAGTTGTTTGCGGTCTTATAGACAAAGAGTACTCTGACTTAGCTCAAATTCAACAAAATCTCTTTGATTGTATTCATGTTTGAGCATCTTTTAAACATTGAATCACTTGAATCGTCTCATCAGATGTGTAATAATGGTGTCAAGAAATTTTATATTGCTGTACCTTTGACAGTGCAAGCCATTCTTTCCAATCAGCCAGGTCAGTGGAAGAATATAGACGTTAAAGAAAAGGAGGAACAGAGTGGATGCCCCAGGGACCCCAATCAATCAATCAATCAATCAATCACAGAATTTGTAGAGCGCACTACTTACCCGCGAGGGTCTCAAGGCGCTGGGGAGAAAAAAAGGGGGGGGGTGCTGCTACTGGTCAAACAACCAGGTCTTGAGTAGCCTCCTGAAGGTCAGCAGGTCTTGGGTCTGTCGTAGGCTTAGTGGAAGGGTGTTCCAGGTCTTGGCGGCGAGGTGGGAGAAGGATCTGCCGCCGGTGGTTGTTCTTCGAATGCGAGGGACGGTGGCGAGGGAGAGGTCGGCAGAGCGGAGCTGGCGGTTGGGGACGTAGAAGAGGAGTCGTCTGTTGAGGTAGGCTGGGCCAGTCTTGTGGAGTGCAGCTCCAAATTATGTGATATAAATTGACTAAACTGATCCTGTTGTCTCCTCTGTAAGGAAGGTTCAGGTACATTTCACATATTATTATCACCTTTTCGGTCCTCAAAGTGATTGATTGACCTCATTTGCATTTATTGAAGTTGGGGATATGGAGAAGTTGTCAGGAGAAACATAGATGTGCAGTTCTCATTGGCTGAATTGCATTCGTACAAAATTAAGAGTAATCATGGCATCTAAAGACATTAGATCTCTTGGGTTATATTGGACCAGCCTTCATGTACTTCTGATGCTTTTTGGCAGGTGAAACAATGACTGCATAATAAATGTTTTTTGTGATGTAATATGTAATCCCATATCAGTCCTCATAAGGCAGATTACCATGAAGCCCTCCTTTGATGGTGACGGTGAAACAGCCTTATCTAAGAAAATAGGAAGTACTAGGCAATACTCTTGGTTCTATGCCGATTTGTGTTGAAGAGAGCGTGAACATTAGACAACCATGCAAGACATTTATCAAATATGAAACATTACTATTAACACTTCCAAATTGGGAGATAATATGCCAAATTATCCAGAATAAAAATAAAGTACTTGTGTGTCCAGTGGGGGAGAGGGGCAAGTAAGAGAAAGGAAGTGTGAAAATATGTCATATGAACAAATAAAATTAAGTCTCTGTACTAGATGGCCAAACAGATTACAGTTTAAGAATTGAGTTTGACTGTAATGCATTGGGTTATTATGATGACTCCCGTTTGATAATAACAGAAAGCTAGAAACAATCTAGGGCAGTGATTAATGTTTTTTTGACCATACTACCTCTACATATGTACACTAGATGGGAACAGTTCAGTTAATAAGCCACCAGTAGGAAAATGTATAGCAATGTAATTCTCTGTTTGCATTGAAAAGGAGCAATCCAAATGCCAATATATACAAAGGTACTTAAAAACAAACCTGGATGTTACCTTATAATATGGTTTTTATGCCCCAGTGTACAAATATTTGTGAAGTGGCTGTTAGTGCCTTTAATTGTGCGGGCAGTTAACATTACTGAAATAGCATTGATGCTAATAGACTTTAGGCAGTGGGTGTCCACCAAAGCACATTGTGGTGGCACTGGGTTTAACTGCAAAGGATTCTTTAGAGGCTGGTGCAGTAGTTTGATGGACTTTGCATTGGATTTGCTCATTGAGACAGGTTGTGGCTATAGAAGAAAACATAACTACTGTGAGTGGGACAAAGGCCAATTCCCCCAGTGTGTCAGAAGAGCACATTACTGCCATTCTTGTCACAAACAACATAGTACTCTTAGATGTTAGTCCCAAGGGTATATAAAAAAAATTACTCAATGCAAACCTTGTTATTAAGTTTAAAAATATGCTGTCAATGAATGTCCTCGATTATATATATAGGACTTTTAAAAATTTGAAAGACTGATCTGAAAATGAGCTGTGGATCAGCGGGTCTCTATACTCTGTGAAGTGATTATCTTTGAAATATTACTGAACGTAGGTATCGGAAGAGTTGTGGCGTATTATGTAAGGATTCATCTTTTTCTGCTAGAATATGCATTGTTCAACACCTCCTTGTGAGAAATTGGGTTGCTGATTGACTGGGGTGTTAGCCCTAGTCATGCAGCAACCACAGTCCTTGTCAGGTTAACGCACATATAAACTCCAAGTTAATCTGCGCTCAGCCCCCTGGTAGATTGGCACAGAGCAGTCAGACGAAACTCAGAGGCAATGTGTAAAGTATTTGCGCAACAATTCAACCAGTAAAACAGTGAAAACACAACACAAAAAGAATCCGACACCTGGTTAGAAAAATAGAGCAAAATGTAATAAATAAAACAAATTCAAAATGACAAAAATCGAATCAGTAAAACCGGAGTAATGCCTAAAAGCACAAAGCGGCAACAGCGGCTATCTGTTCACACTTGACCAGGTCAAAGTCAAGAGTTCAAGCCGACTGTGATGGAGCGCAGTTTGGTTCAGTCCCAAGTTACCTTCTCAAGTTTGTGGCAAGAATCCCGCTTATGTTGCAGAGGACAATGAAGAGCATGGAGAGTGTTGCGGAAGGCTGTTGGGAAATCGCAAGGAACCAGCTGGCGTTGGCAGCCAGCATTGCTGGACCTTCGGGTGGCAGTTCCCGTGTGCAGTAAATGCTGCAGTGCAAACAGTCAGACTGATGGAGCATGACACTGATTTGCAGTGCGATCTACGAGGTCTCAATGCGAACAGGTCTGTTCTTGCAGAGCCCAGAAGCTTGATTTTTGTGCCCGTGAGCCACACCAAGGGTCCAGGACCTGAGAGGCACCACTTGGGGGTCAGGAACTCACTGCACATGGATCCATGGGCTGGTGTGGGATATTGGGGAACCTTTTATGTCCCTTAGACTCAGATCATGAGGCCAGCAGACTAGCCCTTGGAGTCCTCGGTTCAATGTGAAGTTGAAGGTCCAGTTTTCTTTCCCCAGGCAAGAGGGCAGCAGTTCTTTAGAGCAGCAGTCCAGAAGAGTGGCAGTCCTTTCAGCAGCACAGTAGTCCTTCTTCTTAGCAGAGTATACACAGGTACAGAACTATACTGAGGAGTTGGTGTCTGAGGTCCAGTATTTATAACCAGCAGTACCTATGAAGTGGGGTAAATGTTTCTGAAGGTTTCCCTTTGAAGTCCCCAGGCATCCTGCCTTCCCTGTCCTGGCTTGAGACTAACTACAGGGGGGTATGCAGCCCTTTGTGTGAAGGCAGGTCACAAGCTATTCAAGTGTAAGTGGGGGTGTGCCCAGCTCCTCCCTCATCCTGCCAGTGATGCCCATCCATGCACACCTAAGCTCCCTTTTGTGTAAGGTTGTCTAGGAGGAATACACAAAGCTCAACTGTCAGTTACACCCAGCCATGTGACCCTGGTACAGGCTACAGGCACTAAAAGGCTAAGGCAGGAAAATGCCAACTTTCTAAAAGTGGCATTTTCTGAATTACAATTTCAAGTCCGACTTCACCAGAAGTTAGGAT
The DNA here is from genome assembly GCA_963921515.1 of Calotriton arnoldi. Taxonomy (NCBI): domain Eukaryota; kingdom Metazoa; phylum Chordata; class Amphibia; order Caudata; family Salamandridae; genus Calotriton; species Calotriton arnoldi. Next base: position 241,956 of record CAWUFW010012538.1, on the reverse strand, counting down.
TTTACATTGTGATTCCAGAGACACCAAACATGAACTGGTAACCTATTTCCATTTAGAAATTACACTTATGGAATGTAATAAGGTAACTCCAATGTTATCCTATGTGAAAGGTAGACCTTGCAGTAGTGAAAAATGAATGTAAGTGTTTTTGACTACAAGGACATGTAAAACTTAACATTGCATGTCCAACATTTTTAATACATTGCACCCTGCCCTCTGGGCTGTCTAGGGCCTACCCTATGGGTGACTTATATGTATTAAAAAGGAAGGTTTGGGCCTGCAAAAGGTTTATTTTGCCAGGTCCAAATGGCAGTTTAAAACTGCACACACACACACAGACTGCAATGGCAGGCCTGAGACATAATTAAAGGGCTACTTAAGTGGGTGTCACATTCTGTGCTACATACCCACCAGTATCATTTAATTTCCAGGCCCTGGGTGCATGTAGTGCTACTTTACTAGTGACTTATAAGTAAATTAAATATGCCAATTGGGTATAAGCCAATGTTGCCATGGTTAGAGGAGAGAGCACTGGCACTTGAGCACTGGTTAGCAGTGGCAAAATGCACAGAGTCCTAAGGCCAGCAAAAACGAGGTCAGTAAAAATGGAAGAGGAAGGCAAAATGTTTGGGAGAAGACCACCCTAAGGCTGACAGGTCTAACACTCCTTAACTCTTACCATAATAGAAAACAATAGACTATAAGCTACCCAAAGGAAGACTATCAGGGAATTCTGTAATGCACCCAAGCAAGTTTGCTTTACAGGATTCTGTTAAGTGTCTTCAACAACGAATTGCACTTTAAGGTTTTGCAAGATCTAACACTTTAAAACATGCAAGTGGTGCTGACATGAAATCATTAGTTTGCAAATCTATCTTTGTTTCTTGCACCTTAGGTTTGCTGTGCTGGGCTATTTGACCCAACTTAAAGGTGGGTTTTGTTCTAAAGGAATGCACAATGATATGCTCTTTAGGTTCGGGTATACTTTAAAATGATGTGGTGGTAATTTGGTATGGCATTTACAGGTAGGGCAGGCACTTTTGGTAGTGGCACAACCACGTAGAAGCACTTTCTGATTCCACCTTTCATAAATCAGCCTGGCTGATACAAAGTGTACTCTACTGGCTCTGCTCTTGAGGCAGTTGGATAGATATTCAAACATGGAAAAGACTGAAGTGGTAACAACATTTAATGAATTGGAACAATGGAAGACATTATTTTATAGTGAGTAAATGTAATGATAATGCGTTTGTTTTACATGAAGACAGGCATCTAATTTCTAGACTTTATGTAGGTGAATATATATATTAATATGTTGGGGAATTTAAGCAGATAAATAGGTCTGTAATTTAGTATTATTTACTGTGTCAATCTATACATTTACAGTGTTTTCTATTGAAGTACTTGAGATGTATGTTAGTATTTTAATAGTGTGGCTTATTTCATGTTTTATGAAAATTTATAAATCACAATTTTTGAAAATAGGAAAAGAAAAATAACTGGACTATAAACGATGCTCGCTCTATTATAATTATTCTTAGACTCCAGTAAGACTAATGTCTAATCAGGGAAGTGTTGTGCAACCTGGGAGTGAAGCATGCATGTGTTCTTACCCTACTGTTACTATTACATTGCTAATCTGGATAGGGATATATGGGAAAATAATCAATTCAAACTTCTCCGATTCGTTGACTAGAAAATATGTCTGAGCACTGATTTGACGCTATCAGAATGGACATGGATTGAAATCCAATTTGTTCCGTGATTTAATAATTTAATAAAACGTCAGATGCTACAAGACGCACCTTTCTTGTTGAAAATATTTTTCGATGGTCCAAAATGGAGGCAATCACTGGAGTGAAAGTTTCTGAAAATGTGTCTACAGTTTGAGTTTATGGAGTTTTAGGGGCAGAGTAAGACGTCTGTCAAATCAATGCTTTCAATTTGTTAGCCATCATTTATCCTTTGTTGAAGGTGGTGCATCCAGCATAAAAAATTGTATGTATGAAACGGACTGAATGTTTGAGTAGGGTAGAAATTTTGTTAGATAATATCTGAAGAATTTGAGGTTTTTGTGTGTGTGTGTGTGTGTGTGCACGCACAAGTGTGTGGGTGTATGTGTGTGTGTGAGAGAGAGAGATTTAAGTGTAAACAAGCATACAACGAAACTGAAAACTTGTAGCTGATTAGAGGGTGATGTAACTCATTTTTTATGTATGCACCTGGAGTATGTTAGTGGGTATTCATGCTAGTATTTTAACAGTGGAACAGTGTTGGTGTTTTACCCTTGTATTGTGGCAACTTAACATTTAAGAAATAAATACAGGACTTGAGATGTGTGAATATTTTAGAGATACGTTTAATAGTTTCTTGAAAACTTTTTCAAGTGTAAATTTGTTGTACTATATTTATTTTATACATATTTCTATTCTATTGTGCTTCAAAGTTTTTATCACAGATGAGTCAACTGATGGCCATTGAGATAAATTGGTGCTTGCTTTGGTTACCTTCGGAATTTGAAAATCGGGCTTCCTTTCCACAGACCATAATGTAGCCTCTTTGCTCATTCGTCTATTTCATACAGACAGAAGACACTGAAGGGGCATGGAATATCCAGTGATCAAGCTGTTCAGAGTCCACATACCACTTCTATGATCCATCAAAAACACATCTACTGAATGAAATATGAGATCTCACCTGTACCTATAAGGAGAAAACAGAAGGGCTGGTGATATGGTGATAGCTACTGCATGGGAGCAAATAGTGAGATAGTTCATCATTGCTCTGCTGCTGCCCCACTGCTCTCAGAAAATCGCCCTAATCCTTGCTGTAGTCATACCATGCTTGGTTTGTTTAACAGCATTTACACTGCTCAATGCACCTGGGAAGAAATGCACACACATTTTGGTGCAGGAGTTAACCAATAGGGCTGAAAAAAACACAATTAACCCACATATTCATAGCGGTTTTACAAACGTTCACTTGGTAATGCATATTGCAATACTGTTAACCCTGGAAGACTGGATGTACAATGTCTTGGGGAGAGGTGTCTTTGCAATGTGCATTTATTAGCTTCTTAAAGATTTTTGACATGGTCCTCAGGGAATGGCAGTAACACAAGATGGTCTATATGTGTGCTTAATATACTTATTTCACATATTATTCCAACTGCATTTTAATATCTGGGTGAAGAAAATAAGACAGTACATAAGAGAATGTAGCAAACAACGAAAACACTAAAATTCATTTTTTTTAGATTTTTATTTTTATTTTTGCATAAATAGTAACAACTTCAGGTTACAAACAGTACAGCGGGAATGTATAGCAGAGCATATGGTACGCAGTTCCCATTAGTTCAGTCCATATTTGCAATTTGACATTTTACATCTCACTGAGTCAGAGTTGTGCCCCGGACCTCCTCCCCCGTACGCTATGTCCTATCACCACTCTATGGCTTTCCAGAAGTGCTCTGGACTTCATCTTATGGTCGACCCACCTCCACCCCAGATTTGATTGCTGAGTGCTATTTCGTCTGTGCCCTCAGCAGAGGGGGGTATCCCCGGTGTAGCTACTAAGCTGTGTAAAACACACAAGATGATGGACGGAATGCTGCACATTGGCAAACATTCACCCCCAGTCACAGATCTGGGTTTAATCCATCGTTATTTTGCTTCACCACGCCACCCCAGTTCAGACATAGCCATATGCAAATCAGTCTTGACCCTGTGCCTCATGGGAACAGTCCAGACCGAACTGCCAAGACATGTCTTCCCTAGACCGGAATCAAGCATCCTAGGACCGGTTTCAGGCTATCAGCCTTCATCAGCCAGGATAGCTTGACTCCAGTGGCGTAGTGAGCACGGGACCCACGCCTGGGCATACCCTTCCCACATAGGGCGAAATGCAAAACACACAAGATGATGGACGGAATGCTGCACATTGGCAAACATTCACCCCCAGTCACAGATCTGGGTTTAATCCATCGTTATTTTGCTTCACCACGCCACCCCAGTTCAGACATAGCCATATGCAAATCAGTCTTGACCCTGTGCCTCATGGGAACAGTCCAGACCGAACTGCCAAGCCATGTCTTCCCTGGACCGGAATCAAGCATCCTAGGACCGGTTTCAGGCTATCAGCCTTCATCAGCCAGGATAGCTTGACTCCAGTGGCGTAGTGAGCACGGGACCCACGTCTGGGCATACCCTTCCCACATAGGGCGAAATGCAAAACACACAAGATGATGGACAGAATGCTGCACATTGGCAAACATTCACCCCCAGTCACAGATCTGGGTTTAATCCATCGTTATTTTGCTTCACCACGCCACCCCAATTCAGACATAGCCATATGCAAATCAGTCTTGACCCTGTGCCTCATGGGAACAGTCCAGACCGAACTGCCAAGCCATGTCTTCCCTGGACTGGAATCAAGCATCCTAGGACCGGTTTCAGGCTATCAGCCTTCATCAGCCAGGATAGCTTGACTCCAGTGGCGTAGTGAGCACGGGACCCACGACTGGGCATACCCTTCCCACATAGGGCGAAATGCAAATCACACAAGATGATGGACGGAATGCTGCACATTGGCAAACATTCACCCCCAGTCACAGATCTGGGTTTAATCCATCGTTATTTTGCTTCACCACGCCACCCCAGTTCAGACATAGCCATATGCAAATCAGTCTTGACCCTGGGCCTCATGGGAACAGTCCAGACCGAACTGCCAAGCCATGTCTTCCCTGGACCGGAATCAAGCATCCTAGGACCAGTTTCAGGCTATCAGCCTTCATCAGCCAGGATAGCTTGACTCCAGTGGCGTAGTGAGCACGGGACCCACGTCTGGGCATACCCTTCCCACATAGGGCGAAATGCAAAACACACAAGATGATGGACGGAATGCTGCACATTGGCAAACATTCACCCCCAGTCACAGATCTGGGTTTAATCCATCGTTATTTTGCTTCACCACGCCACCCCAGTTCAGACATAGCCATATGCAAATCAGTCTTGACCCTGTGGCTCATGGGAACAGTCCAGACCGAACTGCCAAGCAATGTCTTCCCTGGACCGGAATCAAGCATCCTAGGACCGGTTTGAGGCTATCAGCCTTCATCAGCCAGGATAGCTTGACTCCAGTGGCGTAGTGAGCACGGGACCCACGTCTGGGCATACCCTTCCCACATGTCCGCCCACTCCTGACAATTGTCCTCCATGGGCTCATTGGTCTTAAACTCTTGCATGTGCCTTTCTTCTGCTAGTGCTAATCCGGTCATATCCATGGACCATGTAGGCAGCCTGGGACCCGTAGAACACATCAGTCTGATAGCAATCCTTCATTTGGCTTATAGTAGCCCTAGCATTGCAAATCTATAACCTATCCTCCCATTTTTGGGGTACGGGATGAGCCCGAGCAAGCAATGTTTCACTGTGGCCTCCAGCTGGACTCTACTTGGCTGCTGCAGGTGCCGAACTACTTCCTCCTAGTATCGAGCGATTGTTTTAAATCCCCAGATCATGTGAATAAACCCTTGGCCCTCCTTGCTACACCTCGGACACTCATCCGAGCAAGCCAAATATATCTTATATAACCTCGTGGGGCCAGGTATGTGCAGTGTAAAACATAAAATTTGCCCACTTAGAGGGAGCGTTCTCAGACACTTCCTTAACCAGTGAACAGGTCCATGACATGAGCACGCTGACTATATCTGCAACCTCTTGAAGTAAGGGGGCATCATTGATTGTGATCCCTCCATTGATGTTGGAACGACTACGGGGCACGGCTTATGGGGGGAAGGGCGGGAAGTTTGGGGAGTTGGATCAATGATTGTTTCTGAGGACAACTATATAGCTTTGATGTATTGTAAGGCAAAGTCAATGCAATCATGGATAATGGTTGTAGACTGCTCGTATGATAAACTTCAATAAAATCTGTTTAAAATAATAAACAGTGCACAAGTCCTGGTCCAACCACCATCGGATAGAGGCTCCCGTTGGTCCGCCTCCCATTCCCTGATTTCCATGAAATCTGTGGGTAGGGCCTTTGATATCCGTGATAATCTTTAAACCATGTTACAGAATTTTCTGAAGAATTATGAGACATTACTCAATGTATTGGCCACAAACAAAACTAAAAAAATAATAATCTGTCTGACACTGAAATCCTTGTTTTTCTGAGAAGTTATTAAAAACTAAAACAACTGGGACACAAACTCAAGAGAATCTGGCACAACTTGCAGCAAGCCGATGATAAATTAGCATGTATAAATCCCAAAAAATGATTACCAGGGCACATCACGATTATTATGTAGCCAGAATTAACCCTGCTAGTACTATACTATAACTATTATAAGTTTAAAAAGAGTTGTCCTCTTCAGTAAATTATAATAGGCCCTTTAAGGCATGCTCTCAATTGTTTGTGATGTTAAGTAGCCATTTTCGCAGAAAATAGAGGTTTTTAAAAAACAGAATACTTGCAGAAAAGATGTATTCAGCTTTTCAATTATCAAAAGAAAATTCCACAAATCCATCGTGCCATTTGAATACATTTGAGCTAGTATGCTCAAGAGATATATGCTTTATTGTAGCTCTTCTCAAACCTAATGACTTTAGGGATGACATTTTCTATGCTGCTTTTTTGAAACAGAATGTTAGTATGCTATTAGGTGACATAGCAAATCTGGTTAATGCAATAGTACACAGATGAGCTTGTTCCTCAATATTAAAAAAAAATGCCATAGCCACCCCGTTGGTGAAAAACTCACCATGGATCCAAAAATACCCACAATTGTCGACCTATATCCACCCTTCCATTTACAGCTAAAATGATGCAAACTGTTATAGTACTTCATCTTCAATATTATTTAGAAGTAAATGGATTTTTCACAAATTTCCAATATGGGTTCCATCCTCATAGAGGAACTGAAAATACCTTGCTATATGTCAGAGAGCAAATAGTTTTATTACTGTAAAAGAGACAACCCCTGGTTTCGATGTTTCGTGTCTACTGCATTTGATACCACAGACCATGGCCTGCCATGTAAGACATTGGAATCAAAAGAGAGCACAAGGCCGACTTTAGGGCGATGCGACCCGTGCAGCTGCACTTGGCACTGAGCTGGGGGGGGGGGGGTCGCTGTGTTTAGAAGTTTAGAAATAACTTATGAGTTTCAAAGCACCTGCAGCAGTTTTACCTGTGTGGCCAGCAGTTTTCAGGCAACAACAAAATTGTCAAGATAGCACTGGTGATTAATGTTTCTGCTGGAGAGAGACTGGAGTTATGTCTAGTGGCAGTTTTGATTTATTATAAAGTAGCGCAGTGGGTTATTATGCCTGCTGCATAGAACGTGAATACAGATCACAGAACTGTAGTTTATGTAGACAGGTCAGAGGGCTACTGCTTTTGCCGAAGGGATCCTTTTGTTATTTGTAGTTCATAAGTTACAATCCTAATATAGCACAGTGACCTACGAACTGTCATCAAAGAGCTGCATGCTATAGGTTGGTATGTTTTTCACCAGTCTTTCATTATCCTAATGTTGCCAATAAGGGTTTGTTTGTGTAGAAATACTTTCTCATTAGTAAGGCCAGCCCCAACCACTGTGGTATGTTTTAAATCTTGAGGTTGTGGTTCTCCAGGCCAAACACTCTCAAAATATACTGCATACTGGTATTCACAACATGTGATTCCTACACCTTGTAATCCGTATTGTCTTATGTAACATTTCCTATAGACAGATTTACAAAAGTATGAGTCATTGGCTCTGTATAATGTGCGTGTGATGTAAAGTGCACTGTCACCCTACTGTGGTATTAGTAGCACTTTAAAGCAAATGAAATGCATGTAAGAGAGGGGCTATGGAGAGATGAGGGGACTGTTGGAAGGTGGTATTGAGGAAATACGTAAAGAAGTAGGTCATTGGTGTAGCATCTTCCCAGCCTTGGAGCATGCAAGTAGATTACTCCACACACCGGAGCTGTGGTTGAGCATATCTTTATTCTCCAACGTTCATTCATACTCTGCGCATTACGTCATACTTCCCATAACCACATCTTAACACCTCCCCTTCATATCGCGTAGTTCATGTTCGGAGTTCGCCCAGAACCACAAGTGTCCTAGTGCGCATAGCATCAATATGCTACATCTCCCCCTTTGTTAAATAGAAAATGGCAGACATCACTTGAATCACATCTCCTCAATCAGTATGCGAGGAGCTCACACTTGTCTGCAGGCTCGGGTTATCTGGCGTGATTGAGGTCCACCCTCATCAGGCAACGGAGGCACAGGTTCAGGCTCAGGAGCCATACTCAGAGACGTGGTCACCTCCAAGTTAAGATCAGGAGCTGGCGAGTGAAGAGGTAGGTTTTTGAAATGTGATGTGTCCCGAGTGATGGACTTCCCAGGATGATGTGCTGTAATCATGTTTCCTTTGTGCGCCACCACCTGTAGAGGATCGGTGGTGAATGGAGGGGTCTGTCTTTTGCTTTTGTCTCCGCTTACCAGCATTCAGTCTCCTTTGTCAAAGGCTGTTTCCTGGGCTTGTCGGCTCTGATCAGCATACTCCTTCATTTTCCTCTTATGAGAAGCATCAGTGTTTCGAAGTTTGTCAGTGTTCACTGACCTCTCTGATGCCTATTGAGGTTGTTTTGTTCTGATGGCTCTCCCAAACAACAAGGTAGCTGGGCTCTCACTCGTTGTAGAGTGAGGAGTTGATCGATAGGCCCGGAGGGCATGGCACATAGCTTGGCTTAAGTCAAATTCTTCCATGGACACTCGTTGAATTACCTTTTTGAGGGTGCTCATAAATCTTTCAACTACACCATTGACTTGGGCCCAGAGGGGTGTACTCTTTTGGTGTTTGATGCTGAGTCTTACAAGAAACTCTTTGCTGTTGAAGGGTGGGCCATTTTCAGACTTGAGGAACTCAGGGATACCACAGGTTGCAAAGATGTCATCCAGCCTTTCTATGATTTGATCATGAGTTGTCAAAGACAGTGTTTACACCAAGGGGAAATGTGAATACTCATCTATGATTACAAGGAGATGCTGTTCATTTCCTAATGGTCCGAAGAAGTCAACTCCCAAGAATGGGCAGGAAGGTCAGACATTGTCAGCAGATGCTGAGTCACCTTGGAGGACAGGCAATTGCAGATCTGGCATTATTTCAATTCCTTTTCTACTCACTTATCTAGTCGAGGTTACCAAACTCAGTCTCTCAATGCTCGTTTAATAGCTACAATGCCATGGTGTCCTCCATGGGCCAACTCCTCAGGCTCTCAGGTGTGATGATTCTTGATACTCTCAGTATTATGTGTAACCACAAGGCCCAGAGGAGATCTGGGGTAAGGGAACCAGAGGCACGGGGTACTGGGAGCCGGCAGCCTCCATCATAAACTAATAATCACAAATGGGGCCGCTCCCAGCTGGATGTTCTAGATGCTACAGTATCTTATAATGTGAGTGTAGGCATCTCACAAAAAGTGAAGGACTGGTCTCACACACCACCTGGTGTCATGCTTCATCATAGACCAGTCCTCGCCCTCTAAAAACTTGGTTTGATAGAGGGCGGGCATACACCTGACGACAGGGATGCACTTCTAAACTAAGTGGGGGCCCATACATACAAAAAGTGAGTTAAAAGGCCATTATAGATGTCAAATTAATTTTAATGTGGCTGGCATCTATATGGTGTTTAAAAAGAGTGGTCGGTGTATTGGGGATTCTATTGTCGCCCCACCAAATTCAATATGGTCAACATGTTTCTGCCTTGTGGCCCGGTGGGCTCTGCGGCATTCATCAGGACCTAGAAGGAAAGTTGGCGGGCTACACTCTTACCAGACTATGGTGAAAGAGTTCCCACTGTGTGGGGTGAAAGATCACACTCCACTGAAAACGGCCTGGTTCTAAAGCCCTAATGCTGGGACTAGGTGCCCCATAGTAGGGTAAGTGCAGCAGACCCCTTTGGTCGAGTGTTCCGTGGTATGTCCTCCACGTTTCCACCTATGTGTGGGGTCTGCTGCACTTACCCTCCTATGGGGCACCTAGTCCCAGCATTAGGGATTTAGAACCAGGCCGTTTTCAGTGGAGTGTGATCTTTCACCCCACACAGTGGGAACTCTTTCACCATAGTCTGGTAAGAGTGTAGCCCGCCAACTTTCCTTCTAGGTCCTGATGAATGCTGCAGAGCCCACCGGGCCACAAGGCAGAAACATGTTGACCACATTGAATTCGGTGGGGGGACAATAGAATCCCCAAAACACCGACGACTCTTTTTAAACACCAAATAGATGCCAGCCACATTAAAATTTATTTGACATCAATAATGGCCTTTTAACTCACTTTTTGTATGCATGGGCCCCCACTTAGTTTAGAAGTGCATCCCTGTCGTCAGGTGTATGCCCGCCCACTCTCAGTATTATGCCTTCTTGTGTGACCACTAACTCATCCTGTACTTTTTTGAGCTTTTGGAATTCAACGTGATCGGCCAGAGGCCATGTGTTTTGTCTCCATTATTATGTTTCAAAGAGTTCTTTGACGACAGTCATGTCTTTGTCTGTGTTGGTGTCAGCAATGATTTGATCCACAGACAGAGCCGCTGGAGTGCTGGACATTACAAAAAAATTGAGATATTCTTCAGTGGTTCTAGATGTCGAACCATGATGATGTAGAGGTGCTTGTGAAAAATAATCCACTGGATTTTGATCCTTCCCAGGTTTGTGTACAATCTCATAGTCGTACTCTTGCAGCTTCAACCCCCACCTTTTGAACCAAGGGAGCATCTTAGCGTTTGGGTTTCCAAAAATATTGAGCAGTGCCTGGTGGTCCGTGTTGACAGTAAATCGTTTTTCATAGAAGAATACATGAAAATGTTCGCAGGTTCACACACTATGACACAATATGATGTAAGGCCCATACACAGTATGACGTAATGCGCAGAGTATAAATGAATGTTGGAGAATAAAGATAGGCTCAACCACTGCTCCCGTGTGTGGTGCAATCTATTTGCATGCTTCATGGCTGGGGAAGACTCTACATCTGGCGATGAATAGGGGATACATGCTGATGAATAACAAGACTGCTCTTGCTGAGCATTTCTAATGGTATGGCAAACTGCTTGTATGTGCCAGAGTGGATGCAAAGCAGTCTGCCATCAGCACATGTGGAGTCAAAGCCATGCTTCAGCCCATACATGGCCACAGAGGCAATCAGAGGCCCTACGGTGGAGCGTGTTCAAAACACCCACCAATAGTGATGGTGCAGATGTCGGCAAAGACGCTGGCTGAGCTGTGCCTCTAACATATAGTGACCTGAAACCGCACCTTAATTTGAACATGCCAAAATTACAGAAACAGCCTGAACTCTGCGTGGTGATGCGTGTATGTGTGTCCTGAGAAATTGAGTCGTTCAAAGAATGTGCAATGCATGCATGAGAAGCGTGACAATCGATCACTCGCTGAAGTATCAGCACAAGGCAAGGAAGCAACCATTCAGATAACACAAGAAAAGTAACTATCGCACTGATAAAATTCAAGAAATAGAAAACAAAGAGAGAATACTTACATTCCTAAGCGATTGGCGTGTACTGCGACATAAGCTTCTGCAGGTGGCTGATGCTTGCAGAAGTTGTGTGAGCCACCCTGAACAGACAAACCAGGCAAAAGACACATGCTAATACAATGGTGGCAGAAGGGAGCACAAAATGCAATGCAGCTGTGTTTCTAAAGCCACCACTGCCGTTCTACAAAACCTGGAAACAAACATTGGTGTCAGCTGGACTGCGTGGATTGAAATATTTGATGACTTCAAAGATGCGCTTGAGGAGGAAGATGATAAACACAGAAAGAGAAGGACCCCCTACTATAATAATTTTAGGTCTGGGTTAAAGGGGGGAGCAAAAACCTGAACAAATACACAAAACCCCATGTAGGAAAGTAGTATCTGCTTCTTATGGTTACCCCCACCTTTTGCTGATGTCTCACTGTTTTTGGACTAGTCTGACTGGGATCCTGCTATCCAGGACCCCAGTCTATCTGCTTTCTCCCTTAAATTGCTATGTATGTACTTTAGGTACACTCCAGATTGGATACTGGAGTACCCTTATCAGTCCCTAGTATATGGTACACCATGTACCCAGGGCATAGGTAACCCAGAGGACTCCCATGGGCTGAAGCATGTATTATGCCACCCATGAGAGGCCATTCAAAATGACACAACAGGTCTGCTACAGCAGCCTGTGTAAGTTGGTGCTTGCACCACTTACTTAGATATAGGTTCACTATATCTATCTAAATCACTACACTTAAAAACCTATCAGTCACCCCTATGGCAGGCCTTATCAATCCTGAAGGCAGGGTGCTGGGTTTTATGTGAGAGGGTGCCCCTGCATGAGCAGAGCCCCTCTGCAGCCTTCGGAGACCATTCTCCGGGGTTGTCGGTGATGCAGCCAGACATATAGGTTAGGTTGCATTATAACCTCGCGGTAAATGCTAACTTTAAAACGGCTGCTTAGAAACATGTCGTGTTTGGTGTCAAACACCTTGGAATCAGGTATGATTCCACCCTTCTGAAACCACTACTGTGGGCCAAGCTTGAGCAGAGGAAGGCATGACAATAGGCATCCTGTCACAGGGAGGTGTGACCACCTCCCAGACAGGGTTTAGTGTATTGGGGCTGGGAAGTGCACTCTGAGAGTGCCAGAAAGTCTGCACTGGGGGCACATTTGATGTCCCTGTGCATAGTCCAGCTCAAACCAGTTCTGGGAGCCATTGGCTCCTGCTCTGGTGCGAAACTGGACAAAGGACATGGGTGTAGCCACCCCTCTGTCCTGCCCCTCCCCTAGGAGGGTCCCCCGAATCTGTCCAACCCTTTCCCATGGGTATAAAGTGGGTTACCTGGCTACAGGACTTTATATTTTACCTGGACAAGATTCTACTAAGAAGAAACCAAGTACTTCGACTGTCTGCACTATGCTGGACGACTGAAGAATCTCCCTTGGAGTAAAGGAGTTACTCTCCTGCACTAGCAGGCACCTAAGTGCATCTGGCCGGCTTGCATCTCCTGAGCTCCTGAGGACTCCGAAGATTTCAACAACACAGGAGGTGGGTTTCTGAAGGTCCCTGAGGTCGATCTGCCCTCTTAGCGATTCTGAGACCAGTATCCCTCGTGGGGACCTCGTGACCCGAACCCCTGTGCACCGTGTACATTTGCAAGTGCATATGCTTGTTGGTGACCCCTGAGCTTGTGCAATGGACTCCGAGTAGTATTAACCTCGAGCAGTAATTGCACCCAAGAAATACAGCCTCCTCGCACTGAGTGCTCCGTGGGCTGGTGCTTTGCAGACTTGCTTGAGGTCTCCTTGTGATCCCTGGTCCGTTGGCCTGTGGGTCCTGGCGATGGTCACCTTGTTTGTTCTTGGGCTTCTCTGGTTGCTCCAGATGTGCCCTGACTCCCCATTGCTTGGAGAGTCCCCTGGGCCTTGCTGGTCCACACCGTAACCTGTTTGTCCTTCCTGCGTGGGTTGCATTTGCCAAGGCTTGTTGGTGCTCCAGCCAGACATCGACCCCTCAGCACTCGACATCCTTCATGGGACAGCTCACATCCGGATCCTGGTCATCCTCGACATCTCCTGGTCCCCGTGGCTGCAGAGTCAAGCATCCCTTCTTTGCACCTGAAGCACCCAACATCGATGGGCATTCGACTACTGAGCCCCTGGTCACCTGAAGTGACCCAGACTCTGTCCCCTCTGCTTTAAGGTTGCTCTCACCTAGAATCCAGGCTTGGAATCCACCGGACACTCTTCGCCTTCCCGGCAGCAGCACTTCTTTGCAACTCTCCATTGAAAACAACGAAGGTTTCCGACACCACTAGACCCCTATGCACCCGGCTCCTCTGGGATAGGTAACACGGGTACCTCGGTACTCCTATGTTCCAAAGGGTTTGCTTGAAGTCCTCGTAGAAGTGTCCTAAAAACTATATCTTTGCAACCGCGACTTTCCGATAGAGTTGTACGGAGCAAGCGGTCGTGTTTCCTCACTGCACCCGTCCTCCATGGGCTCCCTGTGTCACTGCCTTGGGTGGTTCCTTGGGGTCCCAGCGATTATACGTGCTCTAGGCACTGTGTCTAGTCAAGTCGTGATTGTTATACCATTTTTTTAGTATATTGTTTGGTCTCCCCCTGGAGCCCGCTGTGTATTGTGCTACTTATGAATGTTCTATTGATTCAGTATTGTGTGCTTTGTGTTCTAATCTCGTGTAGAGACTAGTAGAGAGTGTTATATTAATAAATACATATCTTTATATAACTACTGTGTGGTTCTCCTTTCCTTTAGTCATTCAGGAGGTGATATTCTGGTAAAAAAAGCTGCTTTACATTCCTTCAAGACTAAGCCTTAAGGCTGCTCTCCACAGCTACCACTAGGATAGCTTTCTAAAGGTTATCTTTGACTTCATACATCATAAGGGTCGTGTGGACTGGTACAGGGTGCCCACTTTAATTAGTGGACAGCATATACCAGGCCACCTTCTCACTTTGGTGTGCAGCGGTTGGGATTCAAGCTTGCTATTGTTTTACCAGATAAATCTCATTGAGTGATTAACTGAAAACCACTAAGTATTAGGCACATATAATACATCAAGATTTGAATAAGTAAGTTCTACTGAACTTGGATTTGGGTAAATCAAGGGTCTAGCACACCCTTTCTCCAACTCAAGAGAGTTTAGTCTCCACTAGGTTAGGTAGGTGCCTACACCACATAACACTATTATGTCTTCTAGAGGAGAAGCCAGTGGCTCTCTGTCAACTAGATACAATGGCCTCTCATTCCAGGAATTGAAAGCCATGTGTGTGTCTAGGAATTGAGGACAGGGAGAGGTGCAAACACCCAACGTCTCATTGAGATTTTGCTCTTGGATGACCTTAGGAAGACCCCAGGGTCTGATGAGGTAGATAGAGTGGGTGGGGCAGGGAATGAGGAAAGGCCAGGAAGTGAAACCTTCTTTGACCTGGACTCAAACCCTGGCCAGGAGGATCAAAATGATTCTAACCTGGACAACATAGATCTTCCTTTAGGTGGGGGAGAAGGCCCCAGTGGCCCTCTCTTTACTCCACCAGGAAAAGTACAGAGTTTACCTAGGAGATCCAGATCTCCCTCTGTAGAATCTTGACACTCAGGAACTTCTGTAGGGACTTCCATATCAAATAGGAGGGAATCCTCTTATGATAGACAGTGCCAACTTCTGGAGCTTGAGAGAATCAAGCTTAGGCTCAAGAAGGAGCAGTTGGCCCTAGACAGGGAATCCCTAGAGCTCCAGAAAGCTACAAAGAGATTGGGACTAGAGTCCCATGGTGGCAGCAACAGTGTCCCTAGGTTTAAGGAGTATACTCATGATCATAGGAGCCTGAACAAGATAGTCCCTCCCTACCAGAGTGGGGATGACATCCACAAATGGATAACTGCACTAGAGAGGGCCTGTAAGGTACAGAGGGTCCCTCAGGAGCAGTGGGCAGCTAGCTTGTGGCTCTCCTTTGCTGACAAATGTAGAGATAAGCTCCTCACAGTTAGAGAAGAGGATGCTGACAATTATTCAGTCCTTAAGAGTGCTCTCATTGATGGGTTTGGCTTAACCACTGAACAGTACAGGATTAAGTTCAGAGACACCCAGAAGACACAGACTCAGGACTGGGTAGACTTTGTAGATTGTGGTACTAAGGCTCTGGAAGGCGGGTTACTTGGCAGTAAAGTGAATAATTTTAAAGGATTGTACAATTTAATTTTGAGGGAGCAGATCCTTAATAATTGCCAAAACCAGTTGTTGCATCAGTACTTGGTTGATTCTGATCTGACCTCTCCCCAAGAATTGGGAAAGAAGGCAGACAAATGGGTCAGACCCAGGGTGAAGCAGAAAACTCAGAATCAAGGTGGTGACCAAAAGAAGCAAGATGCTAAAACTCCAGATAAGGGTGTGGAGAAGGGTAAAGACCAGAAGTCTTCACAAGGGCCCCAAAAACCTGCATCTGGGGGGGAGTCACAATCTAGCAAGGGTAAAAATAAAAAGAAACCTTGGTGCTTCCTGTGTAAGGAGAAAACCCATTGGACAAGAGATGCCAATTGTTCAAGGGCCAAGGATCCTCCTGCCAACACCACCACTGCCCCTAAGGCAACTGTTCCCCCTAATTCAGCTCCAAGTGGTGGTACTGGGAACAAGGGTATAGTAGGGTTAACCCTGGGAACTGAGATGGGTTCTGACCTAGTCAGAATTCCAACTCAGGCTGTTTTGGTCTGTGATGGAGGCATGGATATTGCCTCCTTATTTGTCAGTCCCAGTAACCTGGGCAAGTACAGACAACAGCCTTTGATAAATGGAAAGGAGGCCATGGCATATAGGGACACAGGAGCAAGTGTCACAATGGTGACAAAAGATCTTGTGGGCCCTGACCAGATCACACTTGGTGAGATGTACCAAGTGACCAATGCTAGCAATGTCAGGACAGACCATTCCTTGGCAGTTGTGAATTTCACCTGGGGAGGGGTAACTGGCCCTAAGAAGGTTGTGGTTAGCTCAGACCTCCCTGTGGAATGCTTGTTGGGCAATGATTTGGAAACTTCAGCCTGGGCTGAAGTGGAACTCAGGACACATGCAGAAATGTTGGGCATTCCTGCAGATGTGTTTGCCATGACTAGGTCACAGGCAAAAATGTCTTCCACTGAACAGGCCCTGGATCCTGAAATGAGGGACCAGGTGCCTTCCAAGAGAAGGAGCAGTAGGGGTAAGGCAGTGTCTTCCCCCCTGCCTCAGAGTGAGGATCAGTCTCCTGAGGGAGATGATCTCAGTCCCTGTGAAGGAACTGTCTCAGAGGAACTTTAACCTAACCAGGTTGAGTTCTTGGGGACAGGGGGCCCTTCCAGGGCAGATCTGAGCCATGAGCAGCTGAACTGCCCCTCTCTTGAACCCCTTAGATAGGAAACTGCTGCTGAGGCTGCTGGGAGTGCCAGTGGGTCCCACAGGATCTACTGGGATGATAGACTTCTATATTCAGAGGGTAGAGACCCCAAGCCTGGTGCTACCAGGAGGTTGGTTATACCTCTGAAGTTTAGAGGTTTCCTATTAACACTGGCACATGGCATTCCATTAGCAGGACACTTAGGCCAAAGCAAGACCTGGGGCAGGCTTGTCCCTCACTTTCACTGGCCTCACATGTCAGAAGACACAAAGGAGTTTTGTCGCTCCTGTATCACTTGCCAAGCCAGTGGTAAGGCAGGTGGAACTACAAAGGCCCCACTGATACCACTACCTGTGGTGGGGGTTCCCTTTGAGAGGGTTGGGATTGACATTGTTGGTCCCATGGATCCTCCAACTGCATCTGGGTACAGATTCATACTAGTGGTGGTGGACCATGCCACTAGGTATCCAGAGGCAATACCCCTTAGGACCACCACAGCTCCTGTTGTGGCCAGGGCCCTCCTGGGAATCTTTTCCAGAGTGGGTTTCCCTAAGGAGGTGGTATCAGACCGAGGTACAAACTTTATGTCTGGTTATCTTACTGCTATGTGGAAGGAGTGTGGAGTGAATTACAAATTCACCACACCCTATCACCCACAATGCAATGGGTTAGTTGAGAGATTCAACAAACCCTCAAGGGCATGATAAAAGGTCTCCCTGACAAGCTCAGGCGTTGATGGGATATCCTTTTGCCCTGCCTTCTCTTTCCCTACAGGGAGGTTCCTCAGAAGGTGGTTGGCTACAGCCCTTTTGAACTTCTGTTTGGACATCCAGTTAGGGGTCCCTTATGTTTGGTTAAGGAGAGATGGGAGCTACCTCTCAAACCGCCTAAACAGGACATAGTGGACTATGTACTTGGTCTCCGCTCCAAGATGGCTGAATATATGAAGAAGGCATCCAAAAACCTTGAGGCTAGCCAGGAATTACAGAAAGCCTGGCATGACCAAAAGGCTGTTTTGACTGTGTATCAGCTAGGACAGAAGGTGTGGGTGTTGGAGCAGGTGGCCCCAGCAGCTCTCCATGACAAGTGGAGTGGGCCCCATACCATTCTTGAGCAGAAGGGAGAGGTTACCTACCTGGTGGACCTTGGAACTCCCAGGAGCCCCCACAGGGTGCTCCATGTGACCAGGCTCAAGCCACATGTGGACAAGGCAGACATGGGCTTGCTCATGGCTACTGATGAGGGACAGGAGGAAGAGAGTGCTCCACTCCCTGACCTCTTCTCACAGAACCCTGATGATGGTTCAGTTGATGGTGTAGCCTTGGCAGGCAGCCTCACTGAACAGCAACAGACTGATTGTAGGAAGGTCCTCAATCAGTACAGACACATGTTTTCACTGACTCCAAGTCAGACTACCTGGTGTACACATGAGGTGGACACAGGTGACAGTCTGCTTGTTAAAAATAAGATTTACAGGCAACCTGACCATGTCAGGGACTGTATCAGGACTGAAGTCCAGAAAATGTTGGAACTGGGAGTGATTGAGCCCTCAGATAGCCCCTGGGCTAGCCCAGTAGTCTTTGTACCAACACCTCACACCCAGGGTGGTAAGAGAGAGTTGAGGTTCTGTGTTGACTACAGGGGACTCAATGCACTCACTAGAACTAATGCTCATCCAATTCCAAGGGAAGATGAACTTATTGACACTTTGGCCTCTGCCAAATTCTTAAGTACATTTGACCTGACAGCTGGTTACTGGCAAATCAGATTAGCTGAGGATGCTAAATCAAAAACAGCATTCTCAACCCCTAGTGGGCACTACCAATTTGTGGTGATGCCTTTTGGCTTGAAGAATGCACCTGCCACATTTCAAAGGCTGGTGAATAAAGTTCTCACAGGTCTGGAAGCCTATAGTGCAGCTTATCTTGATGATATTGCTGTCTTTAGCTCCACCTGGGAGGATCACCTGGTCCACCTGAGAAATGTTCTGGAAGCCCTGCAAAAAGCAGGCCTCACTATCAAGGCCACCAAGTGCCAGATAGGGCAGAGTAAGGTTGTGTACCTGGGCCACCTTGTGGGTGGAGGCCAGGTTCAACCATTGCAGAACAAAATCCAAACCATTATGGATTGGGTTGCTCCAACTACCCAGACTCAGGTCAGAGCTTTCTTGGGCCTGACTGGGTACTACAGGAGGTTTGTTAAGGGTTATGGATCTATAGTGACCCCCTTAAATGATCTTACCTCTAAAAGAATGCCTATGAAAGTTCAGTGGACAGTTAGCTGTCAAAAGGCATTTGATGACCTGAAGCAGGCCATGTGCACTGCTCCCATTCTGAAGAGTCCTGATTATTCCAAACAATTCATTGTTCAAACAGATGCATATGAATTGGGGGTAGGGGCTATGTTATCACAATTGAATGAGGAGGGTCAGGATCAGCCAGTAGCTTTCATAAGCAGAAGGCTGAGCCCCATAGAGAAACGTTGATCAGCTATTGAGAGGGAAGCCTTTGCTGTGGTTTGGGCTCTGAAGAAGCTGAGGCCATACCTGTTTGGCACTCACTTCATTGTTCAGACAGACCACAAGCCCCTCTTATGGCTAAAACAGATGAAGGGTGAAAACCCCAAACTCTTGAGGTGGTCCATTTCCCTACAGGGGATGGACTATACAGTGGAACATAGACCTGGGAGTAACCATGCCAATGCAGATGGACTCTCCAGATATTTCCACTTAGAACATGAAGACTCAACTGGTCAAGGTTAGTTTAATGTCCTTGCGTTTGGGGGGTTTGTGTAGGAAAGTAGTATCTGCTTCTTATGGTTACCCCCACTTTTTGCTGATGTCTCACTGTTTTTGGACTAGTCTGACTGGGATCCTGCTATCCAGGACCCCAGTCTATCTGCTTTCTCCCATAAATTGCTATGTATGTACATTAGGTACACTCCAGATTGGATACTGGAGTACCCTTATTAGTCCCTAGTATATGGTACACCACGTACCCAGGGCAAAGGTACCCCTGAGGCCTCCCATGGGCTGAAGCATGTATTATGCCACCCATGAGAGGCCATTCAAAATGACACAACAGGTCTGCTACAGCAGCCTGTGTAAGCTGGTGCTTGCACCACTTACTTAGATATAGGTTCACTAGATCTATCTAAATCACTACACTTAAAAACCTATCAGTCACCCCTATGGCAGGCAATATCAATCCTGAAGGCAGGGTGCTGGGTTTTACGTGAGAGGGCGCCCCTGCATGAGCAGAGCCCCTCTGCAGCCTTCAGAGACCATTCTCCGGGGTTGTCAGTGATGCAGCCAGACATATAGGTTAAGTTGCATTATAACCTTGCGGTAAATGCTAACTTTAAAACGGCTGCTTAGAAACATGTCGTGTTTGGTGTCAAACACCTTGGAATCATACCTCCACACCAGTAACTGGTGTGGGAGGTATGATTCCACCCTTCTGAAACCACTACTGTGGGTCACCGGTCTACCCGGTACCAGCTTTCTCGACCCGGGCAGCACAAAATGGACGCTGCCAGCCACAGACATGATTCCGCTCTCCTGCTGCTGAGCCAAGCTCGAGCAGAGGAAGGCATGACAATAGGCATCCTGTCACAGGGAGGTGTGACCACCTCCCAGACAGGGTTTAGTGTACTGGGGCTGGGTGGGTGCACTCTGAGAGTGCCAGAAAGTCTGCACTGGGGGCACATTTGGTGTCCCTGTGCATAGTCCAGCTCAAACCAGTTCTGGGAGCCATTGGCTCCTGCTCTGGTGTGAAACTGGACAAAGGACATGGGTGTAGCCACCCCTCTGTCCTGCCCCTCCCCTTGGAGGGCCCCCCGAATATGTCCAACCCTTTCCCGTGGGTATAAAGTGGGTTACCTGGCTACAGGACTTTAGATTTTACCTGGACAAGATTCTACTAAGAAGAAACCAAGTACTTCGACTGTCTGCACGACGCTGGACAACCGAAGAATCTCCCTTGGAGTAAAGGAGTTACTCTCCTGCACTAGCAGGCACCTAAGCGCATCTGACCGGCTTGCATCTCCCAAGCTCCTGAGGACTCTGAAGATTTCAGCAACACAGGAGGTGGGTTTCCGAAGGTCCCTGAGGTTGATCTGCCCTCTCAGCGATTCTGAGACCAGTATCCCTCGTGGGGACTGGGTGACCTGCACCCCTGTGCACCGCGTACATTTGCAAGTGCATATGCTTGTTGGCGACCCCTGAGCTTGTGCATTGGACTCCGAGTAGTCCTGACCCTGAGCAGTAATTGCACCCAAGAAATCCGGCCTCCTTGCACTGAGTGCTCCGTGGGCTGTTGCTTTGCAGACTTGCTTGAGGTCTCCTCGTGATCCCTGGTCCGTTGGCGAGTGTCACCTTGTTTGTTCTTGGGCTTTCCTGGTTGCTCCAGATGTGCCCTGACTCCCCATTGCTTGGAGAGTCCCCTGGACCTTGCTGGTCCACACCGTAACCTGTTTGTCCTTCCTGCGTGGGTTGCATTTGCCAAGGCTTGTTGGTGCTCCAGCCGGACATCGACCCCTCAGCACTCGACATCCTTCATGGGAAAGCTCACCTCCGGATCCTGGTTGTCCTCGACATCTCCTTGTCCCCGTGGCTGCAGAGTCAAGCATCCCTTATTCGCACCTGAAGCACCCGACATCGGTGGGCATTCGACTACCGAGCCCCTCGTCACCTGAAGGGACCCAGACTCTGTCCCCTCTGCTTTCAGGTTCCTCTCACCTAGAATCCCGGCTTGGATTCCACCGGACACTCTACGCCTTCCCGGCAGCAGCACTTCTTCGCAACTCTCCATTGAAAACGACGAAGGTTTCCGACACTACTTGACCCCTATGCACCCGGCTCCTCTGGGATAGGTAACACGGGTACCTCAGTACTCACTGGTGGGTTGGCTCTAGAACCTCCTATGTTCCAAAGGGTTTGATTGAAGTCCTCCAGGAAGTGTCCTTAAACTATAACTTTGCAACTGCGACTTTCCCATTGAGTTGTACGGACACGCGGTCGTGTTTCTTCACTGCACCCGTCCTCCGTGGGCTCCCTGTGTCACTGCCTTGGGTGGTTCGTTGGGGTCCCAGCGATTCTACGTGCTCTAGGCACTGTGTTTAGTCAAGTCGTGATTGTTATACCATTTTATTAATATATAGTTCGGTCTCCCCCTGGAGCCCGCTGTGTATTGTGCAACTTACGAATGTTCTATTGATTCAGTATTGTGTGCTTTGTGTTCTAATCTCATGTAGAGACTAGTAGAGAGTGTTATATTAATAAATACATATCTTTATATAACTACGGTGTGGTTCTCCTTTCATTTAGTCATTCAGGAGGTGATATTCTGGTAAAACAAGCTGCTTTACATTCCTTCAAGAATAAGCCTGAAGGCTGCTCTCCACAGCTACTACTAGGATAGCTTTCTAAAGGTTATCTTTGACCTCATACATCATAAGGGTCGTGTGGACTGGTACAGGGTGCCCACTTTAATTAGTGGACATCATATACCAGGCCACCTTCTCACACCTCACACGACTTGCATCTTTTCCATGGCAGCTCAAAGTGCTCTGTGGGATGACCGGAAACAATTTAATTTAAGACAAAGTATGCTTGTTACCTTAGCATATATATTTTTTTAACCATTATTTACACAGATTGGTAGGTATTGCTGTACATTAATATATACAGATCCACAGTATTTGTTGTTAGTTTTTTACATCTAATTTAATTTCTTCAATATCAAAACGCATTTTCACAAAGTGAGTGTTTCTGAGTGAATAAATGAGGCAGTGGCATTGGGGCATGGGGGGTATAAAAAGGTACGCATGCCAAATGTAACTAAATGTGCAACTTTTTTATAGAAAAAGTATACAAAATTGTGTTTTCCTGTTTGTGAAAATGCGTTTTGATATTGAAGAAATGAAATCAGATGTAAATAACTAACAACAAATACTGTGGATCTGTAAATGATAATGTACAGCATTATGTGCCAAACTGTGTAAATATTGGCTAAAAAATAAAAAATAATATAATATGCTAAGGTAACATGATTACTTGTCTTAAATTAAATTGTTTTCAGTCTGCCCACAGAGCACTTTGAGCTGCCATTGAAGAGATACAGGTTGTGTGGGGTTTTGTTTATTCAGAGGAAGATGATAAGAAAATCATCAAATATTTGAAAAACCTTGCAGGTGATAGAGTGAAAGAAGCACGAAAGAAAGTTTAACAGGCTGATGCAACAGCATACCAAAAAGTGAAAGAAGCGCTAGAAGCCAAGTTCAATCCAATGTCGAATGTTGAATATGAAAGGTATATCTTCAGCAAAGCAAGACAACTGACTGGTGAAACAATGGATGAGTTTGTTAAAAGACTAGATGAACTTATTATATATTGCAAGTTCAGTGATTTTACTGATGAAGAAGCCGTGTACCTCAGAGTCATTGATGGCTGCCTTTTAGATTCTTTTAGAAGGCGCATGTTGAGAGAGACACTCAGTCTAGACAAAATGCTGATGGCTGTGAGAGCAGAGGAACAAGCGGAACGACAAGTATCTGGGATGGAAGCAGGGATAACGCACAATGAATCAGCGTTGACCATGAAAAGCAAGCACAAAAGAGATGTAGTGCCTTTCCCAGGCCTGGAGCATGCATATCGATTATGCCACACACAGGAGCTGTGGTTAGGCATATCTTTATTCCCCAACGTTCATCCATACTCTGTGCATTAAGTCATACTTCCCATAACCATACCTTAACACCTCCCCCGCATATCACGCAGTTCCTGTTTAGAGTCTGCCCAGAACCACAAGAGTCCTAGGGCACATAGCATTAATATGCTACATCTGGTAGGGTGCGGGTAGAAAACTGGGTTTTTGTTGCAGTACCCCTCTCCACTTTTTGCCTGGTATTTGATGCAACTTTGACTGAAGTGCACTGAGTTCCTGCTAACCTAGTCCCCAGTTCCAGTGTTCCTTCCCCAAAACAAGACAACTCGTCACTTGATTTCCAAGTGACCAGGCCTTTAGCACCTCTGTAAGTCCCTAGTAAGTGGTGTCTCTAGTACCTAGGGCATAGGTACTAAATGGGGTCCCTAAGAGCTGCAGCCCATCCTGTGCCACCATGAGGGACCCAGCACCAAACTCTCACAGACTGCCACTGCAAGCTGCGTGACAAGGTGCTTAAAAAAGTGAAAACACAACATAGCACACACTTGTGTGCCATGTCCCCAACACTGCCCGGAATATTTGTAAGTCACCCCTACAGCAGGCCTTACAGCCCTATGGCAGGGTGTATTTTATTACATGTGAGGAAATACCTGCATTAGCATATATGCCCCTGTGCTGTCATCTCTATTACTGTCAGTACAAGTGATCAGGGTAGCCATTTTAAAAGCATGTGCTGGACCCTGGTGAAAATGAGTTCCCCAGCTACATGATGGCTTCACTGAAAATAGGGGTGTTTGGTATAAAGCATCCCATATTAATAAATCCACACTGAAGCCAGTGTCGGATTTAATAATACATGCACCCAGAGGGCACCTTATAGGTGCCCCCTTGAACCTACCAGTCACTGGTGTGCAAACTGGCTGGTTTTTGCCAGCCTGCCACCAGAGATGGGTTTCTGACCCCGAAGGGTGAGGGAATTCGCTCTCAGGGGGCCATAAAACAAGCTTTCTCGGGCAGGGGGTGCTTTGCAACCCCCCTCCCACAGGATGACCTGCGGATTAGCATTCCAGAGCTGGGGAGCCTCGAAGAAGCCCACCGCATTTGGTATGTGAATGTGGTTTCTCTCACAGAAGAGGAAAACGATCCCCTTTTGTCCAAAGCCCTTAGGTACTTGGAAAGGTAGGAAAATTAGCTAGGTAGGACAGGCGTATCCACCCTCAGGTGAGCACCACCCCTGAACTGGGTTACCTGAAGAGGATGCTACTTTTCAGAAGTGACCATCTTGGTGATGGCAAATTTAGCATCTCTGCAACAGGGTTATGCCCTCTTCCCCCAGGAAGTGGTCATATGGGGGCATAGTGACCCCAGGGGTAAGTAGCCCATTGGCTACAACCCTATACTCCCCTAACACCCCTAAATCAATGTTTTGGGGAGCCCTGGCACCAGGAAATCAGATCCTGCATACCTGAAAGAAGAAGATGAATGTTAAGAGTCGCCAAGAACAAGAACAGATTTCCCAGCAACTGACTTGGTGCCAACTCTGCCGGCCTGCCTGCCTACTTTGACAATTGCATCAAAAGACAAATTGTCCTGCAACTGCTGTGTGTCCAAAGCCTAGGAAACCTGCGAGCACTTCACCCAGGAACCAAGATCCCCCGTGGAACAGTAGAACTGCTCCCCTGCATCCTGCAGGTACCAAGGACTAAGCTGTGAGGCTCCAAGACTGCAGAACCTGACGCCGGTAAGCACCACTGCACCCGAACCGCCTAGCCCAAGCTGAAGTGGGCCAACAGAGCCAATGTGGTCCCCAGATCCTGCCAATCAAAAGAAGAAGAAGGGCCAAAGAACTGTGAAAGCAAGAACTGCAGAAGAAGCAACTGACTTGGCATTAGCCCTGCTGGCCTGTTCGCCTATTTTCGACAATTGCACCAAAGTCGCCTCGCCCTGCAAGCTGCTGATCCTCCAAAGCCTGGGAGATCTGCCAGCACTTCTGTAAAGACCCAGGGACTCCTGTGGAGCAGCGGAGTTGCTTCCTGCATCCCGCAGGCACCCCAAAGAAGACTGAGACTCCAGAACCGCAAAAACCCAAAACAGCAAAGTACCACTGCACCCATGGTTCCGAGCCCGAGCTGAAGTGGACCCATGGTGTCAGTGTGGTTCCTGGCCCTCCAAAGACAATGCCCACCTTGGGCTTGCCCACTGTGGACTTCCCAATGCTGCCTGCAGCCTCTGTTTGCAGGCCCCCTCGACCCGAGTGCTCTCGGTGATGAAAGTCCAACATCTAAAGACACCTCTGCACCCTTCCCCCCTAGGCCCTGGAGAAGAGGACCATAGACGACCCAAAGCATCGCAAGTGTTGAGCCCACTGGTTGGTTCAGCCTGACTGGTCCCCCGGTCTGAACCTGCATCCTCTTTTTCGACTTACCGATCTCAATAGACTTGAATAGGGCGACGCTGTAAGGCACCTTTGCATCCAGCCGCCCCAGTGCTGACCGAAGTGAACTGTTGGTGTTGCTTTGGACTATGCCCCATACTCACCTTAAGTCAAATAATTGGTCCCGTAAGTCGCTGTTGAGTGCATGAATGCAATTCATGTTTTCCCTCCAGAAGTTAACAGTACCACGAAGTGCTTAAATCGCGATTTAATGTATTAAATTCACCCAGTGCGAAAAACACACCTCTGCATCAGGACGCCCCAGTGCCTCCCAAGGTGACCTGTTGGTGTTACAAAAAACCGAAGAGGGGGAGTGAAGAGGTAGAGAAATGAACTAAAATGGACTCGTCCTCCTCAAAACGTCATAAAATAACCAAAAAGAATCCACCTCAGATGCCGTAAATAAATGTATCCTTCCTAGAGAAAAGAACTCACTATTTGTGATAAAGGTGTGTTCCCTAATGATGTATAGGGAAACGCAGTGTGTTTTTAAAATAACCCTCACCCATCAAAAGGACCCTTGGTGGCATGCTTCATCATTGGATTCTTCCCGCCCCGCTGCGGGACAGGGCGTGCTACAACCTACGGAGACGCGGGAGCACTTAAGAGTGAAACACTATGTGTTGTGCTAATGTGAGAGTGGAAGGGTCAAAGAAGTGACAAAGTGGTGCAGTTTAAAAGATACCTGGCTATGTGGAGAAACTACTATTTAATACCTTCCCTAGCTGGTAGAGTTAAAAGAGGGGAGTGGAGGTAATATGCTACTATGGGCTACCACCTCACTAGTTAACATGTTTCAAAGCCATCCCCTTGGCTTTTCATCAGGACCAAGTTAGATACCTTAACCACTCTAGCGAAAATGGAATCACAATGTAGCCTACTGTACAATGTAAGCAGGAATCATGCGTAATTATAACATGTAATACTATACCCAATTGGTATTGTTTCTTAATAATTATATAAATAATGTCATGCTATAGCCCCATGAGCTCTTCACGGGAGGGGAGGAACGCCTGTAGTCAAACAGTCTTCAAGGCTGCTCACTCTCCAGGGTACTACCTCGCCATGGCTCCACTCTCACATTAGCACGACGCATATTGATTTCACTCTTAAGTGCTCCCGCGTCTCCGTAGGTTGTAGCACACCCGTCCCGCAGCGGGGCGGGAAGAACCCAATGATGAAGCATGCCACCAAGGGTCCTTTTGGTGGGTGAGGGTCATTTTAAAAACACACTGCGTTTCCCTATACATCATTAGGGTACACACCTTTATCACAAATCGTGAGTTCTTTTCTCTAGGAAGGATAAATTTATTTACGGCATCTGAGGTGGATTTTTGACCTGTTGGTGTTGCCTGGGACCTTGCCCCCTACTCACCTGAAGACCCGAGGAAGGGTCCTGAAGTCATTGTTAAGTGACCGTATGCAGCATGTTTTCTTCCTAAGTTAACATTGCCGCAAAGAGCTTCAAGTCAGATTTAAAGTATCAAAAACCTATTTTCTTGAAACCAGCTAGTTTGAAAAGTATCACTTGATTTTGATGATCTTGGAGCCTAAAGTTATATAAAGATAAGTGTTATTTTTATAAATTGGTGTGGATCTCCTTATTGAGTCATGTGTGTCCTTTATTGGCTGTGTGTGTGCCAGGGATGTCTAACACTCCTCTCTAATAAGCCTGAGGCTGTTCGACCACACTACCCCTTAGAAGAGCACCTTGGAATTGCTAGATCAAGCCCCTGTCCACTAGTAAGGGAATACCTGGACTCTTTGCACGGTATACCTCTTTTTAGTATACCACATAAACAGTTGGCTTCCTACAGTGCCAATAAAGACTTTTGATCCGGTCGTCACCAGCTCGAAAGCCGACCCTGGGTGAGCATATGAGGTGGAGCACTGGGTTGGATCTAATTCTACTTGTAAGGTCATGCACAGTGCATCCAACTGGTAGAATTTAGACATGTTGAGCTCATTGGACTGTGGTGCCCTACCAGGACTATTTGACGCCATTGGGCTGTCTCATTGATGCCCATGATCTCCGGTAATCAATTGTATGCACAAGGAGCTTCATTTTTCGAGGACCAACTTGATAGTCAACCGACCTCAAACAAGTTTCGAGATGCAATATCGGCACAAATAGAGGAAAACTATTCAGTGTGGCTGTTGCCTTTTTATGGAATAGTGTGCCGCTAAGTGTACTCTGTGGCAATGGACTGTCTTAGTTTAAAGACTTACTGAATTTTTTTGTAATAAACTAATCTAGGTCTGTGCAGTTCATCTTTAAGCATGTAGCTACATTATGTGGCTGTTAGATGTTGCATTATTTTTAGCTTATTCTTTGATTGAATTTAGGCTTTGTGTGCTATTAGTTCATATTGTGAGCTTTGACGCAGTGCTTGAAGCAATGAAGAATTAAATTAAACGAAGTCAGATTCGCACCCAGAGAACAATAATAGAATATTTTTGCCAAACTGGAATGTGCCAACGTTGTATAATAGCACCTTTTTTTTTTTTTTTAAGGTATTTGACATGTTTTATTTAACAGCTCTCTAAATATTTTTCTCATTGTCATTGTCTGGTGGGGACCACTCTAAAATCCACAGGCATGGGTAAAGCGAGCCTTCCAGTGCGTTTTTATGCTGCTGATTTTCTTTAGTTAGTTGACACTGCCATGGGGCCACAAAGGGCACTGGTTGCCTTGACTATCTATGTTTGATGTTAGTCCTTTGGGTTAAAGACCAAGATCCTCTCCTTTGCCAAGCACTCATCGGTTAATGAATGGGCCTAATCTAGAGGTTATCACAGCATTCACACTTCTGGGAGCATGAATGGAACAGAAACTGTCATGCAATCTTTTTCTGAAAGTAATCAGCACGGGTATTAACAAATGGCATTTTGCACTTCAAAAACACGTTTACTGGTGGGTATTTGTGGCCATCAATTAGTGCTTACAATGCCAAGATTGTAAAGTCATTTGATTAGAGTTACATTTGGTATGAGACTGAGCAATCCAGCAGCTTTCAATCGAGGCAAGCCCCAACAGACAGTATTTTAGCACAGATAAGAGCAGAATTAACTAGGTGAAGGTCGGACTTTATTAGAAATGTGCAAGATTTTATGAAAAGTAGCAAATATGGTAGATATTACATCTTTGTTACAGGCTTCTTTAACAGGAGCAGCAGTGTTCAAGTCAGTTGTTAAAAGTTGATTAAGATGTGACAGGAATAGGATCAACAAAATCAGATAAGACATTATGGAAAATGAAGGATTTATCTATTGAAACAGTAAAGCAGTATAAATACTTAGGAGTTATGCTGGATGATAGAATGACTTTTAAACCACACTTTGATAACTTAAAGGCCAAGGCAACTTCATTGTCTTTTGCCTTTAGATCATTGCGTGATAAACTTTCATGCCCTAGTTACAATCATTTATTAAAAGTAATGAAGGCGAAACTTATCCCTGCGCTTACATATGAGTCAATAATTTTCCGAGGAAAAGATAGCCAACTGCTGGATAAATTACAAATAAAAGTTTTTAAGTCAATTTTTAGGATTTCAAAAAATGTTGGACACGCTACAGTTAGACTGGAATTCGGTTTGCTAAACCAAATATTGGTAAGACAAGCTGCAATTTTAAAATGTCTATTTTCACTTTATTTATCGGACCCTGAGTCCCTTGCATATATGTGTTGGCAAGAAATGAATAAGAAGGAGTATACCAGACCATGGAGGTCATACTTAACGGAAAGTTTGAATACTTTTAAGCTCCAACCTTTTGACAATATGATTAAAAATAAAACCATTTTAAAACAGATTTTAATTCAATCAACTAAATTGGTATCATTAATATTGGATCAGGAACAGACTGTAAAAAAAAAGCACGCCTGGTCGGTTATTAATTCGTATAATAAAATTGAACCCCAATTCTATCTAACTTCTTGCTTGAAACCGGCGGTAAGGGATATATTGCTTAAGCTTAGGTTAGGACATTACCCAACAAAAGATGGTACACCTAGATGGGTACAAGTTTGGCAATCACAAAAGTGTAGATTATGTGGTTATATTAATGAAACGTTATTGCACATTGTATGTATTTGCCCCAAATTGTGTCAAGAAAGATTAACACTTTTAAAACCAATATTTAACGAACAAGGGTGAGAACGTGTCGCCAAGTAATAATACTGTGCCTCCAAGGGCGTATCATCAATTTAACAGTTAACTTTGTCAAATTTATCATTATAGCTGAGAAAAAACTGGCTCAGGACGATGTTGTGGTCATATAATAAGAATAGAAAGCAGCTATGATTCCAACTATATTGTTTTCCCCTATACTGACAATGTAACTTGATAAATTTTATAAAGTATCTGAGGTTCGGGGTAATTTTAAGAAATGTACATGCACTTTATATTTTAAGTACTAAGATCACAACTGGACCAAACATGTGTTACTGTATGCTCTGCTTCTTTTTAGGGGCTGTTTAAAAACCTGAGAGGGGACTCAAAGATTATCTGTATGGATGGGTTTACTAATACGTATGGTGAATAATAATGAAATTTAATGTTTATATTCGGTTATGAACAAAATACCTTTTTATGATATTTTATGTATTTCTAACAGTTATAAAGATATGTTAACACTTCATTATCTTTAAGGAATGTAAGAAATTGCCTTGTTTTATGAACTGTGTTGTTTTATTGTAATGATTTTAATTAATCGGACAATAAAGAATATATATACATATATAAGTGAGGGTCCACGACTCGGATTCAGTGGTGCTCATTCCTTCTTCTGCGATACCAAAGGGGATGATGGACGGAGCGTTAGAGCAAATCAAACACTCACCCCCAGTCAACTGATCTGGGTTTAATCCATCATCATTCTTTAGCTCACTCCACCACCCCAGTTCAGACATGGCCATATGCAAATCAGTCTGACCCTGTGCCTCATGGGAACAGTCCAGCCCAAACTGCCAAGCCATGTCTTCCCTGGACCGGAAACAAGCATCCTGGGACCGGTTTCGGGTTCAAAACCCTCATCAGCCAGGCTATCTTGAATCCAGTGGCAAAGTGAGCAAGGGACCCACGTCTGGGCATACCCTGCCAACTTAGGGCGAACAAAGCGATACCAAAGGGGATGATGGACGGAGCATTAGAGCAAATCAAACACTCACCCCCAGTCAACTGATCTGGGTTTAATCCATCATCATTCTTTAGCTCACTCCACCACCCCAGTTCAGACATGGCCATATGCAAATCAGTCTGACCCTGTGCCTCATGGGAACAGTCCAGCCCGAACTGCCAAGCCATGTCTTCCCTGGACCGGAAACAAGCATCCTGGGACCGGTTTCGGGTTCAAAACCCTCATCAGTCAGGAGTGAGCTAAAGAACGATGATGGATTCACCCAGATCTGTGACTGGGGGTGAGTGTCTGAAAAGTTTCAGCGCTCCGTCCATCATCTCCTTGTGTTTGCTTCATTCCTTCTTCTGAGCTTCGTTATAAATTTCACATGCTAGAACATTCAGTGTAGGTTTATGGCTGTCTCAGGTCAGGCTTCCCAGGTTTCATGCATATGTGATTTATGCTTTAGATGATGTTGGAGGGTGGCTGTTGATCCTTAAAGTCAGACAAATCGATTCTGTAGCAAGGTTCTGGAATGCATAATTCATATAATGTTTTATTGTGAAGGTCTAGAAGAAGTTCATGATTTGACAGACTATGGATTTGGGTTCTAAACAGTCAGGGGCAGCTAGGTGGCGACAGGTGACTTTGCCTTGCTTTTAACCCATCACAGCTGCCCCGGCGAACAGCCAAGGTGTCCCCGTGGCCCACACCTCACAGCACCCAATGGCTGCTGTCACAGCGGGAGACCACCTCTCTCAAATCCCAGCAGCTGCAGTTGGCCACCCGCTCCCCCTCCTACTCCTTTTTCTTGGGCTCGCCATTTGTGGCTTTTGCCCTTGCTCCAAACTCCCAGTCCCCAAAGCACATCTGAGGTCCTTTGAGATGACTTGTATGGAGTCATCATACTTTGCCATTTGCCATGATGCATCTGATGAGTGAGTACACAAAAGAAAAACTCCCATCTAACACCTTCCATTGATGCTAAGATTCTCACTCGGTCTGAATCAATCGCTCCTGGTGGTGCACTCAGTTTGCTCACTCATATTCACATGTGGGCTATGGGTGTAGGCAGTTACCTCTACATTTGAGAATAACTTTGTTTTCCTCATGCTTGCTCTTGTACGAGTCCCTTCCAGCAGATAGAATCATTTTCCAAGATGCAATATTCAGTTTCAAACAGTTGTTAAATAAATGTAGTCTGACAAACTACAGAGGCTTTCCTGAGATCAAAGAGTGCCAGTGAGGATCCTGACATGACATGGGTTCTCGCTTTTTAGGGCCTGGGACAACCCACTACTTTTCTTAAACGTCTTTACGCTGCTTGCCGTCTAATACACTGGTTCATTAAAGTGCACTTTCATGAAGCGAGGTCCTAGAGAATTCTGGAAAAATGAAAGCAGACGCAGCAAAGGTGTAAGTTGTGTACACTGGAGCTGGAAAATGTATGTCCTGAAGTTCTAGTGGTCTTAACTGTGGGGGAAATCTGGCTGCCTGCATCTCACGCAGTAAGACATGCATGGCAGGCAGCATCATAGCGCCACATTCCCATACCATCAACGTCCATAACCCCCTCTCTTCTCGCTAGTGAGGCGAGAAGTGGGCTACTGCAAGCTGGGAATTGCACCAAATGATACCCCTCACTCTTCTTAGGCTAGAACACTTCCTTGGGGGGATCAGGAGACTCTAGCTCAACCTTCAGTCCAGCCTAGCGTGCGGACCTCAAACAACAAATTCTGTACCCTTGTGTTAACAAGTCTGTTGGCTGTTTGCCTATGGGACATTAGTGCTATGGTGGCGGGCGCAAAGGAACAGTGAATGACAATGATTTCATCGTCCAAGCAGTCAAACAAACCCCTATATAGCCACCCACTTGCATGCTAGGTTGATACTGTTAGAGGCAGAAGTGTACTAGTAGCAGTATATCTGGAATTCCAGACAGGATTTTTCCTCTGAAAGGCTGGACGGCTACGGCAGAGTTGTTGCATACGCTACAGACTTTTCTCCAACCCTAACCACCTTTCAGGGGAGCGGGGGTTGGGGGGTGCAGAGGGGGTTGTCAGGATCTCTTCCGATTTTCCTTCACACCTGTGACACTCGCTATGTTGTTGCAGATTGTCCAAGGGGGACGTTTCCTATGAAAGGGGTCTTTTGTTCCCCCTGTAGCCTCTAGGATGTCACCCCTTCAGAAGGCTAGGAGGAACAGAGCGGAGCTGGCAGGCAGATGTGACCCTCATTGCACCTTGGCCTCTCAATAAGTCCCTTTGACAGGCTTTTCCTCTCACTGAGAGGAGTGCTGGCTTTTATAGGGGGGAGGGGTGGCAATCTCCGACTGTTAAGCATCACCACTCTAGAACATTTGTTAAGGTGCTGTTGTCTTAAACAGACCACCAACTCTAGACACACAACCATCCGAGGCTTCATGGCGCTACTTTACTGATAGGTAGTGATCTTTGGTCTCCCGAAGACGTATCTTTACACCGATTCTCAGGAAACATAAGCCGCTTACCTGCTCCTTTTTTACTGCAATGAAACCGAAGGGTCACCAGAGATGTCAAATGGATCGTTGCAGGAACGGCCAGCCAGCCCTGCTGGTGAATGAACTTCCCTTGTAGTAACCACGAGGCCATTCTCGGCAGGAATCGAACTATATTTACTTTTCATAAAGAGCATGCGCAAACTGAAAGTTCTCTTAAAACGTCACATGCTAAGTGCTGGTTTTCTTCCTTAACTCCAAGTGGTTCATGTTATCGACCTCAGAAGGATGAAACGCTGAGTCAGTCAGTCAAAGAGCTTCATTCGGCGCAATGCCATAAAAGAGAGAGCGTAAACACAAATACGATCATGTAAAAAGTTGAAAAACAATAACATTGTTAAGACCGGAAATTCGATTACCAGACCTTACATATTCCTGCAACATGGCAGAGTCACTATTTTAATGTTATTCGCTGATTATACACAGATACCTTCGGCGTGTGGTGAGCTTCTGAGTTATCTTACCGCTGTCACACATCACAGATAATCGCTGTGATGGTTCTTGCCTTGGGGTACAACCAAGTACAGTGGCGCCAATCCACTGTGACTCCAGCACACCAGAACCCCAAAAATGCAAAGGGCCCCCTGATTCTCAAGCGTTAGGAGACCGTGCAGTCGGTAGAAAGTGCTATGGGAAAGCACACAGCACAGTTTCTCCTAGAGTTCTGCGTATGTAAACAGTGCTCAATCACCGGCCCACCCCTCAGGACATTAACACTGGGCAGTCGAGATTAAAGGTTGACGCTGTCAGGTGGCCTAACGGCTAGAGCGGTCGACCTCGAAGCCAGGTTCAAATCTCCACAGGGACACTCAACATTCTGTGGTTCTCGGCAAATCACTTAATCTCCCCGGACCAAACAAAATGAATGTGTCCGTCTGTAATGCAACTCATGTAAAGCGCTCGGATACCTTCGGGTCAAGTTCGCCCTATAAAAAAACTCCTGGAAAAAAAGTGAATGTGTCCTTCTGTAATGCAATTGGTGCTCATGCAAAGCGCTCTGATACCTTCCGCTCGAGTTTGCGCTATATAAAAGTACAACAAAAATTGTAAAACGGACTATGATTTGCTCACCACGCTCGGAAAAAAGAACAGAGTAGATCGAAAATGCCATTTTGAAGAATGAAACTGAAAATACAAAATAACAAATATGGTTTAGTTAGAGATTTTAAGTTAGTCGGGTTTTTACGTATAGAAAGTTTTTTTTCCTTTTAAATTGTAATCTAATCTCAAATTAATGTCGTGAGTATTTGTACAGCGCTTGTCTTCCATTAGTTTGGCCTCGTAGCGTTGTGAATGTAACTGTGTTTGTTTCGAAGTAGTTAATTAGTTTTCCTGTATGTTGGCGGGTAGGGCTTTAATATGTCACCACATCTCACCATGATTTATCCTGAATTATATATTTATCTCCTGCCAGATAACTGTATAGCCCTTTCACAAGTGTATAGCGGGAAACACATTGAGAATGATTCCTATTTATTTAAATTTTACTTGTGTGTTTTTACTCCGAGCCAGGCATGGAAGCTTGCGCACTGGATAAAACTGCAAGGGAAGCATGGTGATTTTCTTTCGAAACACACATTTAATTTAATTAAATATGATGCAGTTTAATAATTGCATAAGTATTACTTTTATTGGCGGCTCACATCCACTGTCCACTAACATTTTGAAATAAAAAAAAACTCTGAAATTCACCAGTTATAGTTAGCAGAGCTTACTATAGCTTGCACCTCTGCCATGCACTGCTCATGACCACACATAGTACATCACTCTTCACATGTTCTATGGCATCATTTATGTATGACATCCCTGATGACACCTCAAATTACATAATTGATTATGTTTTTTTTTTTTGGGGGGGCGCGTACCCCCTCTTCCCAAGCCTATTTATGCCCTGGGGGCCCCATCCCTTGTGGCCTGCATCAATTAAAGGTAGGTGCCCCAGTGCCCCCCCAGGGCACCCAACATGCACCATGCTCCTCTCATGCTCCAGCTCCAGCCCACAGGGAGCAGCAATTTATGTTGCTTCCGCTGGGCGGGAGCAATACCTTGATCTGCTTCCCTGCCCGCATCAGTGCAGACAGGGAAACAGATGTCAAGTTAGCTCCCAGCTGGCAGGAGCATTTTTAAAGCTCTTGTCTGCTGCAAACAGACTCCCATTTGGCAGGACTTTTAAAAATGCTCCATCCAGGCGGGAGAAGATACAAGATTCTCTGCCCAATCCGGTGCAGGCAGGGAAACTGCTGTGTCCCAGCGGTGGACTCCCGGAACAAAGTATTTGAGTTGGCACTGGGCGGTGGGGTCCCCGGTGCCATTAATGCCACAGGGAGGGGGCCATGTCCCCCCTCCCTTTCAATTTAAGTTGCAGCCCTGGGGGATGGGTGATATATATATTACAGTGTGGCGGCCGCAACAGGATAGTTATAGTTAGGTCTGCATATCCATAGGAAAACCATTTTTTGTTGTGTTCCTAACACCTTGGGTGCCTCTTGATGAATTTTCCCAAAACTTTCTACAAAAAGGTTCATCCATCTCAGCTCCTTCCTGGAAAATTCATGGTGATCCGTCAAACAGGGGCAGAGAAAAAAAGGGGGTCCCAAACTCATTTCTCCATTTTTTTTTCCATAGAGAATATATATACATATTATGTATTGCCAGACACCAGTAGGTAGTTATTAGTTAGGACCTAGTTTCTATTGGAAGAGCATTATTTTTTGACTTGCCTATATCTTTGGCACCGGTTGACGAATCTTCGCAAACTTTTCCTAAAAAAAGTGTGCCGGTGGGTGTTATTGTGCATGGAAAGTTTCAGGGTGATCTGTAAAGCAGAGGCAGAGAAAAAGGAGGGGTCAAAAAATGTGCGTTTCCCATGTTTTTATTCCCATAGGAATTTTAGACACAACTGCAGTCCGAACCACCAAACAGAATTACACCAAATTTGGCAGAAAGCTAGATCTTGATCCGGAAAGTGACCTTTTTATTATTTGGTGAAATCTGTTAAGTAGTTTTTGAGATATTAAAGAAAATTCAAATTTGTATATCTAGGATCGCCACTACTTTGTGAATATTGATGATCTCGTGCAGAGATCTGATTGGCTGCCAACACTTCAACCAGGAAGAGTTAGCAGCCATTATGCAACTCTGCCTCAGCCGAGCCCACCAAAAAACATAAAAATAAAGAAAAGGGGGCAGGGTAGGTAGACTCTGACTCTCTAGTCCTGGTGCTGGGGTCCCCCAGGGACCCCGGCAGAACAAAAAGCATTTTTTGAAAATGTTTTGCTATGAAATTGTGAGTATTAGCGGTAAAATAAAAAATAAAAACAAGCGTGGTCTCCAGTGCTTGTTTAATACTTAGCCCCCGGGGGGGGCCAGGTCCTGGGGGCTTCTTTATTATATACATAAAATGAGAGGGGTGCATGCGGGCCCCCTCCCCATGGCCAATCTTGGCAGCGGGGACCGCCACCTCCCCGGGGCATGCCGATGTAATTTTAAATGGCGGGGGGCGCACGGCCCCCCTCACGAGGCTTTTAAGAGCTCTGGGGACCATCATCACCCCGGGGCTTGATAAAAAAAAATTGGAGGGTGGGCCACGGACCCCCCTCCTTGTGCCCTTAAGGGCCCTGGGGACCACAACCTCCCCAAGGCCACAAATTAAATTTAAAGGGGGAGGAGAGTCGAGCAGCCCCCCTCCTGGGCCAGGTCCAGCCCCGTGGGCTAACACCTTCCTGGGGATTTCTAAGTTTTTTAGAAGGAGGGGGTAGTCATACAGCCCCCCTCCCGGGCCGTTCTCGGCCCTCAGGGATCACCACCTCCCCAGGGCAGGCTATTGAAAATAAAAGGAGAGAGGCCATTATTGGCCCTGGGGACCGCCATCCCCCAGGATCAACTCCCTTTGTCCCAGGGTGCCAAAGACTTGGACATAGCTGTTTGCTCTCACTTGGCAGGAGCTTTGACAGCTCCCACCAAGCGAGAGCAGAGAGAAACTCCGCTCCCAGCGGTCAGGAGCAGGAAAACTGCTCACGCTTGCTGAGAGCGAAGTTTTCATCTGTTTTCCTGCCCGCTGTCAAGCAGGCAGGAAAACAGATGAAAGAATTGCTCCTGCACACAGGGAGCACCATTTTCGGTTGCTCCCTACGTACAGGAGCAATGCCGGCTCCCAATGGATGCGGGGAGCTGACAAGGACCACAGGGGCATTGAGGCTCCTCCCGCTGTCCCCAACATAGCACACTCGGTGCTCTGGGTAGGCTCTAGGGTAAAGCAAACACAAGGAGATGATGGACGGAGCACTGAAAGTTTTCAGACAGTCACCCCCAGACACAGATCTGGGTTGAATCCATCATCGTTCTATAGGATGCTTGTTTCCAGTCCAGGGAAGACCTGGCTTGGCAGTTCAGGCTGGACTGTTCCCATAAGGAACAATGTCAAGACTGATTTGCATATGGCTGGGTCTGAACTGGGATGGCCAAGTGAGCTAAAGGACGATGATGGATTCAACCCAGATCTGTGACTGGGGGTGAGTTTCTAAAAAGTTTCGGTGCTCTGTCCATCATCTCCTTGTGCTTGCTAGGCTCTAGGGCACCCAGGAAGAAGAGGCTGAGCCCCAGGGGATGGGGCCCCAGGGCTGAAATAGGCCCAGGGATGGTTACTGTGCGGCCCCCATCCCTTTGAATATGTAGCCGAACTCCAGGAGATGGAGTCCCGGGGAAAAAATTGGCTCAGGGAGGGGGCTGTGTGGCCCCCTCCCCCATGAATTCTTGGTCAGGCTCAAGGGGATGGGGTCCCTGGGGCTGAAATAGGCCCGGGAGGGGAGCCGCACAAACCCTTTTCTATAAAAGACAAAGAATCTTACTCCCTTGGCTTGGAAAAGGCAAAGCAAGTGTGTTTTCAGCAATTCCACATTAAAAATGATCTGAAATCCTTGTTGAGGGTGAATGCATCTTTGATCTGTTGTAGCGCAACCTGTAGTGACTGTGACGAGTAGGTTATTTTTTTTCCTTCCCTGGTGACAGCAGAGTCCATGTTTCTCCCTTTAAATTACTAAAAGTATACAAATGTGCAAATCACTTGAAAGCTTTACCCATACGGCCCGGCTGCGGTTCTCCGGTCTGCGGCCAAGGAGCTAGGACGTTGGGGTCCAGGCCGGAGCCCGACTGCGGTGCCGAGGTGACTACCCTCTACTCGACTACCCTACTGGTGCCAAACGGGAAACAGAGGGAATTGGCTCTCTCTCCGGCGCCTAACTGCAGCTGTGGACCGTGGCTGGCTGCTCGTCTCCCTTGAGGTCACGCTTGTGCGGCGGCAGTCCCTGGCACTCTGCTGCTGCCTGGGTGCTCTCTATCTCCTCCTCCATTGCTCTCGCTACGATCCTGCCGGCGCACGCTTACTATGGCGCGAAGCCTCTGATGCCGCTGCCCCCAGTCTTCTCCACACGGGAGACAGAAACTGACGAGGATTCCGCCTACGCACACTTGAAACCCACGCCAGGTACGTTCTTTCGTCGCCGAGACATTTTCGGCTCTTCAGAGGGTCCCGGGCCGATGCTCCCAAGATCTTAAAATGGCGGCACCCTGAAGTGCATTTCAGGTCAATCTCTCACCGCTACTGCTCCTCATTCTACACCGCTAATGAGGCAGCTCTGCAAACGCCACTAAAGTGAAGTGCATTATTGCCCCTGATTGTGTACTAAGTCCCTTTACAACCTGCCTGTTCACTTGTTGCCGATCAATACCTGACTCCAAAATGGCGACGGTCCAAGACATCCTCGACTCGCCTCACAGTGCCTGACCTTAAGATGGCGCTGCCTCAATACTTTATTGTTTAATAACCTTCGCTTTCATCTCTTTTGTGTAACTTCACAGTTACATTGCTGTACCTGAAGACTCACCAAAAAAGAAGGAAAAAAGAAAGAAAAAAAAATATATATATATATTTTACCCTCTTTATCATAGGTCCATCTCACCTCTGTACCGGGAAACTCATCCCCTCCGCTGTCTTTTTGCCCTCTTACTCATATTAGTGCCCTTCCCTAACCAACATGTCAAGCCCTGACCTGACATGGTCTGGGGAAAACTCCTACACTCTAGTCTACCCCCCCAACCTCTCAAAAACAGCTGCTAAATCATTCAAGCACGCCACCCTAAAAAGCCACCCTGAGACGCTGATATCTGACCTGCGCTCCAACGTGGACAGCGGCGTTTGCATAAATGACCTTATCTTCTATTCCAGAAGAACCGCCGCCTGGCGCAAAACCCTCTCGCACCTTCTTAACGTTCGCTCAACCAAAAACATCCCATATGCCACCAAACTCACAATTGCTCCCTCCTCTACCCTGCGAGCGGACCTCACCATCACCCTCTACAAAAATGGCATTGTTCTGATCCAAGCCTCAACCAATAACCTTAATAAATTCGCAGACCTTTTCACCCTCCTCAGAAACCACGTGCACGACACGGATAGGGGATCTAGCATCCGCACCAACGACCCACCGTCCTGCCAGCCTATTGTGCCTAGCCACCCGCATACCCCTCCAATGGCTTCCTTCGCAGCTCATCCTATCCCCTCAGCATCTCTACGGACCCTGGATACGGACTCCCCCCCACACCCTTGATCCCCTCCCACCCAGCGCCCCCCACCAACTGTGAGACTGATACTCTCCCAAAGACCCCGGACTCAGGTCGAACTAACCCTCCAATGGCTCCCAACACTGATCACCCTAACCGTTATAACTCGTCCCCCGGCACCTCCAACAGAGTCGCCCCCAGACCCCTGATCCCCTCCCCGCCAGCCATCCACCAAATCCACGAGCTCGATACGCCTCCAAAGACCCTGGAGTCGGCTCATGCCAACCTCCCCCCCTTCCACCCTTACATGCCACCTATACCGCTCCTGAACCTTTGCACCCCTGCCCTCTAGCACCCCCAGCTTATATTGATCTCGCAATTCTGCACTCCAGAGCAACCAAACTAACCCAGAGCATACATAGCTCCATCCTGGACCTTATGAACCTCCTTCATCTTGCCGAACTCTCCCTCGCTAACCTCAAGCCACCTCAATCCTCCCCCCCCACAGATCGCCGAGCCTCCCAAACACCCACTTCCACTACCCTTGAGACATCTTTGCCCGCGCAAACACCCTTGCCACCTATCAGAGGAGGAATCCCGAGCTCTCGCACTCTCTTACAACTCTACCACTGCCACCTCTTCTAATCCACTAGACCTCACGGAAAACGAAATCCTAGCCATCCTCCAAGACCACAATTCGGTCCAAGCCATCCCTCGTCCACTAAATAGGAGCCCTGAACACCCCACCAGCACGGTCACCATCAACCCCAACAGGCCAGCCACCCTCCATAACAGAAGTGTGGTTAAAAGCAACCTTGCGCCTATATTCCTATCCGTCCAGACCCCTGACACCCCCCCAGACCCACCCCTATCTGGTCTCTTAATCAATTGCCGATCGGCAGTTAAGCATGCCGCAGATATCGCTGACCTCATCCTGAACAAAAACTTAGACCT
This sequence comes from Calotriton arnoldi, assembly GCA_963921515.1. Taxonomy (NCBI): domain Eukaryota; kingdom Metazoa; phylum Chordata; class Amphibia; order Caudata; family Salamandridae; genus Calotriton; species Calotriton arnoldi. Next base: position 200,755 of record CAWUFW010012538.1, on the reverse strand, counting down.
AGCTATACTAACTGAATCTTGGCTCAATGAATACTCTTCCCCTTGCCTAGACTTATTAGTCCCTCCCAACTACAACATTGCTAGACTAGACAGACAATCTAGCAGAAAAGGAGGAGGCATCGCTTGCATCTACCGATCCTCCCTCCTTGTCACGGAACTCGTGGCGGACACCACCGACTCCTGCGAATACCTCGCACTCTCCATTTGCAGCAACTCATTACATCTTTGCAACTTGCACATCTTTTACCACCCCCCTGGTTCGAACGACTCTTTCACCGATCACCTCTTGGAAATCATCACAACTAGGATTTCCTCCAATGCCAAAGAGATTTTCCTTGGTGATTTCAACCTGCACTGGAATGACCCTAAAGATCCCTACGTCAACGCCATCAAAGACCTCCTAACCGATCAAGCCCTGACTCAAGCCTGCTCTCTGCCAACTCACTCAAAAGGGGCCACCCTTGACTGGATCATTTCTAAGGAATCCTCAGTCAAGCTTATCTCCTCAGACCCATGTGACTGGTCTGACCACCATACCATCTCCTTCGTTGTACCTGGGACCCTCAAGACAAAGACACCGCAACCGGTGATTCCCAAACGCTGGGTCAGAGACACTAAGAACCTTGACCTTAGGAAACTGGAGGCTCGTTGCAAATCTGACCCCCCCCTCGCACATAACTACGGTCAGTGACCTCAATGCTCATTACTCGGCGTCTATTTCAAACATTCTAGACGACCTTGCCCCCTAAAACTAAAAAGAACACAAATCAAAGACAGAAACCCCTGGTTCTCTGGTTCCCTCAACTTGGAGAGGAGATCCCTACGGCAATCTGAAAGAATCTGGAGACAGCACCCCTCTGCTACGCATCTAAAACTTCTCCGCCAGGCGAGAAACTCCTACAACAAACATATCCTCAATTCAAAAAAGAATACTTCAGATCGGAATTGGAGAATGCCAAGAATAGACCCCGCAAGCTCTTTGAACTGGTCAAACACCAATCAAATAAACTGGCTAAAACACCGAAAGAATCTCCCAAGTCTCTAATATCGTCTGAAGAATTCTCCTCCTTCTTCACTGATAAAATCACGGCATTAGGAATTGAACTCAATACCTCCACTCACTCTCAACCCCTTCCAGACCTGCCCCCCTTTCCCGCGCTACCTCCACTGACCTCACCTAAAAACCAAGCACGCTGGACCGACTTCGAATACTATGACGAAGACTCCATCTCTAAAATCCTCTCTACCTTAAACCCAAACAACCACTTTAATGACCCACTACCATCCAACTGCCTCGCTGCTGCCTCCCAATCCATTGTCCCTTGCTGGACTGCAATAATCAACGCCTCTCTCCAACAGGGATCGATCCCGGACCCCTTGAAAGCCGGTCAAGTCCTTCCTATTTTAAAAAACCATCGCTGGATCCAGCCTCCCCCGACAATTTCAGACCTATCTCCAATATCCCTCTGCTAGCCAAAGTATTAGAGAAGTGTGTACAACAGCAACTAAGTCAGCACATCAACAACTTCCACCTACTTGATGACTTCCAATCTGGATTCAGACCGGGGCACAGCACTGAAACCACTATGCTCCACATCGTGGACGACGCCCTCCAAGCCATAGACCAAGGCAAAACCTGCCTTCTAATCCTCTTAGACCTATCTTCCGCCTTCGATACTGTGAACCATGCAAAACTACTCGAACGCCTTGAACTCAGGATGGGTCTGGATGGTGTTGTCCTAGAATGGTTCAGGTCCTTCCTCCACAACCGATCTCAGAGATTCCTCATTAACGGCAACCTATCAGCCCCCACCCCGGTCACTGTCGGAGTCCCCCAAGGTTCAACCCTGTCCCCCACCCTCTTTAATCTTTACCTAGAGCCACTCACCGAAGTTCTTCGTACTGCCAACATCTCCTACCATATGTACGCGGATGACACCCAAATATACATCAATATTTCATCACTCGAGGAGATCCTCTCCCTGAACGAGACCTTGAAACTGACGGTCCAATGGCTAGCCGCTAACCAACTCAAACTCAACGCAAAGAAAACTGAATTTCTCCTAATCTCCCCCTCAAAGGCCAACCCGGAGATTCAGTTGTGGATCAAGGCCATCACAGCCTTAAACTGCCCGCCGACCATTGTGGACTCTGCCAAATCTCTGGGCATAATCCTCGACTGTAACCTGAACATGCGAGACCACATTAACTCAATGGCTAAATCAGCCAGATTCCACCTGAACTACCTGTGGAAGCTGAAACCTTTCATCGATGCTCCTGACCTAAAAATGGCAGCCCAAGCACTAGTCATCTCTAGACTGGAATATGGATGTTCCACCCTCACGGGATTACCCAAGATCTCCTTGGCACCTCTAAAAGCCTGCCTCAACGCGGCCGCCAGACTACTCACCGGCACCAGGAAATTCGACCACATCTCTCCACATATGAAAGCGCTGAACTGGCTCCCTCTAGAGGCCAGAATACAGCTGAAACTGGCTTGCATCACACACAAGGCTTTACACACAAACTCCCCCACTTACCTGGCACAGAAACTAGTGGTATCCGGGGGAAGCAGAAACTCCCGGTCCGCTAGAAACCTCTTGCTCCAACCTGCCCGTTTTCAGAAAAAAAGAACCTACAATAGGGCTTTCTCCGGAGCAGCACCAAGAATTTGGAACTCTCTACCCCCCGCCATCAGAAGAATCCCCTCTCTAGCACGTTTCAAGAAGGAGGCCAAAACTTTCCTCATGGGTAAATTCCTCGTCTAAGGCCGCCCTCAACCACCAAAATGTGCCCGACGAATCTAAGACTATCGCTTCTACCTCAGACCACCAATTCACCCCGCCGAGATAATGTGGGGCTCTTGTTTTTATTGATCCTAACCATAACTGTAACCATAAACTTGTATCCCCTTTTCCCCCATGTTCCCAACACCCCTGCCCCTCGCCTGCCGTTTTGTATATTTTTGTATACCTCTGTACTTTAGACTTTTTGTTTGTTCACCCCTGTATATATATTTCTGTATTTTAGATTTTTTGTTTGTTCACCCCTGTATACCGTGTAAAGCGCTCTGATACCCTCACAGGTCAAGTTCGCGCTCTATAAAACACTAAAAAATAAATAAATAAATAACCCACCATAGGGGCCGATTCCGATTCGGGCCGGAAATCTCTCCGACCGAGCCGGACCCGGAGAGATTACCGACCGAATCGGACCCGTGCATCCCGACCGAACGATTACGATGCGCACGTATGCCATCGGACTCGATTCGGTCGGACTCCCATTGAAGTCAATGGGAGCCTGTTGTACAACGCGGGCTCCCATTGACTCAATGGTTGCGAGGCGGACAAGGGCGCCCCATACAGCGTGTACGCAGCGAAGCGACTCGCGCCGTACACGCACAGGTAGGGGGGACCCATGGGTCCCCCCTGTGTGCGACTCGCACGGCTACGCGTACAGGGGGGTCCGACACGGACCCCCAAAGTACGGCTCCGACTGCTCTTTGGAGCCGGAGTGCGCGGCTCTGTCGGACTGCTCGCGGCGCGCATCGTACTTACCCGGCCGGGGAACGTCTCCATTGCGCGGTGCGAGTCGAGTCCGAGCGAGTCGGTCGGTGCGGTTAGACCCGGGAACGAGTCGGTCGGAGCGGTCGGGATGCCCGGACGAGTCGGTCGGCGATTTCGCCTCGTACTCGCTCGCCCGGACGCGCGTACGAATCGGTCGGGAAATAGGGCTCCGAATCGGATCCGGTTAAGCCGAATCCGATTCGGAGCCCTACCGGCCGAGATCGGAATCGGCCCCTTAGTAGTAGGCAAAGGTCTTCCTGCCTTTTGCCAGGATGATGGACAGCTTAACAAGAGGCCCCCAGCGTGTTTCCTGATGATTTGGTGAGGCATTCTTGATGCCGAGGGATGTGAGGACGTCTTCAGCAAACAAAGAAGCACTTACTTAATATAGTTAAAAAGAAGGACCCTTGTTGGTGGAGATTTACCTCATCGTAATCTTGTTGTCTTCTCTATAGAAATATTCATGTTATCACAAATTTCTGAATAAAGACGCATGAGGAACAATCACATTGCCAAAATACACACAAGGTCACTGGTAAAATGTACTTGTGCTCCATTATGCAGCTGTAGCGTAGAATACATACTGGACATTTACCCAAGGAGGTATCCCTTAGAAATTAACCAGTAGAAAGTACTCCAGTTGGATAGATATTTTGTGCAAAACTGTGGACTCTTGTTGGATAAATGAACAGGTACAGTTCTGTTGTGACCCTGTCACTCACACAGCTATTGACAAACTCACACAGACACTTAGAAACCCACTCATACACTCAGGCACTCACACACCCACTGACAGACCTACTCAGACACTGACACACACACTCACAGACCCACTGAGAAACTCACTGACCTACTCACATATTCTCTCACAGACATACTCAGACACTCTCACATGCACTCACAGACCCAATCAGACACTCTTGCACCCACTCACAGATGTACTCAGACACTCTCAAACCCACTCATGCACCCACTCAGGCACTCATGAACCATCTCACAGACCCACTCAGACACTTTCACAGCTACTCACAGATCCATTCAGACACTCATGCACCCACTCACAGATCCTCTCAGACACATACACCCACTTTCAGACCCATTCAGACACTCATGAACCCACTTATAGAACCACTCATATTCTCACACCCACTCACAGACCTACTCAGAGACCCATGCATTGACTCACATACTGACTCAGAGACTCACACACCCACTCAGAAACCCACTCAGAGACTCACACACTCATTCACAGACTTATACACACACACTCACAGACACACTTAGACACTTATGCACTTACTCACAGACGGTCTCACACATTTATAGAGGTACTTGGAAACACACTTAGACACTCTCAAACCCACTCACAGACCCACTCAGACACTCATGCACCTACCCAGACACCCAATCAGATACTTACACACCCACTCACAGACCCCCTCAGACACTCACACACCCACTCACAGACCCACTCAGACACTCACGCACCCACTCACACACCTAGTGAGACACTTATGCACCCACTCCCAGACCTAGTCAGACACTCACACACCCATTGAGACACTCACGCACTCACACACCTACTGAGACACTCGTGCACTCACTTGCACGCTCACTCTTAAAGGTTACAGGTAACAGTTAGGAAATACAATTTAACCCTAGAAATTCTCTAAAAACAAATTTGCCTCGATGCTCAGGGCAGGCCCCTTGTACCTTTGCAATGAATTCACACATATCGACAGAAAAACGATATATACATATATTCACACATCCACCCTCATTCTCACTTAAACACTCACAGACCCACTCAGAAACTCATGTACCCTCTCATAGGCCCACTCAGACATTACCTCACCCTCTCACAGACCCACTCAGACACTCATGTGCCCACTCACAGACCCAGTGAGACACTCATACACCTGCTCACAGACCCAATCAGACTCCCATGTGGACACTCACAGACCCACTCAGACACACACTCACAGACATACTCAGACAATCACTCACCCACTCAGAGAACCACTCAGAGACTCATGTACCTACTCAGACACACACTCAGATAACACACCAACTCTCAGACCCACTCAGACACTCATGTACCCACTCAGACACTCCTGTACCTGCTCAAAGACCCAGTCAGATTCTCACACACCTACTCACAGACCCACTGAGACTCCCACTCAGAGACATACTTAGACACTCATGCACCCACTCAGAGAACCACTCAGATGCTCATGCACGCACTCAGAAACCCACACAGACCCAGTCAGATTCCCGTGCTCACACTCACAGACCCACTCAGACACACACTCGCAGACATACTCAGACAATCACACACCCACTCAGAGAACCACTCAGAGACTCATGCACCCACTAAGAGACACACTCAGAACATACTCACTGACAGACCCACTCAGACACTCACGCACCCATCGCAGACCCACTCAGACACTCATACACCCACTCACAGACCCAGTCAGACTCTCATGCACCCACTCACAGACCCATTAAGACCCCCACTCACAGACACACTCAGACACTCATGCACCCACTCAGAGAACCACTCAGAGACTCATGCACTCACTCAGAGACAAACTCAGATACTCATCCACCCACTCAGAGACCCATGTAGACTCTCATGAACCCACTCACACAACCACTCAGACACTCATGCACCCACTAACAAACCCACTTAGACACTCATGCACTCAATCACAGACGGTCTCACACATTTATAGAGGTACTTGGAAACACACTTAGACACTCTCAAACCCACTCACAGACCCACTCAGACACTCATGCACCCACCCAGACACCCAATAAGATACTTACACACCCACTCACAGACCCCCTCAGACACTCACACACCCACTCAGAGACCTACTCAGTCACTCACACACCCACTCACACACCTAGTGAGACACTTATGCACCCACTCCCAGACCTAGTCAGACACTCACACACCCATTGAGACACTCACACACTCACACACCTACTGAGACACTCATGCACTCACTTGCACACTCACTCTCAAAGGTTACCGGCAATAGTTAGGAAATACAATTTAACCCTAGAAATTCTCTAAAAACAAATTTGCTGCGATGCTCAGGGCAGGCCCCTTGTACCTTTGCAATGAATTCACACATATCGACAGAAAAACGATATATACATATATTCACACATCCACCCTCATTCTCACTTAAACACTCACAGACCAACTCAGAAACTCATGTACCCTCTCATAGGCCCACTCAGACATTCACTCACCCTCTCACAGACCCACTCAGACACTCATGTACCCACTCACAGACCCAGTGAGACACTCATACACCTGCTCACAGACCCAGTCAGACTCCCACATACACACTCACAGACCCACTCAGACACACACTCACAGACATACTCAGACAATCATTCACCCACTCAGAGAACCACTCAGAGACTCATGTACCTACTCAGAGATGCACTCAGATAACACACCAACTCACAGACCCACTCTGACACTCATGTACCCACTCAGACACTCATGTACCTGCTCAAAGACCCAGTCAGATTCTCACACACCTACTCACAGACCCACTCAGACTCCCACTCAGAGACATACTTAGACACTCATGCACCCACTCAGAGAACCACTCAGAGACTCATGCACCCACTCAGAGACCCACTCAGATGCTCATGCACGCACTCAGAAACCCACACAGACCCAGTCAGATTCCCGTGCTCACACTCACAGACCCACTCAGACACACACTCACAGACATACTCAGACAATCACACACCCACTCAGAGAACCACTCAGAGACTCATGCACCCACTAAGAGACACACTCAGAACATACTCACTGACAGACCCACTGAGACACTCACGCACCTATCGCAGACCCACTCAGACACTCATACACCCACTAACAGACCCATTAAGACCCCCACTCACAGACACACTCAGACACTCATGCACCCACTCAGAGAACCACTCAGAGACTCATGCACTCACTCAGAGACAAACTCAGAAACTCATGCACCCACTCAGAGACCCATGCAGACTCTCATGAACCCACTCACACAACCACTCAGACACTCATGCACCCACTCACAAACCCACTTAGACACTCATGCATCCACTCACAGACCCAATCAGACACTCAAGAACCTACTCAGAGACTCATGCTCCTACTCACAGACCCACACAGACACTCATGCACCCACTCATACACCCACTCAGAGACTCATGCACCCACTCACAAATCCAGTCAGACATGCGCCCACTCACAGACCCACTCAGATATTCACACAGACACTTATAGGCCATCACAGACTCACTCAGACTTTCATGAACCCTCTCACAGAACCACTCAGACACTCTCACAGCCACTCACAGGCCCATGCAGACACTCACTTACCCACTCACAGACACTCTCAGACACACATGCACCCACTCACAGACTGACTCAGACACTCATGCACCCACTCAGATTCCTACAAAGACACTCAAGCTCCCACTCATACACCCACTCAGACACTCATGCACCCACTCACAGATCCACTCAGACACTCATGTACCTGCTCACGGACCCACTCAGACTCTCACACACTCACAAACAAACTCACTCAGACACACATATACCTACTCACAGACGTACTCAGACACTCATGTAAATACTCAGAGACCCACTCAGAGACTCACACACCCACTAAGAGACCTACTCAGACATTCATGTACTCACTCAGAGACTCACTCAGACACTCATGTACCCACTCACACACCCACTCAGACACTCACCACCCACTCACAATCCCACTCAGACACTCATGCATTCACTCATAGACCCACTCAGACACTCATGCACCCACTCACAGACCCAATCAGATACTCATGCATCCACTCACAGACCCACTCAGACACTCAAGAACCCACTCAGAGACTCATGCACACACTCACAGATGCACTCAAACACTCATGCACCCACTCACACATCTACTCAGAGACTCATACACCCACTCACAAATCCAGTCAGACATTCATGTGTCCACTCACAGACCCACTCAGACATTTACACAGACACTCACAGACCATCACAGACTGACTCAAATACTCATGAACCCTCTCATAGAACCACTCAGACACTCTCACAGCCACTCACAGACCCACGCAGACACATATGCACCCACTCACTGACACCCTTAGACACACATGAACCTACTCACAGATTGACTCAGACACTCATACACCTACTCACAGACCCACTCAGGCACTCATGCACACTCTCAGAGACCCACAAAGACACTCAAGCACCCACTCACTCACACTCATGCACCAACTCACAGACCCACTCAGAAACTCACATACTCACTCACAGATCAAGTCAGACACTCATGCACCCACTCACAGACCCAAAACACTCATTCACCCACTCATAGACCCACTGAGACACTCATGCAGCTGCTCACAGACCCAGTCAGACTCTCACATGCCCACTAACAAACTCACTCAGATACACATACACCTACTCACAGAGATACTCAGACACTTATGCACCCACTCAGAGGCCCACTCAGAGACTCACACACCCACTCAGAGACCCACTCAGACACTTATGCACCCACTCAGATTCACTCAGACACTCATGCACCCACTCACACATCCACCCAGACACTCATGCACTCACTCACAGACCCACTCAGACACTCATGCATCCACTCACTGACACATTCAGATGCTCAGATCCTCACTCACACATGGACTCAGACACTCATGCACCCTCTCAGAATCCCACTTAGACACATACATCCACTCACAGACCCACTCAGACACTTAGGCACCCACTCACAGACCCATACAACAACTCATATAGCCATTCACAGACCCACTCAGAGACTCATAGACACACTCACAATCCAACTCAGAGACTAACACACCCATTCACAGACCCACTCAAACACTCATTCAGTCACTCAAAGACTAACTCATACACTCATGGAGGCACTCGCAAACCCATTCAGACACACTCATACCTACTCACAGACCCACTGAGACAGTCATCAGACACTCATGTACCCACTCAGAAAAGCACTCAGACACTCATCTACCAATTGACACAACCACGCAGATACTCATGCATCCACTCACACACCCAGTGAGACACTTATGCAGACACTCCCACACCCGGAAAGACACTCACACACCTGCTAACACACCCATTGAGACACTCATGCACTCCCTCATATACCCACTGAGACACTCATGCACTCACTCACACCTCACACTCAAAGGTTATAGGTTATAGTTAGGAAATAAAATTTAGAAAACCTTAGAAATTCACTTAAAAAACCAAGGGATACACACCCACTCAGAGACCCACTCAGACACTTATGCACCCACTCAGAGATTCACTCAGACACTCATGCACCCACTCACACACCCATTCAGACACTCATGCACTCACTCACAGACCCACTCAGACACTCATGCACTCACCAAATATGGATAAATACAGACAGAAATCTTTGTGTTCTCTGAATAAATGAAGTTGTAATATGGCATATTTCCACATTTATTTAACTTATAAATATGTGCTCATAGTTTGGCGCATGTCGTGTATTAGCAAACTAAGCAGCCAAATATAACATAACAATACATCCACAGGTAAATATTGACATTATTCTATAAATGGATGTTAATTAATTAACCCACATCCTGTTTTTAACTTCCCATGCCATCCATCTGCTCAGCTGTTAGGCTGGAATTAATGAAGATTGGCAACAAAAAAAAAAATGGATAAATACAGACAGAAATGTTAAAAAAATAAATACCATAAAACTGGGAGCCCCAGTTATAGTTAGGAAATAGAATTTGGAAAAAACCTCAGAAATTCACTGATAAAAAGGTTACAAGGAAGTTATAGTTAGCCTCACATTTCACTCATACAAAACCAGTGAAATTCAGCAGTCATAGTTATCTGAGCTAACTATAACTTACGGCCCCACAGTGCACTGCTTATGGCCTCACATTTTACATCACTCATGACATGGTCAGTGATATCACTGATGACATCTCAAATGTCATCACTGATGACATCATCCAGTGAGTGTGAGAGTCTTCTAAATGTTTATGAGGGTTAAACATATATACGAAGGTACTTCACATGTTAAAATAGTATACTTTGTGTACTACTAATGAGTGATAATATTTCTAACATATATTATGTGAGTGGGTATGTGACTGTGTGTATCTGTGTGTGAGTGGATATCTGAGTGCCTGTATGGGTGCATGCGTGGATGTGTGAGTGGCTGCATGGGTGTATAAGTAGGTGTGTGTGTAGCTGTGTTGGTGAGTGAGAGGCTGTGTGACTGACTGTATTGGTGAGTGAGTGGGTGTGTTGATGGCTGTATGGGTGAGTGAGTGGCTGTTTGAGTGACTGTAAGGGTGGGTGAGTGGGTGTGTAAGTGACTGTATGGGTGCGTGAGTGGGTGCCTAAATGGCTTTATGAGTGAATGACTGACTGTGTAAGTGACTGTATGGGTGAGTGAGTGGCTGTGTGAGTGGGGGTTTGGTTAAGTGAGTCAGTGTGTGAGTGGCTGTATTGCAGAGTAAGTATCTGTGTGAATGGGTGTGTAGGTGAGTGAGCGGATGTATGAGTTCTTGTATGGATGTGTGAATGGGTATATAATTGGTTGTGTGGGTGTGTTAGTGCTTGTATGGGTGAGTGAGTGGCTGTGTTGAGAGGCTGTATGGGTGAGTGAGTGGGTGTGAGTGGTTGTATAGATGAACAAGTGGGTGTGTGAGTAGGTGTATGGGTGAGTGTGTGGCTGTATGAGTTGCTGTATGGGTAAGTGACTGGTTGTATGAGTAGCTGTATGGGTGATTGAATGGTTGTGTGAGTTGCTGTATGAGTGAGTGGGTGTGTGAGTGGCTCTATGAATGAGTGAGCAGTTGTGCTAGTACTTGTATTGGTCTATAATGGGTATGTGAGTGGTTGTGTGGGTGTGAGAGGTGTATGCAAGGTTATACAGGAGTGTGAATGGTTGTGTGAGTGGTTCTGTGGATCATGTGATCATTGATGTCATTTGAGATGTCATCAGTGATGTCACTGACCATTTCATGAGTGATGTAAAATGTGAGGTCATAAACAGTGCATTGTGGGTGTGTAATTTATAGTTCGATCAGATAACTATAACTGCTGAATTTCACTGGTTTTGTGTGAGGGAAATGTGAGCCGAACTATAACGTCCTGTAACCTTTGCTTTTTTTCAGTGGATTTCAAAGTTTTTTTCTTATTCTATGTCCTAGCTATAACCTCCTTAAAACCTCAGATTTTTTCAGATTATCTATCTATCTATCTATCTATCTATCTATCTATCTATCTATCTATCTATCTATCTATCTATCTATCTATGTATCTACTGGTGTAACGAAACTTGAAGGGGGCCCCCCTGCAAGGTACGCGGAGGAGCCCCTCCGGACTAAATCGGGATCTCTCCGACCCGAGTACTGTGCTATGGGCCCCCTGGAGCTTGGGGCCCCCCGCACCACGGGGGCTGTGAGGGCCTGTGTTATGATAAGGTAATCACACAAAGGGGGCTTGAGGAGATTTAAGGACCAGCGGGAACCAACTCCCCACTCATTAATCCTATCACAAAAAAGGCCCCGGGTCCGTAATGATAGGGGGTTTCAGCCAAGGGCTGAGTGTACTTTTACGCGCAAAAGGGGATTCCCTTTTTAGGACGGTTCCCCTCACACACCAGAGGTGTCATGCTTCATCATAGGGGTGCCTCCTCACATGAGAGACCTAGTCTCTACGGGGGCTACAACACCCTCGCTACGAGGGAGGAGCTCAGGGATGTTTTTGTATGACGTCGGCGGGTGTACTAAAACCCTATGTGAGCCTGGTGTGTTATAAGTTAGTGCAGTGCTGTAATGTGAGTGATTTAAAACTAACTACGGGGTTAGCTATGCTGCAACTTCTATTCAGCTACCCGGTGTCAGGATTAAAAACAGAATCTAGCTGGTAACACAGGTGCCGTCATTAGAGGCTTCTGTGTTGTGTCAAGACCAACATGTTTTGGCCAGCAGACCTACAATAGTGTCACAGCCTTCTTCAGGGTCAATGATATAGCTAACTGCAATAAATAAGTGTGAACTACGTGAAAAAAACAATAGAAAAACACGTGCAACAAATGACAGTATGATACTGAACCAGTGATTTTAGCCTGTTCAGTATGTTCAACGCACAACTTATGATGGAGACAAAGAACATCATATCAAAAATTGTGTACCATTGTTTGCACGAAATCAGAAAAACAATATAGCGCAAGTACAACTTGTATTAATACTCCCCATTCAATAATACATTGAAACACATTCCCGTATTGGATCAATGTGTATGGTAATGAGATGCGTGACTCACCACTTTTGGTTTGTGCAGTTCACCACATCTGTCCCGGCTTATTAGCCAAAAGTAACGCACGCCAAAACCTGACAGAGAAGGTTTATAGCATTAAAAGTTAGGAAATCCCAAGGGAGGGAATTAAAGCATATCATGGTCATAATGTCAGCACCAGGAAAGAGGTGGCTAGGGGATCAATGGAGTGGTCCTGCAGCTCGCAGGATACCACTTGGCGTTGAGGCTAAAACGCCTCCCATGTCACCAGCAGTGAGAGCAGAGTAGGATGCACAGGGCAGGGGACCCAACAAGGATGCGACGGCAGTATGTCTAGGTGGTACTGAAGGAGGGAAGCCAACCTGCTGCCGGTGGTTGGAAGAACCGGGGGAACAGGCATGAGGTGATTGGAAGGAAACAGTGCTGAGTGCTGGTATCCCCATGAGAGTACCAGCGGAATTACAGCCGTATTAGGAAGACGAAATGCGCTGTGGGATGAGAAGCCAAACCTGCTGCCGGCGGCTGGAGGGTCAGGCATGGGGAGACTGAAAAGCAAGCGTGCTGTATGCTGGTAATCCCGTGGGAGTGCCAGCGGAAATACAGCCGCATGAGGAAGGCGCGATGCGCTGTACGATATGAAGCCAAACCTGCTACCGGCGGCTGGAGGAGCCGGGGGATCAGGCGTGGGGAGACTGAAAAGCAAGGATGCTGTGTGCTGGTAACCCTGTGGGAGTGCCAGTGTGAATACAGCCGCATGAGGAAGGCGCAATGCGCTGTGAGTTAGCGCCGGCCTCGGGGTCCACACTGGGTGTGTGGAAGAGTAACCAATGATAATTGCAATCTCATACTGAGACAGGCGCCAGGGGGCCGGAGAGCGCGCTGCGTGGGGGGTGCCGGCGGGAAACTAAATAACCAGTGTAGGTTTGTACAAGCACCATAGAGGAAAGGGCAAGAGTTAGTCTCTAGAACGGCAAATGCTAATGAGCAAAAGTACCATGGAGGCTAAGGTGGCGGAATAAAGGAGATAAAAGGTACTATGCAGAGCTGTCACTTACCACCAGTTGTGGGGTCCAGAGCCTCATAGCGCATGTCCTGGGGCAGGGTGAGAGTGAAGCGGATCCAACGGCTTTAAATACAATGGCTCATTGGTATCCGAGTGAGGTCTCAACAACAGGTACACGAGGAGCATGACAAAGACGGTGCAACAGGCGGGCCCGAGCAGGGACCCAGTCTGATAGTCAATTTAAGTCAACGAGAACTAACATCTGAAGAAACCAAAGTACTCGAACGTGGATTAGGTTTCGTACCATCAAACAGCGGCGATCTCTTTAAAATCCATCAAGAAGTACACCAATTCTTCAGAAAAGTCTGATTACATTTCTTCTTTGCTGACAAGGACACATTGACTGAGGGCATAGAGGACACAAATACCAACTTACGACCAAGGTCTACATTTAATCCACCGATTGGCTCGGTTCCAGCAGAGGTAGCTACGTTCGAAAAAGCAGTTCTGAAAGATCTTTCGACTGGTCTAGCACTGCCACCAAAGATATACAACATTCCAAAAAGGGAACAACAAGCACTTCACTCCTTGAGTTTGGACAAGACCATCACCATCAAAGCTGCAAATAAAGGCGGTGCAACGGTAATACTGGATACTGACACCTACAGGGCTGAATGCCTGCTACAACTCAACAACAATTCGTCCTATCGGCGCCTAGAAAAAGATCCAACTGAACGAATCACAGAGACCATCTTACTCATGATGAAGGAAGCCCACAAAAACGGCTGGATCCCAGCACGCTTGCTTTTCAGTCTCCCCACGCCTGATCCCCCGGCTCCTCCAGCCGCCGGTAGCAGGTTTGGCTTCATATCGTACAGTGCATCGCGCCTTCCTCATGCGGCTGTATTTCCGCTGGCACTCCCACGGGATTACCAGCATACAGCACGCTTGCTTTTCAGTCTCCCCATGCCTGACCCTCCAGCCGCCGGCAGCAGGTTTGGCTTCTCATCCCACAGCGCATTTTGTCTTCCTAAGCCGGCTGTAATTCCGCTGGTACTCCCACGGGGATACCAGCACTCAGCACTGTTTCCTTCCAATCACCTCATGCCTGTTCCCCCGGTTCTTCCAACCACCGGCAGCAGGTTGACTTCCCTCCTTCAGTACCACCTAGACATACTGCTGTCACATCCTTGTTGGGTCCCCTGCCCTGTACATCCTACTCTGCTCTCACTGCTGGTGACATGGGAGGCGTTTTAGCCTCAACGCCAAGTGGTATCCTGCGAGCTGCAGGACCACTCCATTGATCCCCTAGCCATCTCTTTCCTGGTGCTGACATTATGACCATGATATGCTTTATTTCCCTCCCTTGGGATTTCTTAACTTTTAATGCTATAAACCTTCTCTGTCAGGTTTTGGCGTATGTACCTTTTGGCTAATAAGCCGGGACAGATGTGGTGAACTGCACAAACCAAAAGTGGTGAGTCACGCATCTCATTACCATGCACATTGATCTAATACGGGAATGTGTTTCAATGTATTATTGAATGGGGAGTATTAATACAAGTTGTACTTGCGCTATATTGTTTTTCTGATTTCGTGCAAACAATGGTACACAATTTTTGATATGATGTTCTTTGTCTCCATCATAGGTTGTGCGTTGAACATACTGAACAGGCTAAAATCACTGGTTCAGTATCATACTGTCATTTGTTGCACGTGTTTTTCTATTGTTTTTTTCACGTAGTTCACACTTATTTATTGCAGTTAGCTATATCATTGACCCTGAAGAAGGCTGTGACACTATTGTAGGTCTGCTGGCCGAAACATGTTGGTCTTGACAGAACACAGAAGCCTCTAATGACGGCACCTGTGTTACCAGCTAGATTCTGTTTTTAATCCTGACACCGGGTAGCTGAATAAAAGTTGCAGCATAGCTAACCCCGTAGTTAGTTTTAAATCACTCACATTACAGCACTGCACTAACTTATAACACACCAGGCTCACATAGGGTTTTAGTACACCCGCCGACCTCATACAAAAAACATCCCTGTGCTCCTCCCTCGTAGCGATGGGGTTGTAGCCCGCGTAGAGACTAGGTCTCTCACATGAGGAGGCACCCCTATGATGAAGCATGACACCTCTGGTGTGTGAGGGGAACCGTCCTAAAAAGGGAATCCCCTTTTGCGCGTAAAAGTACACTCAGCCCTTGGCTGAACCCCCCTATCATTACGGACCCGGGGCCCTTTTTTTGTGATAGGCCTGTGTTATGACACTGTATCTATCTATCTATCTATCTATCTATCTATCTATCTATCTATCTATCTATCTATCTAGATAGATAGATAGATAGATAGATAGATAGATAGATAGATAGTCTCTACTTGGCTACTAGAGATGGGCAAATAAGCCTTCTGTATGAGTGATGTGTTTGTTGTTGCCACACATATTGTAGACAAAAATCCTGATAGTAAATTACAGCCCCAATGCTATCATCTAACGCTTTGTACTTGTAAATGAAAATACCCAATTTTTATGTTCCTCCGAAAGTGTTCACTAGCATATTTTGGTTGATTAGTGAACTAAAACGAGAATATGCAAGGATTTGAATGGCGTAAAACCATTTACCCTAGTAGGTCAGATTAGATTATCATTTAAGACTCCTGGAAGCGTAATCAATAGTTTTGCACTGTCACAAAACATTTACAGTAGAGTATGACCGCTAGCTTCATCTAAGGTGCAGACAAACCTGTTTGCTCTGGCACACAGACCATCTATGTCCTCAGTTTCATTGTTACTTTTTCGTTGTTTTGCTCTCCTTTGTCTGTCATAGTAGTAGCCTTCAGCCTACGGTAATCTACTAATATAGACAAAGGACTGGCTTTGGTTGATGCCAATAAGTGTGTTTCAAAGGCACCTCAGTAGTATGTGTACTACCAAGGCTTCACCAACATTGCGGAACACCAAGACACACCTAACTCCATGCCATTATTCTTACCATTGGCATTTTCTTACTCCCAACCCGTAAGAGCTCTACCAAAGCCTGGCAGTGTCATTCAGCGCTTCAACAAAATTGCTTCAAATAAAAAACTAAACCAAGGTACAGAGAGTCACTAAGGCATG
This sequence comes from Calotriton arnoldi, assembly GCA_963921515.1. Lineage (NCBI taxonomy): Eukaryota > Metazoa > Chordata > Amphibia > Caudata > Salamandridae > Calotriton > Calotriton arnoldi. Next base: position 183,687 of record CAWUFW010012538.1, on the reverse strand, counting down.
GGTCCCTACTTTTGCTGCTATGCCATCTCATTGCAAGTGCACTTGAACTTATGCTTCTGCTTGTTGATGCTGCACAACCAACAATGCTGCTATTTAACAACTCTCTACAGATGGTCTATGGATTGCACAATGGCTGCTGCTACTTTTTCAAGGTGAGGCCGTCCAGCAGGTTAACAGGGAGAGGGGAGCGTGAGCTGAACGAAGGGTCTGGCTTGTCCTAAGAGCCATAACATGGGCCAGCAACCAATATATCTGGCATGTAAACTGTGCACCAAAAATCATGTAAAAATATGGTAAAGAATCTTCAAAATGAAACATGGAATCTCGTCAAAACGAACAAGTGGAAAATTTTCAGTTATGCATGTTAGATTCTTCTCAATTCAGTGGCTTTTATTAGAAGTGTTTCTTTATAAGGTCATGGAACTCCGATATCCTGATAATGTATGGCAGGGGGTACCTTATTCCTTAATACATAGCCAGCCATCACCCCTACCACAAAATGCTTAAACCCTTGGTGTGTGCTCTTTAATGTGACAGAGCTTGGATGTTTGTAAACATGAAGATAAAGTTAGCATCTCTAGTGCAAAATTAAATACACTAAAAAGCAGTTAGATATGTTGCAACACGATGTTAGAAGCAGTTTAATATGTCAGATTAAAACAAAAACACCATAGCTCATTGTGTAAAACATGCAGAGATTTTCTATTATTATTATTAAATTAAATTTATATGGCGCACAGCTACCCAGAGGTTTCCCAGCGCCTACGGACCCGTGCTAAAGAAAAGAACATGCTCTAGTGGTTGAATAACCACGTTTTTAAATCCTTACGAAATTTATGATAAATGGTTTCCTGGCGTAATTGAAATGGAAGAGAGTTCCATAAGGAAGGAGCTAAGTAGGCAAAAGACCGTCCGCCCATGCGTACTCGTTTGATTTTAGGAACTTGAAATTTTAATTGGTTAGAGGATCGCAGAAGTCTAGAGGGAAGGTAAGGATGCACCAAAGCTTTAAGATAATGTGGTGCTAAATTCATTTTAATCCTATGCATATAGCAGAGGGCTTTGAATTTTGAACGATTTTCTACCCTAAGCCAGTGAAGATCACGGAGATGACCTGAGATGGAGGCCATTCTGGGTAGCTGACATAGTAGTCTGGCCGCAGAATTTTGGACCACTTGCAGCTTACGGGTCACTTCCTTACTCACACCCAAATACAGGACATTGCCGTAGTCCAATCTGGACATGATCAAGGCCTGAATAACAGTTTTTTGCATGGGTAAAGGGAGCATCCAAAGAATTTTTTTTAACCAATTTAAAATTGTAAAACAGGTTGAAACAACCTTAATTACTTGCTGTTTCATAGACAATTGGTCATCAATAATTATACCAAGGTTACGAACAGATTGTGTAGGGTTGGGGAGATCACCCATCTGAGGTGGCCAATGCTGGGGACCCCAAAGGGTTTTGTTTCCAAAGATAAGGAGTTCCGTTTTCCCTCTGTTTAGTTTCAATTTATTTGTATGCATCCATCCCGCTATCTTTTGTAGCCCAGCCTGGAGAGAGGATATGTTGGAAGTCTCCTTGGAAGACAAGGAGAAAATAAGCTGGGTGTCATCTGCATATGAGTATATGGTCAGCCCAGCCTCCTCCGCAATAGAAGCCAGGGGGCTAACATAGATGTTGAAAAGTACTGGGCTAAGTATAGAGCCCTGAGGTACGCCATACGGGGGAAGAATGAGTCTTAGAATTAGCCATAGGGGAAAAGACCTGGAAAGTCCTATTGGACAAAAAGCTAGACAACCACTTGAGAGCTGATCCGACAATGCCCCTTGAGTGTAAGGTTTGTAAAAGAATCTTGTGGGATACAGTGTCGAACGCGGCACTCAAGTCTAATAAAATAAGTGCCACAGTCTCTCCCTTATCCACACGTTGGCGAATAACTTCAGTGACTCCCAAGAGCGTGGATTCAGTAGAGAAGCCAGCTCTAAATCCCGATTGAGAAGGGTGTAGAATGTTCTGGGAGTCCACAAATTGTGTCAACTGAAAATTAATATGTTTTTCCAGAATCTTAGAGAAAGATGGAAGTAGGGAGATCGGGCGGAAGTTAGATAAAACTTCTGGATCAGAATTAGTTTTTTTAATAAGGGAAGGACCATAGCATGTTTCCAGGCCGCTGGAACCCTTGCTTCGCATAGCGATGCATTGAGGAGATTCATGATAATATTAAGTATTGATAAATCCAGTTTTTGCAAAATAGAAATAGGAAGGGGATCCTTGGGAGAGCCAGATTTTATGCTAGTTAAAATACGATAAAAAGAAGAGATATCAAAGGGTATCCAATTTTCGAGCAAGTTGCCCGATCTGTCATTAGTGTCAAGCGACAGGGACATGTTAGTACAATCACATGGTAAAGCAGAAATCTTAGGTAGCAACTCCACATTAGTTGTAGTATTGTTAAATTCAACGTAAATTTTATTGATTTTTTCAACAAAAAAATCAGCTAGATCTTCACATTATCGTTCCTATAATTACCTAAAACATGGAGAATAAATGTGTTGCCATAAATATCTCCTTTGTGCTTATCACTGTTGATCTAGAAAAACAGAGCAGAAGTAGGAAAAGCCATGTTTAATTTTTTAGGTGCACGTTCAATTATACTCTGTGACCTGCCTTTGCTCTTGGCCGCTGGCTCTGGCACCAGATCTTGCAATCTCAGAATTCAACTGTAGTTGGCTAGCCCAACTTTAAGGGACTAAGATTTCTTGTTGAAGAAACTTTGGGTTTTTACAGGTCAATGAGACAAGCGAAGAACATTTGAGCTCGTTTATTTCAAGCAAAATACACATAGTTACAAATATTGATTTATGAAACTATAATTTGGTTTGCAATGGAGGCGAACTTTGCAACTTAACTAATTTGTGGAGTTTTGAAAACGTTTAGTAAATATGGGAACTTTGTCTTGTAAAGAGATTTAACTTTTCAAAGAATAGGTTTGTTTGTTTGTTTGTTTCTTCCACGGAAATTGCATTTTATGATATTGTCAAACTGCTGTTCTTTTTTCAAAACTTTGCCAACTTTTGGAGTTGGTGATCTGCTGCAATTACTCATACTCTGAAGCAAAAACAAGAACGTCTATTTCATGATGTCCTTTTACCACACTGGGGTATCTTAGAACAGTGCCTATTATTAATTAATTCAACTACACACTTTTTATCAACCATTTAAGAATAAATAACTTAGCAAGCTGAAGTTGGTGTCTTGTCAGTGATCAAAAGGTTTTTTGATCTGAGACATAAACTAAGCTGATTCTGGTGGTTCTGTGAACTAACACATCTACTTCAAAGTCTGTGTTTGGCATGTTGGTCACGGGTTCAAATCCTGTTGCATCCTTTTGAGGGTGACGAATGTCTACCGCTGAGTTGGGTAAAAATAAATAGCCATTATCTAACAGTAGCACTAAGGAAACCCTCTTTGGGAATCAATGTGTGTTCTACAAATACGGCTGTTATATCAGAGGGTACATATAGATTTCAGAAGCAAGAAAATCTTCTCAGTGACCAATCTAGCTCCAGGATCACACTAAGAGTAAGACCCCCAGGTCCCCAAACTTTTTATAGCATTGATTTCGGTTATTCGTAGTGTAACGCAGATCACTGTAATAGACCCAGAATCGTATTGCTGTCATTTTGACTAGAAGGCACATAATTGAAATAAATAAGGCTTCAAGTTGCAAGTCCTGTCAGTTTTTCGGCGATGTCCTGCTGATGCCCTTTTATATTGTGTTTGGACAGAACTTGTACAATAATCTCAGCTCTCTTGAAATCTAGCTCTGGAGGCTCAGCGCTTAATGCAAACTCTCCAATCTCAAGATTACTGGATTTGTCGTGGTAAACCAACGAGTGTGCCGCCAAGATACACGAGGGCCTCTATGCACAAGAGGATGGTATCAGTTAACTCCTGCTGCCCCGGGACCCCCTCGATAGATCCGGGGTTTCCCGCTCACGTATCGCAGGCGAGATTGAGGGAGCGCTATCTGGGCGTCTTGAGCAGTACTGTTATTGTTGGACTTCGCTCGAGGGATGGTCATCCAATATCAGGCCTGGGCAGAGACAAGGCAGTGTGGTCATGTCAGGGAAAGGAGATAGCAGGATCAGTTGAGTAGCATTCCGTGCCAAACCCCCTGAAGTTGGGTACAAGTTCTAGTGACAGGGGCCGGATTGGATCTGTGTGGGGTGAGAGGGAATGCCAATTAGCAACCCAGGAAGCCAATCCGTAATCGCCTGTGCAGGCAGTAAGCGAAATATTGACTTCCTTTTCCAGCAATGAAAGACATTATATTAAAGATATATTGGGGTGGATTGCTCAGGGTATGATCATGACCACTGCACGGGCATGCGTTTGGTGCTATAGTCACAGGTTTGAATCCTGTTAGGTCTGCTCAGCCTTTCGTCCTCCTGATAAAATGAGTACTGTTGAGTTTGGGAACTATAAAAATCCATTCTGTAGCTCCAAGAAACCCCCTAGAGTGAATGTGTGCTTTACAAATTAATACACATGTAACGATAAAGACAGAGCACTCTGCTGATTACATGGAAAGCATTACATATCCTCTGGTGTCCTGCCACCCCTGAAATTCCCTCTGGCTCCTAGTCTTTGGCTGATATTCTACACCACCGTGTGTTAATAGCTGTTCCAAAACACCAAAAAAGAATTACAGCACCAATCAATATTTGCTCAGCCAGGTGTAATGTTTTGGAATTTTTGTATAGGGTACCCTGACTGATGCCACCCTTAGGCAAAGCATGGATAAGCCCTTTATTTTGTTAAAATTTCTCTTTAGGCTAATATGGCTGCTGCATAGATGTCTATGCTACCTGAAGTCACACGTTTAAATCTCTGCAAGCCAACTGAACCTTTCCTGCATCATGAGAAGGTAACATGGTGATGCTTGGGTGATATTATTAATTGATATAGGATTTAAAAACACAAAGAGGGGTTTATGCAGTGGCCAACACCCTGCAACTTCAGCCCCTCTGGACCTGCTCTCCCTATTGTCCTTTGTGCTGCCAACCATTTACTTGACTGGTGCATCTCATTGCAGGCAACTATAAAGTGGGTTACTCAGCATCAGCAGACTGTAGTCCTATGCCCTCATTAGCTCGAGAATAAAATCCACAGAATTCGAGGGCAGCGTAGAGGGGGTCCTCAGATTTCACACCAGGGGTAGCCACTCAAGGGAGTCTTTATCAGAAGGGCACCCTTTGTTTTAGATTGTTATAAATCCTCCTCCTAAGTCCACCCTATGTTCTAAAGAGTGAATTTTCCAGCCCATCACAATGGGAAAGCATTTAAAAATGTCCAACATAATGACGAACGCGGATACTGCTGCAGGCCTTAAAACTAAAACTCGAACTGTCCAAATGGAGGCTGGGACCGTCAGGCCAGCGATGGTGTTGGGGAGCACGTTAATTAAAAAAGGAGCAGTGGGTTCTAAAATTTTAGGTGGTGACTTCAATTATATTCAGGATTTAGCAAGGGATACCGCGAATAAAACAAACAAGCATTGGCATAGCCAATAGGTCTCGCCTTTGGGGCCTTATAAGTGTTTAGCCAGAGCTATTGACTTTGCCAATGTCTTCAAGCTGTGCTGTAGAGAAGTGTGGCTGCTGTGCGGCATGCTGAAAAGTTATAATAAAAAAGTGTCAGAAGCATTTTTGTTACTTTATATATGACCAAGAAGGCATTATGTAAAACTGAACGACCATATTAAAAAAGTATTTACAATAAAAAATTTCCTCAGTTTTCTTTTGTTCTTGCAATGCTGGCAACTTGTTTCTGCCTATTGCAATGGTTGTTTGTTAAAGCTTTTTTTTGAGGGGGCATAAACAATCGGAGGGTGAAGGTTGGGAACTAGTACCTGTATTATAACACTAGCAGCGGCCAGACTCTAGGGGAGAATCAACAGATGCCAGATTCCGAGAGCAGGCTGAGGTGGTGCTGAGTGATGCTGAGGTGGTAGTGGTGGTGGTGGTGACTGTTGCAGAGATGATGCTGAGGTGATGCTGAATGATACTCAGGTGTTGCTGAGTGATACTGCTGTGGTGCTGAGTGATGCTGTGGTGGTGCTGAGTGATATTGTCTTGGCGCTGAGTGATGCTGTGGTGGTGCTGAGTGATATTGTCTTGGCGCTGAGCGATGCTGTGGTGGCGCTGAGCGATGCTGTGGTGGCGCTGAGTGATGCTGTGGTGGCGCTGAGTGATGCTGTGGTGGTGCTGAGTGATGCTGTGGTGGCGCTGAGTGATGCTGTGGTGGCGCTAAGCGATGCTGTGGTGGCGCTGAGCGATGCTCTGGTGGCGCTGAGTGATGCTGTGGTGGTGCTGAGCGATGCTGTGGTGGTGCTGAGCGATGCTGTGGTGGTGCTGAGCGATGCTGTGGTGGTGCTGAGTCATCCTGTGGTGGTGCTGAGTGATGCAGTGTTGGCCCTGAGTGATGATGTGGTGTCGCTGAGTAAAGCTATGGTGGTGCTGAGTGATGCTGTGGTGGCGCGGAGTGATGTTGTGGTGGCGCTGAGTGATGCTGTTGTGGCGCTTAGTGATGCTGTGGTTGTGCTGAGTAATGCTGTGGTTGTGCTGAGTGATGCTGTGGTTGCACTGAGTGATGCTGTGGTTGCACTGAGTGATGCTGTGATGGCGTTGAGTGATGCTGTGATGGCGTTGAGAGATGTTGTGTTGGTGCTGAGTGATGCTGTGCTGGCTCTGATTGATGCTGTGCTGGCTCTGATTGATGCTGTGGTTGCGCTGAGTGATGCTGTGGTGTTGCCGAGTGAGAGATAGAGTGAAGATATAATGCCCAAGTAGAGAGGGTGGTGAGAGAGAAAGAGAGAGAAAGGGTGTACATAGAATAAAGAGTGGAGCGGGATAGAGAGAGAGAAAGAAGGGGAGAGAGAGTGAATGAAGGAGTTTGAAAGAGAAACAGATAAAGGGGTGAGAGAGAATGAAAGGCTAAAAAAGATAGAGAGGGAGAGTTAATTAAGTAGAGAGAGAATTAGAGAGGGGAGAGAGAGAGAAGGAGAGAGACAATAAGAGTGGGGGTGTGGAGTTTAAATAGAGTGAAGAAGTGACGCGGAAAAAGTAACCTTAAATATAGCTTTGTGCTTTTGAGGGGGCATAAACAATCAGAGGGTGAAGGTTGGGAACTAGTACCTGTATTATAACACTAGCAGTGGCCAGACGCTAGGGGAGAATCAACAGATGCCAGATTCCGAGAGCAGGCTGAGGTGGTGCTGAGTGATGCTGAGGTGGTAGTGGTGGTGGTGGTGGTGACTGTTGCGGAGATGATGCTGAGGTGATGCTGAATGATACTCAGGTGTTGCTGAGTGATACTGCTGTGGTGCTGAGTGATGCTGTTGTGGTGCTGAGTGATATTGTCTTGGCGCTGAGTGATGCTGTGGTGGTGCTGAGTGATATTGTCTTGGCGCTGAGTGATGCTGTGGCGGCGCTGAGTGATGCTGTGGCGGCGCTGAGTGATGCTGTGGCGGCGCTGAGTGATGCTGTGGTGGCCCTGAGTGATGCTGTGGTGGCGGTGAGCGATGCTGTGGCGGTGCTGAGCGATGCAGTGGTGGTGCTGAGCGATGCTGTGGTGGCGCTGAGCGATGCTGTGGTGGCGCTGAGCGATGCTGTGGTGGCGCTGAGCGATGCTGTGGTGGCGCTGAGTGATGCTGTGGTGGCGCTGAGTGATGCTGTGGTGGTGCTGAGTGATGCTGTGGTGGCGCTGAGTGATGCTGTGGTGGCGCTGAGCGATGCTGTGGTGGCGCTGAGCGATGCTGTGGTGGCGCTGAGCGATGCTGTGGTGGTGCTGAGCGATGCTGTGGTGGTGCTGAGCGATGCTGTAGTGGTGCTGAGCGATGCTGTGGTGGTGCTGAGTCATCCTGTGGTGGTGCTGAGTGATGCAGTGTTGGCCCTGAGTGATGATGTGGTGTCGCTGAGTAAAGCTATGGCGGTGCTGAGTGATGCTGTGGTGGCGCGGAGTGATGTTGTGGTGGCGCTGAGTGATGCTGTTGTGGCGCTAAGTGATGCTGTGGTTGTGCTGAGTAATGCTGTGGTTGTGCTGAGTGATGCTGTGATGGCGTTGAGTGATGCTGTGATGGCGTTGAGAGATGTTGTGTTGGTGCTGAGTGATGCTGTGCTGGCTCTGATTGATGCTGTGCTGGCTCTGATTGATGCTGTGGTTGCGCTGAGTGATGCTGTGGTGTTGCCGAGTGAGAGATAGAGTGAAGATATAATGCCCAATTAGAGAGGGTGGTGAGAGAGAAAGAGAGAGAAAGGGTGTACATAGAATAAAGAGTGGAGCGGGATAGAGAGAGAGAGAGAGAAGGGGAGAGAGAGTGAATGAAGGAGTTTGAAAGAGAAACAGATAAAGGGGTGAGAGAGAATGAAAGGCTAAAAAAGATAGAGAGGGGAGAGTTAATTAAGTAGAGAGAGAATTAGAGAGGGAGAGAGAGAGAAGGAGAGAGACAATAAGAGTGGGGGTGTGGAGTTTAAATAGAGTGAAGAAGTGACGCGGAAAAAGTAACCTTAAATATAGCTTTGTGCTTTGCGCGAATAAATATAAAAAAAAAACAGTGAGAGACAAAAATACTGGTAATTAGGCTGTGACTCCCAATATAAAACAAATAGCGATATAAGTTGAAATCAACCCACCGAAGCAATATTTCTAACTAGACAAAAAAAGCTTGCATTTCAATGCTAATCGCTGTTGTTTTTCATGTGACTGTAGTCCAGGGCCCTCAGTTGGTAATGTGAGCTGCTGCTGCGATTGAAACATCAGAGTCCAGAGAGTTAATGAGCCATGACGAGGAAATGAGGAAGAGATAGGAAACCCAGATGCCAGCTGCGCGTGCACGCCATCGTGAACTCAAGCTGGTCGCCAGCCGAAAGCCAGTGTTTGCACTTCCAAAACCCGCTTACTAAAACTCTCGGCCAGACCAGCGCAAGCGCTGGTGCAGGCCGAGACCTAAAAAACATCTGAAGCCCAATTCTAAAAAAGTACTAGATGTAATGATACAAGACCATCAATTGGTTGACCCATGGCGCACGGCCCACCCGGGAATGTCACAATATACTTGTTACTCTCAACAATTTCAGTCTGCTTCACGTTTAGATTTTTTCTTATCTCTCGTTCCCTTAGGTGTCTTAATTCTCAAATAAGGGCAAATTCATTTTCGGACCATTCAGTGTTTTTTTTTTGTTTTTGTTTTTTATAGCGCAAATGTTAGAAATGGGGGTCTCTAGTTGGCAATGGCTGGCCACTGTCCAAGTAGGGACCCTTCTTCCTAAGTCAGAGTAACGTGGTAACGTAGCACGAGCAGGTAGGCTCATCTCAGAGGCAGGGTGTGAAGCATTTATGACCATACACAGTAACACAGTGAGGAACACTACAGAGGGACACCACACAAGTAGTTATAAAAAATAAGTATCTTTATATAAAGGCAGATTTATCACAAGACCAATAACTGTAAAAGCCACAATACTGTCAAAAATAGGATAGCTGTTGAAGGGCTGTCAAAGATAGTTCAAAGGTTGCAAGAATAAGGTTCAAATTCAAGACAGGGGTCTCTGCGCCCCTTTCTCGTTCAGAGGTTGCAAAAATAAGGTTCAAATTCAAGGCCGTGGTCTCTGCGACCCTTTCTCTTATAAGACTGTCAAAAATAGGATGGCTGTTGAAGGACTGTCAAAAAATAGTTCAAAGGTTGCAAAAATAAGGTTCAAATTCAAAGCAGTGGTCTCTGCGACCCTTTCTCTCACAAAGTACCTGGGTTTAGTAGCAAAACCAACAAAATGTCGCAAAGAAGTGGTAGCGATGATTCTCGGCACGCGAGGCCGGCGATGCGTTGAAATCCTTGCCGCAAGGGAGGATGATGCGCCGATCTGCGTGATGCGTGCGGAGACACTGCGACCAACTTCTGCACGCTAGGCCGCCGATGCGATGACTTTCTTGCCGCGAGGGAGAAGTCGATGCGACGATCCTGTTGCGCTGTGCGATTGTGTTGCGATGCGAAGAGATGACGCTCCGCGAGGGAGCGACGAAATCTGGTGCGATGCGATGAAAATGGCGGACGCACGGTGTCCGCAAAGCGATGTCTTGAAGCGATGATTTCTTTAGGGGTTGCGAGCACTCGGCGACAGCAGCGCGATGATTTTTCCAGCGCGTCTCAGCTGCAGCGGCTCGCAAAGGGGCGTTAGCGATGGTTTCGTGTGGCGAGCACCCAGCGGCAGCAGCGCGATGATTTTTCCAGCGCTCTCGGCTGCAGCGGCTCGCAAACGTGCGTTAGCGACGATTTCCAGCACTCTTTTCTCTGAAGCAAAACTAGAGGCCCTGGAACTCACAGGAGCCTCATCAGCAGATAGCAATCCTCGCAGGGAGGAAGCAGGAGGTTGGTGGTGGAGTCAGATGTGCCTGAGACTCCAGCAGGAGGCTAGCTCTTTTCCTAGCCCTTGGGTAATTGCTGTAACAAAAATAAAAGTTCTCTCAAAAGTTCCTTTTCCTCTTCTTCAAGGTCCAGTGGTCACTGCTGCAGGCCAGTGCAAGAAACAACACACAAGCACAAGGACAGTCACTTCCTGCAGATTCCTCCAGTGGCATGGACAGAGTTTCCTCTCCAGATCCAAAAGCAATACAAATTGTAGGGGTTTGAGCACAGATATTTATACCCCAAAAGTCTTTGTTCTCACAAGCTACAAGTCACTGAGCCTAGCCAGAACCAGTTCTGGTCAGTCCTGGAGCACTTTGTTTACCAGGCTGCATTCTTCCTTTCAGAAAGAGGGGGTCTGCTAGCAGACACACAGTAGGAGGTGGAGCCAGCATTCACCTTGCCAGGCACAGCCCTATTCAGGCCAAGGAGCCACCCCTCCCCATACTCTAAATGCAGATCTCTCTATTCAACCCAGGTCTGACTCAGCCTGCCCTGCCCCTCCAAAACCAGACAGCCAATACACATAACAGCAGAGCACACTGGAAGGCTTAGGCAAGAAAATACCTACTTTCTAAAAGGGGTATTTTCAAACACAGAATATAAAAATAAACTTCACTAAAAGATGTATTTTAATATTCTGAGCTCAGGCATACTAAATTCGTTTTTCTACCATGTTCCTGGGGTCAGTTAGGACTATAGGATGTAATAGCCAAACTGCCCATTCTAGCCTATGAGGAACAGGTAGCCTTACAGTAGTGAAAAACGAAATGGGGTGTAATTCACTACCAGGACATGCTACACATACCAAGGCATGTCCTACCTTACACATACAATGCACCCTACCATAGGGGTGACTTACAAGATGCCAAGGGAAGGTTCAGGGGCTGGGAAGTGGGTGCACTTCACAGCCAAGATGGCAGTTCTGGACTGCACACAGACACTGCAGTGGCAGGTCTGAGACACACTTTACAAGCTGCTTCTGTTGGTGGCGCAAACCAGCGCTGCATGCCCACCAGCAGCATTTGGTTTACCAGCCCTGGGCACACACAGGCCACACTACTAGGGACTAACAGGTAAACCAAATAAGCCAATCAGGGATAAACCAATTCACATAGACGTATTTACAAAGGGAGAGCATATGCACTTTAGCACTGAACAGCAGTGGTAAAGTGCCCAGAGTCACAAAACCAACAGAAACAGGTCAGCAAAAATACAGGAGGCAGGCAAAAAGTTTAGGGGTGACCCTGCAAAAAGGGCCATTTCCAACACAACCCCCTTCCAGCCAAAACGCAGGGTAGACCAATCACTACTTTGATGGGCTTCCCTGCTTCGGGCGATAGAACACGGAACTGGCCCGCAACTGCAGTTTGCATATGCCAGCTCTACTCCAATCTGAACCCTGGTGGATCCCTCTGTCCACACTCCTAGGGCCCACTAAGATAACCAATGGGGAACTCTTCCCCTCACCTGTGGACTTCACCTGTGCAGCATCTAACCTTAACTGGCCCCCAGGTGTGTCCCAACAGATAAACAACAAGCCCCATTAGTCACTGACAGTAGTCAGTGATGAAATCCAAGCCCTATACCTCTCAGGGCTCTTAAACTTTTGTGGCATCAGAGAGTGAGGGGCAGTAACCCCAGGTGCCTGGCACCTTTTGTACACTCTCCCTCCTGTCAGGTCAGGCAAAGCACCCGGACACTGACCCACCAGCCCTGGGCCTGTACCCAGCGGCTGGGCCAGAGACTGGGGTGGGCTCTCCCACACCCGGTCCTCCTCTTTGGGGCTCGGTACCCTCCCACCTGGAGCGATACCCCTTCCAGAATTGTCAGGGCACCTGTGGCAGGGGCCCTGCACAACTCACCCACCAGTTCAGGGGTTCTATCCTGCAACTGGTATCCCAGCCTAGGGTCTGTACCCTTAGACTGGGCGGAGGTCAGGGGTGAGGCTGCCCTCTCCCCGCCCCCTTTACTGGGGCCTGGCACCCTCCCACCTGGAGAGGTGCCCCCATAACACAAACCGGGAGGGGCACTGTTAGTAGTTGCCCCTTCCTCCAGATCAGGGGGGACACCCTGAACCTGGCCCCCCAACCTAGGGTCTGTACCCTTGGGCTGGGCCTGTGCCTGGCAACCCAGGACTTCTGGGGGCGTACACCAAGTCCCCCCAAGGAAAATACAGTCTTCCACTAGTTCAGGGCCTTGTCCCTGCAACTGATCCATCAACCTGGAAAAACCCTCAGGTGGTACTGGGGTCAGAGGCGAGGACTCCCTCCCTCTGCACCCCCTTCCAGCATACTGCACCCTCCCACCTGGAGTGGTGCTTTTAGAAAAGAAAATGGTCGGGACACTGCTTACAGTTGTCCCTCCCTCCAGGTCAGACAACACCTGGACCTGACTTACCATCCCAGGGACCAACCCCTGTGGTTGAACAACTGCCTGGCCAACCAGGACTTCCTGGGGAGCACACAGGCCCCCTCAAGGGAAACACACCCCTCCACCAGTTCAGGGCCTGGACCCTGCAACTGACCTACCAACCTGAAAAACCCTCAGGTTGCACCGGGGTCAGAGGCGAGGACTCCCTCCCTCTGCACCCCCTTCCAGCATACTGCACCATCCCACCTGGAGTGGTGCTCTTAGAAACAAAAATGGTCGGGACCCTGCTAACAGTTGTCCCTCCCTCCAGGTCAGACAACACCTGGACCTGACTTACCAACCCAGGGACCAACCCCTGCAGTTGAACAACTGCCTGGCTAACCAGGACTTCCTGAGGGCGACACATACCTAGCGTGTCGTGTGATAGTCTGCCTGGCACAGAGCTCACGACCTCCTGTCCCTCTGACAGTGCGTGAAGATGCCCCAGGACAGAAGTGGCGTCACCATGGCCAAGCCTATGAGGCTCAGCCCTTCTGGCTGGCCCCTGACCCACTGGTGTTTCCACTGGGGACTCTTTCCCCCTCTCACCCCTCATTCTGGACTCTTGCACCCTCCCAACTGGAGTGGTGCTGTCAGACACTAGAACTGCTGGAGGTCTGATTACAGACACTCCCAGCTCACCTAACACGGGGAGACCCCCCACAACGGACGGTCCATCCGGACAGACTAGGTTCCCTACCTGGTGTTCCCTCATGGAACCATCCAGTCCTGGAGGCTGAAGTTGGGGCACTTCGGGACCTATCCCAGTCTCACTCCTGCTCCCACGAGACAGGATGTGAGGCCCTACAACCTCCTCACAACAAGGGGACCCAGCTGTAACACTCCTAACCTCTCCCACCACTCTGGGTTGGGAGACATCTGAACCACTCCTCCTAGGGTCATTCCCCAATACCTCTACAGAGCCTCTGGTACTCACCCAGAGGTCTGCCTCCTGCGCAAGTTCCCTAGGATCAGAGAACTCGCACTCTAACACATGTTGGTTTAGCTCTGGAAAATAGGAACTCACAATATGCTCTTCCACAATTCGATTACACAGTTCCACACAGGTGCTAACCTTTACCTCACAATCCAGTGTCTCACATACGTACCCCACACCACTCTCTTGAAATGGGCGAGACATTAACTGACTGTCTCTATCACTCAACCCACACTCTTCTGGGCGGTCCTCACACTCATACACCAGGACTTCAACCACGGGGGAACCCCTCTCCCTGCACCTCTCATCCAGAGTTGGTAGAGTCTCCCTTCTTTCACTAGGACTATGGGCCCCTGCGCTAGTTCCCCAATCCACCTCAGGGACACTGCACACGAATGGAGCTACCTCATATCCTTGAATCCCCTGGTGTAGATCAACCCCCTCCTTTAAGTCAGGTGCTACATCTCTGGGTGGGTGTACTACACTGTCATCACTATATACTTCAATTTTGCTGCCACCACTGGACCCCACCCTCTCTGGGGAATCCAGACAATTAAAACTGCGCTCCAGGGGTAACCTACCCTCTTGAGCTAACTTCTCCTTTTCTGCTATCTGCGCTAGGTGCGCCTCCAGCTGGGCAATCTCTATTTGGAGCCTCTCCAATTCCAGGTGGTACTCCCTCTCCCTCTGTCTGCCCAACTCCTCTGGGGACCATGAAGGGGATTGGGTGCTACCCTGTGCACCAGACCCAGCAAGGGACTCCCTACCTATGGGACCTTCCCGCCTGTCCACCAACTCCTCTGGGGACCCTGAGGGGAATCTGGCACTACCATAGGCACTAGACTCATCAAGGAACTCCCCACCTATGAGATATTCCATAACACTTTCTTCCTCCTCTTCAGACTCTCCAGAGCCACCCTCAGACCAACTACCCTCTTGGTAGGTGTACTGGGACTCCAAGAATCTCCATCTGTCTTGTTGCCAATGTCTCAGGGATGTCTGCAGGGACAGTTGAGTCTCCTTCCTACTCACTGCTAAGCCCCTCTCCTCACAGAACCCCCTTAGCTCCTCTAGACTGTAGGTCAACAGATCATCTATATAAAAGGTAGGTCTCATTTCAGCAAGACCCATTGTAGCAATATTTGGCAATATCAATAATAAAAAAAAATAGGCTTGCCCGTTGTAACAATCACGGGCAATATCAATACAGATAGAAGAAAACTTCTCAAGAAAATGTATGCAGGTAAAAAATCACCAGCAATATCAATCACAATATAGGATCCAAAAACTTTCAAAAATGTATGCGGGTACTATCACCGGCAATATCAATAAAAAATAGGCTTGCCCATTGTAACAATCACGGGCAATATCAATAACAATAGAGGATCCAAAAAACTCTCAAAAATGTATGCGGGTACTATCACCGGCAATATCAATAAAAAATAGGCATGCCCATTGTAACAATCACGGGCAATATCAATAAAAGATAGAAGAAAACTTCTCAAGAAAATGTATGCTGGTAAAAAATCACCGGCAATATCAATTATAATATAGGATCCAACAATTCTCAAAAATGTATGCGGGTACTATCACCTGGCAATATCAATAAAACATAGGCTTGCCCATTGTAACAATCACGGGCAATATCAATAAAAAATAGAAGAAAACTTCTCAAGAAAATGTATGCTGGTAAAAAATCACCGGCAATATCAATTACAATATAGGATCCAACAATTCTCAAAAATGTATGCGGGTACTATCACCTGGCAATATCAATAAAACATAGGCTTGCCCATTGTAACAATCACGGGCAATATCAATCAAAGATAAAACCCCAAAAAAAACTTCAAAAATGTATGTGGTACGTTATGGTCTGCACTCACTAGTAGTGTACACTATAATTACTGTATGCGATCATAAATGCAAGTCCAGATCCTCACCGCTGACCACCAATGTTAGAAATGGGGGTCTCTAGTTGGCAATGGCTGGCCACTGTCCAAGTAGGGACCCTTCTTTCTAAGTCAGAGTAAGAGGGCTACCCTCCTTGATACCCCTGCTCAACCCTGTGGTAACGTAGCACGAGCAGGTAGGCTATTCTCAGAGGCAGGGTGTGAAGCATTTATGACCATACACAGTAACACAGTGAGGAACACTACAGAGGGACACCACACAAGTAGTTATAAAAAATAAGTATCTTTATATAAAGGCAGATTTATCACAAGACCAATAACTGTAAAAGCCACAATACTGTCAAAAATAGGATAGCTGTTGAAGGGCTGTCAAAGATAGTTCAAAGGTTGCAAGAATAAGGTTCAAATTCAAGGCAGGGGTCTCTGCGCCCCTTTCTCGTTCAGAGGTTGCAAAAATAAGGTTCAAATTCAAGGCCGTGGTCTCTGCGACCCTTTCTCTTATAAGACTGTCAAAAATAGGATGGCTGTTGAAGGACTGTCAAAAAATAGTTCAAAGGTTGCAAAAATAAGGCTCAAATTCAAAGCAGTGGTCTCTGCGACCCTTTCTCTCACAATGTACCTGGGATTAGTAGCAAAACCAACAAAATGTCGCAAAGAAGTGGTAGCGATGATTCTCGGCACGCGAGGCCGGCGATGCGTTGAAATCCTTGCCGCAAGGGAGGATGATGCGCCGATCTGCGTGATGCGTGCGGAGACACTGCGACCAACTTCTGCACGCTAGGCCGCCGATGCGATGACTTTCTTGCCGCGAGGGAGAAGTCGATGCGACGATCCTGTTGCGCTGTGCGATTGTGTTGCAATGCGAAGAAATGACGCTCCGCGAGGGAGCGACGAAATCCGGTGCGATGCGATGAAAATGGCGGACGCACGGCGTCCGCAAAGCGATGTCTTGAAGCGATGATTTCTTTAGGGGTTGCGAGCACTCGGCGACAGCAGCGCGATGATTTTTCCAGCGCGTCTCAGCTGCAGCGGCTAGCAAAGGGGCGTTAGCGATGGTTTCGTGTTGCGAGCACCCAGCGGCAGCAGCGCAATGATTTTTCCAGCGCTCTCGGCTGCAGCGGCTCGCAAACGTGCGTTAGCGACGATTTCCAGAACTCTTTTCTCTGAAGCAAAACTAGAGGCCCTGGAACTCACAGGAGCCTCATCAGCAGATAGCAATCCTCGCAGGGAGGAAGCAGGAGGTTGGTGGTGGAGTCAGATGTGCCTGAGACTCCAGCAGGAGGCTAGCTCTTTTCCTAGACCTTGGGTAATTGCTGTAACAAAAATAAAAGTTCTCTCAAAAGTTCCTTTTCCTCTTCTTCAAGGTCCAGTGGTCACTGCTGCAGGCCAGTGCAAGAAACAACACACAAGCACAAGGACAGTCACTTCCTGCAGATTCCTCCAGTGGCATGGACAGAGTTTCCTCTCCAGATCCAAAAGCAATACAAATTGTAGGGGTTTGAGCACAGATATTTATACCCCAAAAGTCTTTGTTCTCACAAGCTACAAGTCACTGAGCCTAGCCAGAACCAGTTCTGGTCAGTCCTGGAGCACTTTGTTTACCAGGCTGCATTCTCCCTTTCAGAAAGAGGGGTCTGCTAGCAGACACACAGTAGGAGGTGGAGCCAGCATTCACCTTGCCAGGCACAGCCCTATTCAGGTCAAGGAGCCACCCCTCCCCATACTCTAAATGCAGATCTCTCTATTCAACCCAGGTCTGACTCAGCCTGCCCTGCCCCTCCAAAACCAGACAGCCAATACACATAACAGCAGAGCACACTGGAAGGCTTAGGCAAGAAAATACCTACTTTCTAAAAGGGGTATTTTCAAACACAGAATATAAAAATAAACTTCACTAAAAGATGTATTTTAATATTCTGAGCTCAGGCATACTAAATTCGTTTTTCTACCATGTTCCTGGGGTCAGTTAGGACTATAGGATGTAATAGCCAAACTGCCCATTCTAGCCTATGAGGAACAGGTAGCCTTACAGTAGTGAAAAACTAAATGGGGTGTAATTCACTACCAGGACATGCTACACATACCAAGGCATGTCCTACCTTACACATACAATGCACCCTACCATAGGGGTGACTTACAAGATGCCAAGGAAAGGTTCAGGGGCTGGGAAGTGGGTGCACTTCACAGCCAAGATGGCAGTTCTGGACTGCACACAGACACTGCAGTGGCAGGTCTGAGACACACTTTACAAGCTGCTTCTGTGGGTGGCGCAAACCAGCGCTGCATGCCCACCAGCAGCATTTGGTTTACCAGCCCTGGGCACACACAGGCCACACTACTAGGGACTAACAGGTAAACCAAATAAGCCAATCAGGGATATACCAATTCACATAGACGTATTTACAAAGGGAGAGCATATGCACTTTAGCAATGAACAGCAGTGGTAAAGTGCTCAGAGTCACAAAACCAACAGAAACAGGTCAGCAAAAATACAGGAGGCAGGCAAAAAGTTTAGGGGTGACCCTGCAAAAAGGGCCATTTCCAACAGCGAACTTGACCCGGTATCGGGTATCAGAGCGCTTTCCATAGCACCAGTTGCGTTACATGAGGACACATTAATTGTTAGAGTGAAGATAGAAATAGAAGGGAGACGAAGGGAAAGGTCCAGGTGGCAGTTGGACCATCTCCTTCTCTCTAATCAGGAATGGTTGATAAATATGAAAAAATGGATTAAAGAAGTTTTTCAGGTAAATAACGACACCGCAAAAGGTTTATCTGTTTGGGGAGCTTTTAAGGCAACAATGCAAGGTCAGATGGTGGGCTATATGGCCGCACAATCTAAAATTTGTGGGGCACGAATAGCCGAACTTCAACTAGCGGTGGATACAGCCCTGCAGATGAAGACAAGTCCTCCGGTGGGGCGAACTGTGGCAGATTTGCAGTTGGCTAACGCCAAACAGTAGTTAAGGGAATATTTTGTAATAGAAGAGATAAATAGCTCACGGATGTTTCACCAATGGGTATATGAAGAAAGCCACATGGTAGGCAAATTTTTGGCTTGGTCAACCAGGGTGAAACAGGAAGTTGCATTAATTACTGAATTGCAGGAGCCGGGGAAATTAGTTCTGGATTCCGAAAAGGAAAGGATGGCAAAAAAATATTTTGACGACTACAATAAGCTGTACGCGACTAAATATACGGCCTCGAAGGAAGCTATACATCAGTTTTTTTTAGATATCAATTTACCACAGTTGTCAAGTATCCAGACAGAGGGACTAATGGTCGATATTACCACATTAGAAATCTGTCACGCTTTAGCCTCAATGCCTTGCGGAAAGGCTTGTGGGAATGATGACCTTCCAACCGAGTTCTATAAAGCGTTTCAAGAAGAGTTAATACCTTTTTAGTAGAGCCTTTTAATTTATTGAAAATAGGCGGATAGGTTCCGTCACTTTTAAGGAATCCACTATTGTCAGCTTTGTTAAAAAGGGAAAGAATCCCTGTGATGTAAATTCATATAGACCTATCAGTCTTTTAAACACTGATCATAAAGTCTTAATGAAAATCTGGGCAAAGCACATTACTCCAGCTGCCCAGAAGGTTAGTCACACCGATCAGACAGGCTTCATGGCAGGAAGGCAAATGTCATCAAATACATTTTTTTAAATACATGCACTAGACATTTTTAACATTAATCAGACATCTGCACTCATAATGATGGTAGTTCCTGAGAAAGCATTTGACTTCGTGAACTGGGACGCCCTTTTCTATGGTCTTAAGAGAGTGGGATTTCCTAGTTAAATTACCAATATGTTACGCAATATATACCAAGGAGCACAGGCCCAGGTTTTTGTAAATTCCACCTTACCAGGCACCGTAGATATTAATCGGGGAACTTGCCAAGGCTGTTCCTTGTCACCCGTAATATTCACTTTTTTATTGAACCTTTGGCAGTAAGGATCATGGCCAATGGGGTATAGAAGCACCAATAGAAGGCATGTCTAAACTAAAACTGTTTGCGGTCGATATCATTTTATATCTACGACCGGAAGAATAAAATGTAAAAACAATGCTGGCAGAGTTTGCACAGTTTCAATCATCAATTGGAGGGTATAAAAATAATCACAACAAGACAGAAATATTGATGTTAAATACCTCTTATAATTTCCTCTCTGGTATTCTTCAGCAGCAGGCTATTTCTAGCAATCCGATTCGATACCTGGGGTATATATAACTAATTCTTACGCAGAGCTCTATAAATTAAATTATGAGGCAATGCTAAAAAAAATCAGGGACTTATTAAATATATGGACACTACTCCCTCTTACACTTATTGGCCGTGTTGCCCGTATAAAAATGTCAATCTTACCCTTATTAATTTTTTTGTTCACAAACGTCCCGATAAGAATTAACATGATATATTAAAAAAAATTAGAAGCACTTTTTCGACAGTTCATCTGGAACAAGAAGGAACCCAGGGTGAAAATATAATCAGTGCTGCAACTGGAAACTAACCAGGGGGGACTGGCTTTGCCCCAGATACGTACATATTATGAAGCTTCTCTCATAGACATATTGGTTCGTATAATTGACTTTAAGGGATCCATAGATAGCTTCTTTTTGGATAAGATAGTGAAGGAAGCAGGATCTCAGCTCTCGGTCTTTATAAAGGCAGCCAAACTTCCAAAAAAACTAGATACAAGACACTTCAAGAGTATCGTATAAGACTCCAGACTCTGTATTCAGTAAATGCCACGTCTGCAGGATATGAATATTTGCAGCTCAAGGAATGTAAAGTTGTGGGCTTAAATATCCAGTGCAGCCATTTAAGGTTCTAAAATGCAAATGGCTTTAGAGAGCTGGGCCATTTCCTGGTGGGAGGGAGATGCATTACTTGGCAGGAACTTCAAGCTAGGTGCGGGGGCCGCAGTAAGTTATTTATTTTTTTCAGAAATATACAGATTACGCATCGAGTGAAAAAATACTGTATTGGGTCCAGCGCAGGCTCATCATCATTAATGGCTGCTTTTTTTTTTTGAGAAAGGTAAGAAGGGTGGGTAACTGGTACAGATTTCTGCAGAGTCAGGGTGTATGGCACTTAAAGAAGTTTTTGTGTCAAATTACAGAGACAACGCAATGCTCCTTCTCGGAGGTCGAGTGGCAGACAATCTCACAACTTGGTAATAAGGCCTTAAGGGTTTGAGATTGTAATTTTTGTCATGCTGGATGGCATATTATACTCATAAAGCCCTCCATAGAATGTATCCCAAACTGGATGATAGATGTTTTCGCTGCCAGCAAATGAGAGGAGGTGATTGGCTCCATACTTTTTTCACCTGTCCAATGCTGGCCCAGTTCTGGGAACAAATATGTGGTGCTCTTAGTAATGCTCTACAGAGAAGAGTGGACCCGGAGGCGGTTTTGGCGCTTTTTGGCATGTAAAAACAGAAACAAATTTTGTCACAAGTAAAAGGGGGGGAGGAGTATTTATTGCGATTGCCTCTTTAGTGGCACGATCCTTGATTCTACAGAATTGGAGGACAACCAGAGTACCCACAAAACTAAAATGGCACCATAAAATGATTCGCACAAAGAAATTTGAAGAGGCCTGTGCAAAAAGGGTCGATGCGATCAAAAGTTTTGTTATTGTCTGGAAATGTATGGAGGTAGTAGAACGAAAGGGATATAGTGTAAGCTTGAGTCAATAATATCAGACCCCATTGTAATTGGTAGTTAGGAGGGGTGGAAGATGAACTAAAGCCCTTTATTGAACCTTGGTTGGATGTATTAATATACAATATGAAATATGTATATTAGTATCTATTTATATTGGCATAATGCACTTTCTCTAAGTCTGGAAGGAGTACAGGGGATTGATGTTTCTGTCCTAGAATTATATGTCTCGTTAATGTAAAAGGAGGTTTCTTAAAGGCATTGCCGGCACATTGCACTTTATTTGCTTTTCAAGAAAGGCTTGGGAATATCGCATCAAAGCCATAATTGTTCTGTGTGTTTTAACGACGATGCCTATTTATTATAAAGAAAAATATAATTAATGGCATTTTTACTTTTCATGTTGTAATGGATTGTTCTATGCTTCTGCTCAATTAAAAAAAAATATACAAAAAAAAACTTCACCCCCTCTGTACACAGATGATTACAGGGTCCATGTTATGTCCCTTCGACTCCTGGTATACCATCACAATGCTTTCCTAATCCGGGCTTCCTTTTTGCACATTTACTGTATTTCGATCTATCTGTTGTGTATGGTTGTTGGTTTTTGTACAGTTAGTATATATTTTTTTAAAATATTTTTGTAGTGGTACTTGTAGGTTAATATGAAAGTAAAATGAGTTTAATTTCACATCAGATCTTTATAGTGTTTATCTGTACGGATTGGTGGGTCTGCTGATGAATTTTGCTGCTTTTTTTTAACTGTTTGGTTGGTTGTCCATCACCGAGCTTACGCAAATAGTTTTCTAGACAATATTTCTAGCTGGATAAATAGCTAGAAGGTGATGTTGCGTGCTCGGGGTTGGTGTGTTTAATAGCTGTCTTTAGCTAAATGCTGTTGGCGTGAGATAAGTGCTGTTGAGTTGTCAGAGCATTGCCCAATTGGCTTTGGTTGACTTGGTATTGTTCATTTGAGCCTTAGAGTTTGTCATTTGACTTAGCTTTCCAGTTGTATATTTTTTGGTCGTCTCCTTTATTTTATTCCTGGGCATCAAAGTAAAAAAAGGTATCTTGAGATGCGGGTCTTGTGCCTTCAGATCTTGGATTGTGGGATCATTTTGTTTTCAAGATGAATGTGTGATATCAAAAAGTTATCAAGTGGTGACCGCCAGTAGGTAATATATATGTATATTATGCAATTAGGATGCAACCCCACATGGTGCATTCGCAAACTTCAATTTTTCAATGAAAGCCCGCCGCACAAGCTCCTATTGAAAAACGGAAGTTTGCTGCATAAGCTCCCATTGAAAAATGGAAGTTTGCGACTGCACCATGTGCGGTCGCATCCTAATTGTGCGGTCGGAATTGTCGACCTATGCTCGGGTGGTTCCTTCAACAAAATGGTGTTGGTCAGAGGGAAATCCAACCGACATCGTAATGAAGGCCTTAATCATCAATACCAGCGCTTGAGCACCAGTTAAGGACGCATTCATTTTATAGGCACAGAGAGATTAAGTGATTCTCTCAGAGTCACAGGATGTGGAGCCAACGCCGAGGCTCGAACCTGGTTCCCCAACTCCAAAGTCAGCAACTCTGGCAATTACACCACTCCCTCCCCACTAGTAAGGTTTGTTGGTTCTGTGTTAGGCAGTGCTTACAGGAGAAATGGGCTGGTCAAAGCCCTTCCTGACGAGAGCCCCGGCACTTCTTTTTTTTACAAATTAACCACTGGCTGTCTGTCTGTTTGTCTGTGTTTCTGTAGTTATGTTGAACTCATTCTTTTATTAGTTAGTTCAAGAGCTGCAGACAGCACAGGTTGGAAAGAGAGGCAGGCAGTATATTGCTCACTTCTTTCGAGCTGTGTTATGAGAATGAGTTAACTGTGTGCACTTATTACAATGAAATCACGTAAAACGAGATTCATAGCTGTTCCCTACATGAGTTCATAGGGTCATTATATAGCACCAGGTATGCAAGTACTGCATCTGCACACCCAGGTAGAACACTTTCTCCTAACCAAGTATTTCAGGTTAAAGCGAAAATGCTCCTGACGTCCTTTCTGGCATCACTTAGAGGAACTGTGATGAATTCATTACTGTTTCTGTCACAGTGCCCAAATGAATTCTGAAGCATTTGTTGAAATCCAGAAGATGGGACCTTAAATAACCTCCTTTGCATTTCAGCTTAACCTCATGGGTAGTGACATATTTGCACCCACTGGTCTTTTTCCCTGCCTTCATTTGGTAGATGGGGGCCATCAAATATGTTAATGTTCGGTCCAGACCCAATAGCTATTCATGAGGCGAGTGGGCTGCCTTGTTCTGTTATGTACATCTTGGGCAAGATACTCCACACTGTGTGACCCAAACAGAATGTGCCCCAAGGGACATAGGCTGATTTTAAAAATGCTTATTTGGACGAATGCCTTTCCTTACTAGTAAACGTTCTTTAAAAAAATAAAACCCTAAAAAACAGTGTTCACTTAGAAGGAAAGACTTGAGAGAGAATGCAATGTCTTGTGCCTCTGTCTTCTCCCCCAAATACACTCACTATGATTCCCAGGAAGCAAGCTTTCTCACATGTCTGCTTTCAAACAAATGTTTGCCGTTTGGGGCCGTATTATGGAAAGTGCCCCGGGGGCGCAACGGGCATGTGCGCCCACTTTGTTCACCACTGGGGCACTTTGGTATTACGGAACAGTCCACAGGCGCTTGTGTGGCCGTTTCTGTAATACAGATACTGCTGGCGCACATATAGCGCCAGCACTATCATCAAAGAATGTTCCCTCATTTGCATGGGGGCATGGCATGAGGGAAACGCTTTGCCTCTGTGCCTGCACAATATTATAGACATGGGCTCAGAGGCAAAGAAGCTATCAGGAGGCACACTGTCAGTGCGGCCTCTGATGGTAGCCCTCTGGAGGAGGGATCCCAGGACATCCCCTTGCAGGCAGGGGCAGTCACTCACCGCACCGGCCTGCAAGGGGATCTCTCTACCCTCTTAAAAGTTCAGGTGGGTTGCCACCTGCTCAGTGAAACACGGAGCAGCAGTTTCAAAGCCACTCCGTTTTTCACTTGAATCCGCTGCCCCAGGGCAGCAGAACTTCGCGGCTGCCCTGGTGGCAGTGCATTCAATGTAGGAGGGCACATTTCCCCTGGTTGCACCCGGTACACCTGTTTTAAGGTGCGCCATGGCGCAAACAGGAAAAGTGCACCCTATGTGTAATAGGGCCCCATGCCTCCTTCACTGACTTCCATCCCTGCATTTGCAGACATTAGCAGAGGTTCCAAAATGCCACCTATCTTATCATCATTCACAACCCCCTACAAATACACACTTAGTACATCAGTTGCTTACCAAAATGAAGCCCTCTTCACAAACTAGTTAGTGTGGGCAATTAGCATATACTGGTTTGTGAACAGAGTTTAGTAAATTGAACATTAAGTTCTGCATATTTCAGATCAACAGCAGGTTTGAGGGTCATAGCATGCTGAACCTTGGCTATGGCTGTATTCACTGTAGGAGAGTAGGATCTGCTTCACATGGGTACCCCCACTTTTTGCTGATGCTTCACTGTTTTTTGACTTTAGTCTGGCTGGGGCCCTGCTAATCAGAACCCCAGCCTAGCTGCTTCCTCTCTAAAATGGTTTCCATGTGCCTTAGGCACATCTCTGATTGGAATCTGGAGTGCCCTTATAAGTCCCTAGTATATGGTATACTATGTACCCAGGGCATAGGTACCTCAGAGGCCTGCCAGGGGCTAAAGCATGTATTGTGCCACCCCTGGAAGGCCAGCCAAAAGGACACCACAGGTCTGCTACTGCAGACTGGGTAAGGTGGTGCATGCACCCCTTATTGTGATATAGGCGACCTATATCACTACATACATACACACATATAAACCTATAAGTCACTCCTATGGCAGGCCTTATCAATCCTGAAGGCAGAGTGCGTGGTTCCTATGTGAGAGGGTGCCCCTGCATGAGCTGGGCCCCTCTGCAGCATTCGGAGACCCTTCTCTGATGCTGTTTGTAGTGCAGCCCGACCATATACTCTTAAGCGCATTATAACCTCGCGTTAAATGCTAACTTTGGGATGGCTGCACGGAAACATGTCGTGTTTGGTGTCAAACATCTTGGAATACTACCCCCCCGCCAGTTCTGGCGGCAGGGGTAGCATTCCACCCTTCTAGAGGGAGAGAGATGTACACACCGGCCTGCCCGGTAACTTCTTTCCAAGCCCTGGCATCACAAAATGGATGCCGCTGCCACAGACACGAGTCTGGCCTCCTGCTGCTGACCGAAACTCCGGCAGGGGAGGCCTGGACAATAGGTTTCCTGTCCCAGGGAGGTGTAACCACCTCCCCAGACAGGATAGTGTGTATTGGGGCTGGGCGGGAGCACTCTCTGGTGCTTTGAAGTCCTGCACTGGGGGCACATTTGGTGTCCCTGTGCATACCCCAGTTCAAACCGGCTCAGGGGCTTCCAGCCCCTGCTCTGGCGTGAAACTGGACAAAGGGAAAGGGGTGTAACCACCCCTCTGCCCTGACCCTCCCATAGGTGGGTCCACAGAGTATGTCCAACCCCCTACCTTAGTATAAGTATGGGACCCCAGTCCCTAGGACTTTAGATTAACCTGGACGAAACTCTGACACATAATCCTGGACCTTCGACGCTCTACTTCAAGATTAGAGGACTGAAGAATCTCCCTTGGGGTCAAGGAGTGACAACCCCTGCTTGGCAGGCACCTAAGAAGCAATTGTCCGGTCTGCATCGCTGAAGCTCCCGCCGGACGCCGAAGTCTTTGCATCCCCAGAGGTGGATTTCCAGACTTTCCCGAGGCTGTCCTGAGTCCCCAGCAAAGCTGAGGCCCGTAGCTGTCGTGGGTAACGTGGAACCGTGACCCCTGGACACTGATTGCATTTGCAAGCGCATCCTCTTCTGGGTCTCCTACGAAGTCGTGCTTTGGGCTCCTAGTATCCCCAGCCTCCAGCACCAACTGCACTGAAGATCACTGGCCTCCACTCCACGAGTGTCCTGTGAGCCAGCTCCACGTGCGTCGACTCGAGGCTCCTTCATGGTCACTAGTCCGTTGGCTAGTAGGCCCTCCCGAAGGCCAATCTTCTTCTGCTTGGGCTCCCTGGTTGCTCCAGGCGTGCCCTGACTTACCCTCGCTGGGTGAGTCCCACAGACCTTGCTGGTCTGCAACATCGTCCTTCTTCCATTTCCACGAGACTTGCCGTTGCCAAGGCTTGTTGGGTCCAATCCGGTCGCCGACACCCCTGCAATCGACAGACGTTGTGGGACAGCTCAAATCCAGCTCCTGGTTGTCGTCGATGCCTCCTGGACCTATTGGCTGAAGAGTCAAGATGACCGTCAACCTACCTGAAGCACTCAACATCGGTGGGCATCTGCTCATCGCCTTCCTGGTCACTGGCTAGTGACCCAGACTCTGTCCCCTCTGCTTTCAGGTTCTTCAGATCTTCGATCCACCTTTGGATCCACCCGAACACTTTCGACTTGGCCGCCAGCAGCACTTTGCAGCAGATCGCCATTGAAAGCGACGACGAAACCCGACCCCGAAAGACACCTATGCACCCGGCTCCCCTGGGTGAGGTAACTCGAGTACTCCGGTGCTCCCGTGGGTATTGACACTAGAACAGCCTAGTTCTCAAAGGGTTTGCTCCAAGTCCTCCTCTAAGTGTCCCTTTTCTTTTAAATTCAAACCGCGACTTTCCCCATAGAAGTTAACGGCGATTCGCGGCTGTGTTCATACACTGCACGCGTCCCCCGTGGGTCCCCTGTGTCACTACCTTGGGTGGTTCCTTGTGGTCCAAGCACTTCTACAGGCTCTAGGCCCTGTGTCTAGCTCAGTCGTGGTTCTTATACCACTTTATTGGTATATGGTTTGGTACGCCCCTAGGGCTCAAACGTGTATTTGTGCTATTACTGTAGATAACTAACTTATAACTTATGTACTTTCGAACTCTAGCCTCATAAAGAGACTAGAGGGGTGTGTTTAGCAATAAATACATATATTTTGAATATATACCTGGTGTGGTCCTCTTTCATTTGGTCACTCAAGAGATTATAGACTGGTAAAACAAGCTGCTTTACATTCCTTCAAGACTTAGCCTGAAGGCTGCTCTCCATAGCTACCACTAGGATAGCTTTCAATAAAGGTTGTCTTTAACCTATCTCCAATAAGGGGTTGTTTGGACTGGTGCAAGGTGCCCACTATATTTAGTGGACAGCATATGCCAGGCCAACTTCTCACATTCACCAACAATGGACCTGCTCTAGTGTGTGTAGATCTATATGTCAGCCTTAAATTCCCCTGTAACACACAATGTGAATCACATCGTTGTACAGACCAATGCAATGTAATGTTATGTTAACTTTATTTGTATAGCTCCCTAATTCTATTATTGTGATCTTTCATGCAGCACTATGCTTTGTATTGATCATTTCACACTCCATGCTTATAAAGGACAGGAGGGACAAGACAAGCTTCTGCCTGAGAGTGAGAATGTAATATGCATGCAGTCTGATGTGCAGTTGAATCTCCTCTGAATCTAGATGACTTGTTTCATGTGGGGTTTTTGTTGTGGGGTAAATAGGAGCATTCAGCATTATATAAAGGATAATGTACCCCTGACATACATTATAAGGATATTGCAAGTCATTGATGAGTTCCAAGGCTGAAGGTTGAGTTCCTATACAAAGTCATGGAACTCTGAGATGACTTGCAATATCCTTATATTGCACAGCAGGGGGTACTTTATTCAATATAATACATGGCTTCAAAACCACTCTTCTCACAAAATGCTTAAATCCTTGGTGTGTTGCACTTTCAAGTGAAACCAAAACAATAAAATTAAAATTGCTAGTGCAAAATTATACACACCAAAAAGCAGTTAGATATTTGTTGTAAAAAGATACTAGCATTAGTTTAGTATAAGCCACATTTACAAAAACACTCTAGCTCAGAACGTGTAGAAACATGCAGAGATATTCTATCTTTCCTATAATTACCTAAAGCATTGAAAAATAGACAAGTTGCTATAAATATCTCCTTTTTGCTTATCGCTGTTCATCTGGTAAAACAGAGAAGAAAGAACCGTTACATTCCATTTTTCATTTAAAACTGCAGCTTTAATTATGGCTGGTGGCAGCAGACATTGTGATCGAAACTCAACAGTAATACGTTTTTACACTTGGGCAGGTGCATCATTTCTTTATTATAGGGGAGGGACAAGTCGTCTGTAATAAAGAAATTAGAGACAGTCTTTTATACAGGGATTGCAGGCTTCCATGTATTATAATCTGAATACCACACTGACTATTTGCAATAACTTCTCAAGGACTGTTGAGCACTTGCAAAGTATCAAAACATGCACATTGTTTATCTTCAAGAGGGTAAAATGAAAGCCCAGAACAGCAGAGAGAGTTTGCCCTCGTTGTCCAACATACTGTGTGAGTAATAGTTGTATACCAACCAATCCCAGATACAATTGCTTGTGTATGGACTAATCCTAGATGCAAAGCTTAAACCCTTTCTGTATTTCCCGTTCTATGTGGTGGGATACATATCATTGAAATGCTGTTTAGTCCATGTAGTTTGATGCACATTGGTATTACCGGAGACATGCATTACCACTGTTTAGTCTAATAAAGTCTTCCAATGATATAGGAAAACGTGTCTTAGGCCATGCTTTATGATACATCAGATATTTCTTTATTTGACTTATTTTGCTGTCGTTATTTTGCTAAAATGTGTGATTTTAAAACATATTTTTTATGGGATGTTATCTTAAATATGAGTTATTATTTTTAATTCATGGAAAACATGTAATTCATTTGATTTATTAATTTAATCCGATGGCTCACATTGAATATGATTTTTGCAGTCTGATGGCCTTCTCGCTGACCAACTCCTCTCGAAGCATGGCAGTGCATCTAGAAAATGAAAACACCAGCTCACATTGGACAATTCTGTTATTGCTCTTAATATATCTATCATTCATTCTATGAAAGGGAAACAAAGCTTACACATTCTAACAGCATCCAGCGCCCATAGTTCTGTGAACTTTGTAGAGAGTAGCTGCGAAAATCGTCACTGTTACAATAAAATGTGATTTTTAAGCCAACACGTTGTATTTACACACCCTCAGTCTTTCAATAACAACATTGAACATAGTTCTATTTATTTTATTAGACTTTACTTGGAGTTGAGTTGTTTTACATCATCAGAACCCCTTCCAGACATTAGTTTGTTATAATATGCAGCGCCGATTATATATATCCTGTGTTTGTTGGAGGTATTGATTTTATTTATTATAGAAACAAAATGAGCAGAAAGATGGCATGCTACACTTACTTTTCAGGACACACTGATGCTTTACCTTCGGGTATGAAAAATACTGTGAGAGTGTGTAAATAACTCTGTGCTGCATCTAGAGGCCAGAATGTTGTTCTTACATTTTAATAGGCTTGCAGTCATTGGGGTTACATACAGCGGTCACTAGCAAGTAAAATATGTTCTGCAGCATGCCGCGCAGCTAGCCACAATCCCCAGATGTGAAGCAAAGCTTCTGGTGTGCCATTTGACTGAATTGTGTGACCATTGTAATAAAAACCCAAAGATGAGGTCCAGTAAGATGGAAGAGACAGAATTTCCTGGGGTTGGTCTTTTCTCCATGAAGTGATGCAATGGATCAGAGATAAGTATACTTATAATACCTGGGATTCTGTAATCCCTTTATAACTGGCAGTCGCTAATTTCTTTATAATCTTCGACCTTGTGAAAAGTCCTCAGAACTTGACTATTATAATGTTATTACAGTCGAGTTCTGACATCAAAATGCCTGCTGCCAGAGCCAGCAGCTGAGCAAAGGTGAAAGGCAGGTCAGGTCTCAGAGCATCAAAGAGCAGCTGTTTAAAGCAATGAAAACAGAAGTTGTTTTCTTTCTACTCAATTTTAATAGCTTACAATGCCAAGCAGTGAGAATATGAAATGGTAGAATCTTTCTGCATCTTTCTACACATTCCGAGCTACTCAGCCTTTTATAGAAAAAAAAAAAACTGACATGTATTGAACTGTTTCTAATAACTGTTTACAACAAATATTTTGATGTGTTTAATTTTGCAATATACGTTGCATTTTAATTTTTCATCTTTGCAAACATGCTTACTCATATGAAAGAGCTACGCACCATGGTTTTAAGTGTTTTTATTTTAAAAGGTGTTGGTGTAAGCATATATTATACAGGATAAAGTACCCTCTGTTGTAAATGATAAGCATATTGCAAGTCACCTCAGAGTTCCATAACCTTATAAATGAACTTGGCTTTCAACCTCGTTCCTCTATATGGTTATGGATCTCCTCGGTGACTTGCATTATCCTTATAATGTACAGCAGGGGGTACTTTATACCTTATATAATACGGTGTAAGAAACAGCCTCTATGTTTGTTACTATCTCATTTGCCAAACTGTAAATCAGATGCACAAATCTGCGGTTGAACTGGAGACAGCTCAATTCCTTGTAATATGCTTCTGTAACATGGATGAGTAAAAGCACAATAACTTGAGTGACATGGCAAACTTCTTTGCTTGCCAAGTAGCAGAGGAGTTACTGGGAGTGGTTTTGGTGATCCGACAGTCATTTTTGAACTGATAAGTTGAACTCTGACAGGGAGGTTATTGGAGCTGGTATTTGGAACCAGCTATTTGTGCTATTTTGGATGGTATAATGGGGTGCCATTGCTTGAGTACATTTTAAGTGGTACATAAGCTATTTATGTTAATGCTAATAAAATATCCTAATTGGCCAAACAAACAAGTAATAGCAAAGTTACCAGTTCTGTTCCTGGCATTGATCACGTTCCTGTAGGAAAAAGGGGTGGCAACAGAGAATTGTTGTTAAGGCAAACAAAGGCAAAATGGATTTGCCGATTGAGAGCGACATTAAAAGGTCACAACACGGATAGTGAGCTGCATTATTTTTTGGGATAAATATTTCTTGGAACTGGTTTATTCCTAAACAGTTGTGTTAGAACAAATGTATGGTACTCCATGAAATCTTGCAGGTAACCCAGGTCTGGATAATCTATAGCATGTTTGTCTGATGACACATCCTGTGTTTCCCAAGATTGGATCATCACTATTTTCCTGTTTGAATCTGGTGCAACATCTAACTGCACACTCAAGTCTATCCATCTTTTGTGGTGAGATTGTACACATCCGGGTGCATCCCTCATGGGAGTTTTACATGATTGCTAGTATACTTTATTCGCGATGTGGGCGGTCTCGTCTTTAGTGACTTTTGTGTTTTGGAGGGAGTAAGCTTAGATCTACCTTGACATGTGTTCATTTTAATACTAAGTACAAGTGACCGTGACCTCAGTTGAGCCATGGTTTGGGTGTTTTGTCTGCCTGCCACCTCAACATTAGTGGCATTGAGGGGGTCTCTTTCCTGCTTTATGTACCACTTATTATGTGCAACATAATGTCGCACGGGCACCCCTAATTCTGAATCCTGAACAAATGGGATGACCATACTGATAGTGTTTCTCTATATATGTCGTACCTTTAGAATGTATTAGCCTTTTTCTTCTTCACTATTAGGCTAATTTATGTTGGATCACTCCAAGATGGCGTTATTGCCTATGTCGTACTGACGTCACTGTTACTGCGACATGGCGTGCCAAGGGAGACCCATATATTGGTGATTGTTTTGAATTGTGAAGTAATAGGGTTATTCCATACTTAAAATCTTCAAATTTCATTAAGAGTTTCTTCTCTTTTGCCACACTCCTAACGGGGTACTTTGATTTGCTCCCCCTAACGGTATGGTCCTTCATTTTTGGACCTTTCAAGATGGCGTTACCCCGTCAGACTTTCTCACGTGACCTTCGTCACATGATCGGTGCCGCGAACGCGGCCGACGTCCAGCACCCAAGCTTCTTTTTTTAAACACTCCGTCATGGCGCACAAGTGGAGACTTGAACGCTGGCGACCGTGCCAAGGCTGGGAACCCTAAGGACTCGGGTGAGTGCGTCTGACTCTGTCTTCCCTCATATTCCTAAGAGTAGTATCTTTTAACTACGGGTCGAGGAGTTCTTAGGGGTTGCATGCATTCAATTGGCGGGCTGTTTTTCGCATCCGGGAAATATGGCGTTTAAAGCATAAGGTACGAGGATAATGTGTACCAACTTGATTGTGTGGTTGTGTGGTTTAATGCCTTACGGCGGTCTGTCCCTAAAATGGACATACATATTGTGAATCATGGACGCTGGGTGGTCACTTCCAACCTTACGTGCTGATATTCTTCACTGAGGCATATTACGGTTGTTTAAAAAAAAAAACGCATACTTTGTGCTCCTTTGATATCGAATGGGTCATTTCTCACCCCACAGGCTGAAATTCTTGACTATGGCATACGGCGGTTGTTTTCAATAGATGTATATACTTTGCACCATTCATGTTGGGTGGGTTACTTTCCTCCTCACGTGTATGTGTTATTCCTTGTTGTTGATATTTGGGTAGTTCGGATTACTTTAGTGCGAACACCCAGAGGTGGTATGGACGATTAGATGGTAGTGCCACATTGCCCAGCGTGATGCAATAGTATGGCAGATACAAATTTTTTGGGGCATACAAAGTGCATTCCCCCTCGATGTTTGTTACTATCTCATTTGCAAAACTGTAAATCAGATGCACAAATCTGCGGTTGAACTGGAGACAGCCCAATTCCTTGTAATATGCTTCTGTAACATGGATGAGTAAAAGCACAATAACTTAAGTGACATGGCAAACTTCTTTGCTTGCCAAGTAGCAGAGGATTTACTTGGAGTGGTTTTGGTGATCCGACAGTCATTTTTGAACTGATAAGTTGAACTCTGACAGGGAGGTTATTGGAGCTGGTTTTCTGGAACCAGCTATTTGTGCTATTTTGGAAGGTATATTGGGGTGCCATTGCTTGAGTACATTTTAGGTGGTACATAAGCTATTTATGTTAATGCTAATAAAATATCCTAATTGGCCAAACAAACGAGTAATAGCAAAGTTACCAGTTCTGTTCCTGGTAGAACTAGGTCCGCCTTTGGCCCGGGCCCGAGCCCGTTTTAACTTGCAGCTCTCCAGCCACATAGTGAAGGGTAGACAGTGAAATGTCGTACCAGTGATGTAAGTGGTATGTGTTTCAGATTGACCCTGAAATGTAATTGTGAGGGTGTTTCTACATTGTTACCTGCGCCGTAGGTGTAGTTGGTGCAGTTCCGATGTCACGTGGGCATTGTTAATAAATATATGGCTGGGCAGGTGGGGTAAGGGTGACCACCTGCGCCAAAAGTTAAGATACCCACACTACGTCTCCGTATCTCCTTTTTTGCAAAGGCCCAACCGCATGGGCCACCTGTATGCTGCTCACCTCCAACCATTATCAGCACTTCCTAGATATCTGAGCTGCCAACACAACATTGCTGATGAGGGTGGGATGTATACTTTCCTGGTGTCACAAAACAGGAGAAGATTTCCTTTGGATTTAATTCCTAGGACTATTGGATAAAATGCTAGTAATTACTGCACCGTTGTTGCCCCGATCCAACACTTCACTCATTCAACTCACTCCTCCTATGACATATAAACTAAGGAGATCTCACAGTAAACCCAAAGTCAGAATGCACAAAAATCATAAATAAATATATTTATTGAAAATATAAAACATCATGCACATAAAAATATATCTTTGTGAATACACCACTATATTAAAAACAGTTCATGGAATGAAATGGAATCACAATAGTACTGATAGAGCCTAGTGGGTCCTAGACCCAATTAATCAAACAATACATAAAAGACAATTTGAGATAATAACACGAGTAATCTCTATATCACGAGAGAACACACAGAAGACAACACACTTTGTCATTAAAAACGACACATCCGTGTTACAAACAATACTGGCTGGAACCCGATATTATAGAACTTATTAATAATCTGTAGTTCCAGTCACTCCCCGGATTGTGTTATGGAGCGTCGACACGTTTCGATGGAATCTTTTGAATTTACACCATCTTTTTCAAGACCGTTATTGTGACTCTCAGTAAAATTATCTTGGGTTATTATCTCAAATTGTCTTTTATGTATTGTTTGATTAATTGGGTCTAGGACCCACTAGGCTCTATCAGTACTATTGTGATTCCATTTCATTCCACGAACTGTTTTTAATATAGTGGTGTATTCACAATGATATTTTTTTACGTGCATGATGTTTTATATTTTCAATAAATATATTTATTTATGATTTTTGTGCATTCTGACTTTGGGTTTACTGTGAGATCTCCTTAGTTTATATGTCATAGGAGGAGTGAGTTGAATGAGTGAAGTGTTGGATCGGGGCAACAACGGTGCAGTAATTACTAGCATTTTTTCCAAATGAGAGGGACTCCTTGTACCAAAGGAATAGGGTTCAAACGTCACAAAACAGGAGAAGATTTCCTTTGGATTAAATTCCTAGGACTACTAGGAATTTAATCCAAAGGAAATCTTCTCCTGTTTTGTGACGTTTGAACCCTATTCCTTTGGTACAAGGGGTCCCTCTCGTTTATTTATAACTCTCCTAGTGTGCCATCAGCTTTACGTGTCTGTTTACAGCGGCTGCGTGATCCCTTGTTGAGTGCATGGTGCTTGTGCTGCGCGGGTTCAACCGGTGATACTGCATTTCCCAGTACGGCCTCTATCAGGCCCGTCCAGGTAGACAGTCAGTGTGCTGCCGCGTGCAGAGCAGTGAGCGACTTGTTGATCTGTCCCGCAGCAGTGCTGTGTTTTCCGCCACTTGACTGCACTTGTGAGCCCCGCTGGGCATGCAAATACAAGATGGGTCATTATGACGCTGGATTGCTCGCTATTATTCAAAAAGAAATGATGAGCTCTGCTTCACGGTAAATCAATCAAAGGAAAGGAGAGGCTGTTCACTACCATAAGTGCCATGCCTGGGCTATTGAATTGTACATTACTCTGGCAACCTAGCCCCACACATCCACAACTCTACCCTGAGGAAAGTAATAGCCCCAGCCAACCCGGCAGCAACTCACTCACCGGATCAGTGATTTACCCCCCTTCTCAGAGCAGTGCACTTCTCCATTGCTTTCATGTCAAAATTCCTCCCATTTAACCTTTCATAGAGGAAGAAGCCCCCTCTATGCAGGAGCCCAGGTGGTGAGACTGGGTGGAGAGGGTGGAGCTATACTTTAAAGCCACTGAGATAGCAGATGAAAGGAAAAGAGCCATGATACTATAACTAAAAGACAGGACTATACACATAATCTCAAAGACAATCACAGAAGCTACCCCGAAGATGCATGAAACACTCATAGAGGCACTCAAAGCGTACTTCAAACTGTGACCAGTCAGGACTATAAAAGATTTATCTTTTGCCCCGTCAGGTAACATGCAGAGGAGGCAATCAACATGTGTTACACCTGATTGAAAGAATTGGCGAGCACATGTGAGGTTGCAGATAAGGGGGAAGAAATCGAGGCCAAATAATCCGAGGCTTCGCCTCAACAAAACTTCATGAACACATCCTACAAGAATCAGGCAAATCTTTAGCAGACATTTTAACTATGGGCAGGACCAAAGAATTATCCAAAGGCCACGCCTCCCACATGGAAGCTGCTCTACAAAGAACAATAAAGACAGAACCTGTCAATGCCATAGAACCACAACAGACCCCTGGAAAGCCCAAGAAAGCGTCCGTGACAACATGACCATGTGGGTACTGAGGTGGTCCAGCACACCACCCAGTGGATTGCCCTGCAAAAGGCAAAAAATGCGCAGGGTGTGGGAAATACAATCACTTCGCAGAGGTCTGCCAATCAAGTAAAGGGTAGGCAACCCGCACCTCTGTCAACGCCATGTCTCAAATAGAGGAGCGCAACAGTGATATGTACGACAATGAAACTCTGTTTGCACATAGGCACTGCCTCGCAATCACAGCACCACTTACCCCAATGTCAGATACATGTAGAAGTACACCTGATACTGGCCAATGTTGGACGCAGGGGCACCCATCAATCTACTATCAGAAGAGGCATACCGAACCCTACAGCCTACTCCATCACTCCAGAAAACAGCTATCAGAGTGTTTGCATATGGACAGGACAAGCCTCTACTCATTAGAGGAAAATTCTAGACACCAATCAACCATGGACAGCAGTCCATGGACTCACTGATCTATGTTGCTGTGGAAGGACATGGTAAGCTGTTTGGAGGCTGCACAGCCGAAGCACTGCAAATACTTACTTTTGCATTTGGAGTCCATCAGGAAGGAGTATCACACATCTTGGCAGAGTTCCCAGAAGTGTCTGAAGGCATTGGGTGCCTGAAACGGAAAGAGATAAAGATGCACATTAATCAATCAGTACAGCTGGTAGCCCTGCAACGTAGGCGAATCGCCTTTCACCTGAGGCCTCAGGTAGAAAGGGAGTTGGAGAAGCTGGAGGCAGCAGGGATAATAGAAAAAGCATCCGGACCCACCCTGTGGTTGTCCCCCATTATGGTGATTCGGAAGCCGAAGCAACCTGGTGAAGTACGCTTATGCATAGACCTGAGGCTCCCCAACGTGTCTATAATAAGAGAATGCCACCTCACCCCTACTATCAATGACCTGATAGGGGAGCTGAGTGGAGCTAGTTGGTTTTCTAAGGTAGACCCCAGGTCTGGCTACCACCAACTCACCTTGGCTGAGGAGTCAAGGTATATAGCAATCTTCTCCACCCATGTAGGCCTGCGGTCCTACTGAAGACTGAATTTCACCATTTTGAGCACCGCTGAGATGTTTCAAAACACCATACAAGAGCTGGAGTGCCACCGAGGTGTTTCAAAACACCATACAAGAGCTGGAGTGGTCAATGTCAGTGATGACATTTTGGTATACCAGATCAGTATCAGAATACAACACCAGGTTGTGGAGCGTTCTTCAGTTGATATGAGACTCCGGACTCACCCTCCATCAAAGCAAATATGAGTTCCTCAAGCAACGACTAAACTTTTTCAGATACACATCTCAGCCGAGGGTATAGTACTTGTCCCCCAAAAAGTATGAGACATCAAAGAGGCAGCCCCGCCTTCCACTGTGCCTCAAGTTCATAGCTTTCTGGGCATGGTCAATTATTGTGGCTGATACATAAAAGACCTGACAACCTTGACGCAACCTCTTTGTGAACTCCCCAAATTGGCAATCCTGTGGAACTGGAGCGAGGAACAGGAACGTACCTTCCAAGTTACAAAATATGCTTTGTCAGCAGACACCACCCTGATGCACTTCAATCCTCGGAAAGAAACCACCATAGCTGTAGATGCCAGTCCAAAGGGCCTAGGAGCCATGCTGCTGGAGAGGGCTGATGGTGAAGAATGAAGCCCAGTGACGTTTGCGAGCCGGTCCTTCACAGAAACTGAACAACGGTACTCACAAATTGAAAAGGAGGCCATAGCTATACATTGGAGATGCCGTCATTTCCACCTATACCCATATGGCCAACCGGTGGTGGTCAACACAGACCATAAGCCCCTCCTTCCAATCTTCACAGGGACAGCTTCTAAACACCACCTAGAATAGAAATGCTGATGCTTCAACTGCAGGACTATAACTGTCAGGTAGAAGTCCTGGCATGACCAATCCTGCAGACTGCCTGTCGAGACATCCCCGTGCTGCCACCCCTGAAGAAGAAGAAGCAAATAAGTCTGAATACGTAAGCTACATCACTGACCGCTCATTGCTCATCTCTGTAGATGTCATATGTAAAGTCACTGCCCAGGATGAGTGT
This sequence comes from Calotriton arnoldi, assembly GCA_963921515.1. Classification (NCBI taxonomy): domain Eukaryota; kingdom Metazoa; phylum Chordata; class Amphibia; order Caudata; family Salamandridae; genus Calotriton; species Calotriton arnoldi. The sequence continues at coordinate 145,457 of CAWUFW010012538.1, read as the reverse complement.
CTTCAGAGGGCGCTGGAGGCCATCTGAAGTGGCCAGTGGCATCGGTTCAAAACTAACTGGGCCCAGCTCACCCCGGAAGCTCAACGCATCCTTGAGAGTCTGTATCATGACCGTCATAAGCTGGTTGCAGACCCCGATGGCTGTCTTCTCTGAGGACATGGTCTTATTATCCCTACCAGTCTCACTAAAAAGGTTGTGCAACTTGCCCATGCTGGACACCAGGGAATGGTCAAAACTAAGAATTCACTTCACACAAAAGTGTGGTTCCCACAGAAGGATGAGCAAGTCAAGACCATGGTTAGATCCTGTCCATGGTGCAAAAATCCTGCAGCTCCCACAATAACAGAAAGAGGACCCCAACAGCAATGGGTTTGTGCCAGTGTAGATTTTGGAAGACTTTTGGATGGGAGGTATGCTAGGGTGATCATTGACGATTACCCCAAGTACCCTGAAGTACATATTATCACCTCCCAAGGTGCACATAATGTATTGCCTAAACTGGAAAAGACAATGGCCACCAATGGTCTGCTGAGGGAGCTGAGCATTGACAATGACCCACCATTTCAAGGACAAAAAGTTGCAGCATATTTACAAACCCCAAGCATCATTCACAAGAAAGTCACCCATCATTGGCCGCAAGCCAACGGGGAAGTGGAACGTTTCATGAGGACTTTGAACAAAGTCATCAGGATTGGACATGCTAATCAACAGCCGTACCAGTGCCATCTACTCTTTCCTCCGTGAGTATCGCCAAATTCCACACTCTACCACGGAGCAGGTTCCCAGACACATTATCATGGAATGAATATTGCAAAACTCCATTCCTCACCAATCGGAGTGGACTCCAAGGCCCATTGATGATCAAAGAGTTCTGACCAAATGACAAGGTTCAAATGCTCGCTCCAGCCGGCGCTGTAAGGCAAAACGATCTCACCTCAAGTTAGGAGATCTGGTGCTGGTGATGGACCAGTTTCCTGGAAGCAAGTTCAGGCTGCCATTTGGAGGTCATCCCTGCACTATTGTTCACATTCATGGCACCAAAGTTACCTCATGCCGTGGAGAGGATGATGTGTCCCGGAACATTTCCCAGTTCAACCAAGGAACTGAAGAGACCGATGCTGACTTGGCTGATCTCAGTACCTGAAGGCCCATCCGTCAGCTCTCCTGAACTAGTGAGTGGAAGCAGCGTAGTGAGTAGCTACCCAGCAGCCTCTACTGATGAAGTTTCACTCTCCCACCTTGACAAGTTGGTGAGCAGGGACACTCGCACCAGGGATGAGTTACGTAGGAATCCCGTGTCATCATTCTGGTTGCAAGACCAAGTGGTGTGATGCCCTGGCCTGGATATCAAGGTAACCTTAAGTTTTCTACACCTGTGTAACACTGAACTGTTGCCTTGTTGGCTGTTGTGATTGCAATGTTACGTCAATGCTCAGGGACTGAACTGGTGTTGGTGTGCATATGTTTTGTTGCATTTGTTTCAAAATAAAGGAGGAATATAATGTTGTACCAGTGACTCAACTGGTATATGTTTTAGATTGACCCTGAACTGTAATTGCAGGGGCGTTTAGACATTGTTTCCCGCCCCGCGGATATAGCTGGTGCAGTCTCAATGTCACATTGAGCATTATTAATAAATATACAGCTGGGCAGGGGGGTCAGGGAGACCATCCCCGCCAGGACCTAAGATACCCACACTACGTCTCTGTGTCTCCTTTTTGCAAAGACCCAACCAAGTGGGCTGCCTGTACGCTGCTCACTTCCAACCATTGCCGGCGCTCCCTAGATATCGGAGGCGCCAACACAACAGACAGGTTAACTGATCTTGAGAGGGATAGTGTTTCCTATGAACAAGTTGTGGATAATAATAACCATTTTGCCATAGGAAACATATGACTTGTGATAATACTTGAGCTCCTCCGAAATAAATTGTGAAATGTGTGGGAAAACCCAAAAGTGTATGTTGATTTGCCATATTATACATTGTTAGAGTTTGCATGTTTTACTGTCAGCAAAACTAGGAAACATAAAGAGGCGATTACCACCCTGTGATTCTGAACTCTGCTGTCACTTAAACATGCATTAACTCTGAGATATTTTGAGTTAATGCATGCGCTCAAGACACCAAAAAAGGGTGCACAGACTGCTACTGCGCTGCTGAGGTGCAGAACCAACATCATGATATGGCTTTTGATATTCCTCTGCCAGACCCTAGTGAAGGGATTTCAGAATTTTTGGGGAGATTAATCCTTCGATAAAAGATTGTGAACACGCTGTATGATATGTATATTTCTCTGAGAGAAAAAAAAGTTTGTCTCAAAGATAATTAAATGAAGTTGATGTGAACTTTTCTTAGGAGGTAAAAATTGTCTCCAGAATCTACTGCGCCACATGAAACGTGAAACGTACAAAGGCAGATACCAATGCAGGAGGCAGAACCAAGCACCCAGGTCAATTCTTGTTCAAATATAAAAATAAATGGTAAAAGCTCATTCTTTTCATGCCTGGCAAGTCTGTGCCAAGGCATAATAATACCTCACCTCATTTCCAGCACAGTGACTAACCCTAGGGGTGCCTGCCAAGTCTCTGTTCTCTCTCTCACACTCTTTATCCTGTACATGGAGCCACTAACCTCCACTCTGAGCAACTTCAATATTTCATTTCACTTCTATGTTGATGAAACTCAGCTATATCAGAACATCTCTTCCTCAAAAGGAGGGAAACACAAGGCAAATGTACTTGAAGCTGTTTGGACATGGATATTACACCACCACCAAAAAACCGAATCTACTGATAACTGATTACTTCCTACGCTAACCACCAATTTGCACTACACCAATTCAAGCTCGGCTTAACAATATTTTGGAATCTCTACAGAGCTATGCATCTAAACTTTAGGATTTTAAATACCCAGGTTCTTATTTGCTTGACAGTATTAACCCAAAATGCAGTTCTGCTGTAACATAGAGTATCCTTGAATATGCCTGCTAGAAGCATGCCTGAGAATGACATGTACTCCTGTTACTTGCAGTGGGATAGATTGTCTTTGGATATAAAAGAGAATGTATCTCTCCTGTTGTTAGATACTAGAAACAGAATGGATATACGTGTGTGTACGTATTTCCCCAATTCACAATGGAAAATACTTGAGACTAAATTGTTGATTGCCTTTGATGATCTGTGGTTGGGATGGAGAGCTGAAGCAGTCCAATATGGAAATATGGAGAACAGTCTCCACTAAGCGAATATTTGTACTAAATGTAGCTACCTCATTTATTCCCTAGCAGTCATATTATGCTCGATGAAATGTATGCCAGCTAAGGTCCATTCTAACAAACTCATATTTGAAAACAACAAAAATAGCCTACAGTGAATCTTGAGGTTGAAGTGATGCGAATAACCAGGGATGTTCATCATCTCCTGTGTAGATACGGTTTCACATAAAAAGTATTCAACAATTATCTTCAAGGTTTGAGACATTCTCAGTCACAATATTGCCTAGCTGCAAACCTCTTAAAAAGTATCTATTTTACCTCCTAAGGGGCATATTAACAAGGCGGCGATAAACAATTATCGCCGCTTTTGCGGCCGTTTTCGGCCGAAAAGCGGCGATAATTATATCGCCTTATCAGCAAAGACACGCTATCGCGTGTTTTGCTGATTTTGCTCCCGTTCCAGCACGCCTGACTTCGCATCGATAATGAGATGCAAAGTAGGCGTGTCTGTGGAAACAACATGGGTAAATATCGCGAAGGCAGCTTCGCGATATTTACAATGCGGGAAGCGATTATTTTAATCGCGTTAAGTATGCTCTAACGCAGGAATTTAACGTCTGTTAAATTCCTGACTAAGGCATACTTAACATGGGGGGTGGATTCTGTGGCTAAGACCACAGGCCCTATCATCTAGGATATCGCCGTTTTCCCATGGAAAACGGCGATATCCACGCTATCTCTGACATTTTTATCGCCTCGGCGATGCACGTTGTTAATAACGCGCTAACCGGGCGATAAATTCCAGAGATAGCCGGCGATAAATATGCAAGCGCTAAGCGCGCTTTGCGATATTTATCGCCGGCCCTTGATAATATGCCCCTAAATTTTTAACAGCATTTCACTCTCTTAAGACTAAATTCAGATCCTGACCATGGAGCCACTTCTTAAAGCATCAAACTTTCAAACATCCACACCCATGCAGACATGCATTCTTTAAATGAGGCAGGATTTCTGGAGGACTTTTAAGTACATTCCAAAACCACTGTACTTAAGGAGAAAACTGTGGATGGTTGATATTTCTTTGCAGTAATTATAACAAAGACAAAATACATGTTTGCTCTGTAATTGAAGCAGTGTCAAACAGTGCAGAGAAAAGCATTGCTTTGCATTTTTTGTATACTTGCTTTTTTCAAACAGAGAAATGTTTATTACAATTAGTAAGTGAAATACTGGACTTCACTACTTTATTGGTTGTAATTAAAGGATACAAAAAGACTGCATTGTGTACGATGGTAGAGTTTAGGTAAGACAAGTGGAACTTTATTAAAAACAAATTGTGCTTGCAGACAGAGATTGATGGAGCTCCAGCCTGCAAGATTCATCCAACAACCAAGCTAAAAACACACAGACACTCACGCTATTATATTAATACATGTCTGCCACTGTTACAGGTATATATGCTAGATCCCACCAACAAATTGAGTTCAGGAAGCTGCTTGCAACACACACCAAGACTTTACATGAAAATGTCTCTTGCTATGAGCTACATCTTTAACAGCATAGGCACAGGCTGACTTGATGCATTATTTTACTTTCAGCGTTCTAGAATATTAAAATGACTGCTGGCAAAAACAAGCATTTGGCAAAGCACTCAGGGCTAATGCACTGTTTTTAAAAAGTGAAATAGCACTGGATGCATCACAGTCCTTTTTAAATTATTATTTTTGGCCATGCTGCACAGCAGCTACCCTGCTATACAGCATGGTTAAACATCATTGCAAGAGTCAGCAATGTACATGCTGTACAGCATGAACAAAAGGTAGTATAAGAGCTTATTGTTTCAAAGGCAGACCTACTGGCTTTGCCAATGCTTGCTAGGTCTTGGCACAACACCTCTGTGATTCTGAGCAAATCAGTTAATATCCCCATGTTTAAAAAAGAAAAAGAAAATGGCATCTGGTAAACAATACTATCACATAAAGAAAGCAATTGTGCCCTTGTACATCTCTTAGTGAAAATACATTTGGAAGCAGATAACATCTGTTGTCACAATAAAAGCAGATAACATCTTTTATGTCAATAAACATCCATTTCAAAGGAGAAAAAGGCTTCTTTGAAGTGTGTGTGGCATAGTAAAACATAGCTACAAATGGCAAGAAGTTTCATAAGGACAACAGAGAAAAAGAAAAGTAAAATTAGTACCTCAATTTCAGCATGATTAGAGGAAGGACAGCAAACAAGCTGAAGCAATCAGTGCTTGGTCCACGCTCCACCCGAAAGTAGAGGAAGTGAAGGCAGCACTTTCTGGCCAACTACAAGGCAGCAAATAAGAGTTAAAATGAAGCCAACAAATGTTAATGAATGGGCAGGCTGCAAGCCCCTTGTTGTATACGACATCTCTCACAAGCGAGAACGCATACATCGCATGCACTGTCACAGGCAAGACCTCAAAATGATGTAACACAAAACAATTAAATGTTTAATTTACGTATTTTAATCCTAGTGTACTGAATTGGACTGGAAGAGCTCAGCACAGTCTGACACTGTGTGGCAAGCCTTTCAAGACTGGTTGCATAGGAACAAAATTACACCTGGGCTAAAATCTCAAAACCAGAACCTCGAACTTTGCATGTTTACTACAATTAATTGATTTTTTTGACTGGAATGATAATTAAGGTTTGATACGCTAGTAAAACTGATTAAACATTTCCTTGACTTGTAAGACTGGCCCACTGTTCATCAGCCTACAAATCCGAGATTATAGGGCAATTAGTTGGACACTTGTCATTGTTCCTTCAAAATTTGAAAGGTGTCAACAAAATAGAGGTATTACAATGGCTTTTTGTATTTACTATCCACCTCCTTTCTGGGGCACACACAAGCTAAACATTTAAAAATGATGGCACTGTAATGTCAGAATGGGGACACCTAGATCCATATGTGTACAGACAACACTCATCCAAGTGGCTGATATCCTTCAGAGCAATGATCTTTTTAACAGTGGGTGTGTGATGGGGCAGGCATGCTTGCAGCTTGTGCAGGACACTAGCATCTGGTTCAGTTACTGTGGAACTAATGTGTTTCAGTTTCCTTTCTTCCACCAGGAGGCACTGTCGGTGGTGAGTGACGACCAGTCACTCTTCGAGTCAACATACGGCGCTGCAGCCCATATCTCAAAGACTGACATGACTGCTTCAGGGAACCCAGACTATGGACAGCCTCACAAAATCAACCCCTTACCACCTCAGCAAGAGTGGATCAACCAGCCTGCCCGGGTGAATATAAAGAGGGAATATGATCATATGAATGGATCCAGGTAAGTACAAAAGAATATCAATGTATCGTTCTTTCCTTCTTCATGGCATTACCCACCCCTAGCTCTACTTCCTTATTGAAATTATTTCATTTTCCCTTTTTTCTTTAGAAATCTACTCCACCGATTGCTCTATTTCTTACTCCAGTCCTCTTTTTACTTCACCACTTCTTCCCTCTTCCTTTATTTGCATTCCACAGCCCTCTCTCCCTTCAAACTTTTGCCCCAATCCTTTTCTCTCTTCCCACTGGAAGTATATTTCTACATCCTTCTCGTTTCACTGCTACTTTCTATTTTCTTCATGCATTCATTCTTCTCCGTTATATTTTTGATGCTTAATTCATTTGTTTTCACTTGCCTTCAAGTATTTCCTTTTTTTATTTATTTGTTCTTTCATCATCTGCTGGTCGCCTGACTGGAATGGTAACTTCACTATCCATTGTTAATGTGAGAGTAAATCATTTTCTAAAGAAATGTATTCCAACTGTCTTTCTGCACAATGTGTTTCACTCTCAATTTATCTGGAACTCACTTTCTGTGTCATTATGTTGTGAGACTTACTCTGTGTCTGGGTGTTGCGTCAGCTTTCAAGTGACTTAAAGGCTTTGAAGAACAGATACACATTCATGGCTTTTCTGAAATTGCTGACATTAGTTTTGAGGTCGAGAGCTAGGCTTAGTAAGATCCAAAGGGGAAAGCCTTATACACAGGGTATTCTGCCCCGAAAACATGCATAATCAGAGGAAGGACAGCAAATATTCAATCTATTTTGGGAGAGTGACTGTTAGAAATGGGGGTCTCTAGTTGGCATGGTTTGCACCTTTGTCCAAATAGGGAACCTTCCTTCTAGTCAGGGTAAGCGGAGTACACTACTGAAATAACTCATGCTCACCCCCTTGGTAGCTTGACACGAGCAGTCAGGCTTATCTCAGAGGCAGTGTGTAAAGCATTTGCACATAACCAACAGTAATACAGTGAAAACACTACAAAAGGACACAAAACAAAAATAACCAATATATATCTGTGCAAACAATACCAAATCGATAATAGACCAACATACAGTATTCCAAAAAAATATGCACTTTGCAAGAATGACTTTAAAATGCAGTTCCTTGAAGCCGGTAGCTCTGTCCGGGGCTATTGCAGTGCTGAAAACAACAGAATCCAACAGTTCTTGCTGACCACGTTAGTGTCAGCAGAGGCGGAAACAGTACCTTTGGTTCCACCCGACCACGTCGGTGCGGGCCAGTCATGGGAACCACTGCAGTTGCGATGAGAAGCGTTGCGGTGAGGCATGCAGTGCCCTCAAGTCGCTGTGCAGGTAACGGCTCAGTGACCGTCCTCCAGCGGCGAATGTGAGACCAGGGCTGTGGTGTGGAGTGAGGTAGTGCTCGTTGCGGTGCTGACAGTTCACTGTGCAAGCAGCAGTTCCAGTTGATGGGAGCTGGCGTCGATGGGCCCCGACTGCGGTGTGGGACTGGGCGGTGTGTTGTGTGACTTACGAGTGGTGCCCCCAAATCAGGGTACAGTCACAGGTGTCGAGGCCAGCGTGCAGCGTCGTCGTCAGTGAGACCAGGGCAGCGGAGTAAAGGGAGGCGGTGTGGAGTGCGGTGCCTACAGGTCGTGGTGCAAGCAGCGGCTCAGTGGCAGCAGCGGTCGTCATCATCGGTGAAACTAGGGTTGCGGGGCGAACTGTGGCAGTGCCTTCAGGACACGGAGCCAGCAGCAATGTCGGTGACAGTGTCGGCTGCTTTCCCCTTATGTGGCAACTGAAACCCACGGTTCCAGAAGCGGTACCCAGAGGTAAGTGAAGTCTGTCCCTGAGATTTCGTGAACAGGAGGCAAGCTGTATTTCAAGCTCTTGTAGATACTCAGCAACAAGTAAAGAAAGTTCAGTCCAGCCCTTTCCCTGCCCAAGGCAAAAGCAGCAACTGCAGCCCAATCCAGCAACGCAACAACACAGCAAAGGGGCAGTACTTCTCCTGGAAGTTCTTCTAGCTCTTTTTCTTGGCAGGTTCCTTGATCCAAGCGAGTTCTACAATTCTGGGGTCTGGGCCCTGATATTTATACTTTGTTTCTCTTTGTTCTCTTGGGCAGAGAGTGTCTGTGCTCAGTCCAAACCAGTTTGGTACTCTCTGTCCCAGCTTCCCGGCAGGAGGTAGAGACAGCATTGTCCAAGGCAGACCATGCCCATTGAGGTGCTAGGAAATCTCCTCCCACTACTCTAAATGCAGCTCAGGTCTATTCAGCCCAGCCCTGACTCATTTCAGGAAAGGCAGGACACACCCCGACCCCCCTAGTGGCTGTCTGGAGAGAATGCACATCCCCAGCCCCTGTCACTCCAAAGCCACACAGTCAATCCACAACCCAGCAGAGGCACATAGGATGGCCAGGCAGGAAAATACCTACTTTCTAAAAGTGGTGTTTTCAAACACAGAACATAAAAATCATCTTTACTAAAAGATGCCTTTCTCCATTCTGAGTTCAGGCATACTAAACTCCATTTCTCTACCTTGTCCCAACGGAAAGATAAACTCGTAAAATGTTACCAAGTATTCCTCATTCTATCATATAGGACAGATAGCATTTCAACAGTGAAAAATGAAATATACTGTATTTTGCTATCAGGGCATGTCACACACACCAGTACTTGTCTCACCTATCAAATACACTGCACCCTGCCCATAGGGGTACCTTGGGCCTACCTTAGGGATGACTCACAGGTAATAAAAGTGAAGGTTAGGGCTTGCAAGTGGGCGCACTTGCCAAATCGACATGGTATTAAGAACTACGCAAAGACACTCCAGTGGCAGGGCTGAAAACCCTTTGAACAGCTGCTTGTGTGGGTGGCACAATCAGTGTTGCAGTCCTTACAGGCCCTGGCACTCTCAGTGCACTTTACTAGGGACTTACCAGTAAATCAAATATGCCAATCATGGAAACACCGATCCATAATCCAATTTACAATAGGAGCACTTGCACTTTCACACTGAACAGCAGTGAGAAAGTGCGCAGAGACACTAAACCAGCAAAAACAGAGTCAAAACCGGGAGGTCAGAAAGTAAAAAGACATGGGAAACATGCCAGTTCTAACAGTGACCCTAGCAATTTAGTTGACCTGCACGATGGCAGCTGGTTGGAGCCATATAATAGCGGGAAAGGACCTTTTGCACAAGGCAAAGGGCTTGAATGCAGCCCATTATTTGGTTGAGGCATAGTATCTGTGTGTAATGTGAACTTCCTTCTTTCCTTTGCTGTATATATTGCAAGAATCGCTCATTTTCTGTGCGTGTATTCATTTCATTGTCATTATCCGTGTGTACATTGAGACTTTATCTTATTGTCTTAGAGAGTTGTCAGATTCACTTGAACTGCCTTTCTTTGAAGGTTTCAGTGTCAGTGATGGCATGTACTGTCAGGTAGCAGTCAGTGTATTGAGCTTAACTCTCATCGCTTCTGAGTAATGCGACATCCGCACATGCTGTCTGTGTGTATTAGGACAGCGGCGGCTGGTGGAATTTTAAACTGGTGGCGTAAGCATAATAAATCAACGAATGCTAGCGAGCGAGTGAAACGAGCGAGCCCGACGTCAATAAGGGGGGTTTGGGAGGTTCTCCCACTGATAAAAGTTAAAAACATTAGTGTATTTTGCTGCAATTTTCAACACTATTCATGTGATAAATTAACTAAAAATTCAGTTTATATAGTCATTCATAAAGGGAAACTCATAAAATATTTCAGAGAAATTCTGGGTTGCCAAGCAAGTCTGACTTCAGAAGTGGGCTAGGGTACTAAGCAAGACTGCTTTGGCTCTACCCTTTCCAACAGAAAACACATAACATAGGTGCATAAACGTCCACAAAGAAACACACTTGTAATTTTGTTCCAACCGATAATGCAGGCTGGCCACTTCCTTTTCTTCATCAGCTATTCAATGTTGATTGCCCAGTAATCTTTATGTCATATTAAATAGCTACAAGTATAAGAAATATCCATTCGAAAAAACATTTAATTTTTAGGAAGTCAGCAAAAGCTTTGTATTTATGAGCAAGGCAATTTTGCTAAAAAAAAAAAGAAAATGTAGTAAATATTGTACTTAAAATAGTTTATACAACCAGGGACGGCTGGTGGAATTTGAAACTGGTATGGCGTAAGTATAATGAATCAATGAATGCTTGCGAGCGAGTGAAACGAGCGAGCCTGATGGAAATAAGGGGTTCGGAGGGTTCTCCTTGAGATTTGTTTTTTAAAATTGGTGTATTTTGGTGCACTTTTCAACACTACCTCTGTGATAAATGGACTAAAAATACAGTTCTTATATGCATTCACAAAGGAAAACTCATAAAATATATAATAGATTTTCTGGGTTGATAAGCAAGTCTGACTAGCGAAGGGGGCTAGGGCAGTTCCTAGGCAAGACTGCTTTGGCTTTACCCTTTCCAATATAAAACACATAACATAGGTGCATAAACGTCCACAAAGAAACACACTTGTAATTTTGTTCCTACCGGAAATGCAGGCTGGCCACTTCCTTTTCTGCATCAGCTATTCAACGTTGATTGCCCAGTAATCTTCATGACATATTAAATAGCTACAAGTATAAGAAATATCCATTTGAAACAAACATTTAATTTTTAGGAAGCCAGCAAAATATTTGCATTTGTGAGCAAGGCAATTTTGCAAAAAAAAAAAAAAAGTAAATATTGTACTTAAAATAGTTCATATATCGCTCTGAAGCCCTTGAGTCCACCAGTACCTTAGAAAACCACAAAATAAAAATAAATAATGAAATGAGTCTAATATGCATTTCTTAAAATATAAAAAATATCCACTAAAAATCTTTCATTTATTTTAGAAAGAAACAACAAAAACTTTATAGGCCAGATGTATCAAGCAAAATTGCGTTCGCAAACACCGAAATTCACAGAATTTTGGCGTTTGCGAACATAATTTGCTTAGTGGTATGTATTAAGGCAAAACTGCCACGCAAAATAAGGAATCGCAAAATTTGCGATTCCCTATTTTTGCGATTGCATTTAAGGAATCGCAAATTGCGATTCCTTAAATCCAATGTAAGAAGCACCAAAAAGTGCAATTTGGCATTAAGGAATCGCAAATTACCACCAACTTCAAGTTGGTGGTAATATGCATTTCTTTGAAAAATGCACTTTTTAGCATTTTTCAAAGTGCCATGTGGCGCACATACATGCCCTTAGGGCATGTATGTGCACCACATGTGCACACATACATATTTCAGGGGTGCAACAGGGTGTCAAAAGGACACCCTGGCACCCTTCAAATTGCATTCTCAATTTGCGATTCTCTAATTGCGATTCGCAAATTGAGAATGTCTTCCCATTCATTCCTATGGGCCTCTACGCCCATAGGAATGAATGCGAAGGTATTCCTTAAGTGAGAATTGCAATTCGCAATTAAGGAATATTAAGGAATCGCAATTATTATTGCGATTCCTACATACATAGCATTTTGCGATTCCTTAATAGCAATTCGCTAAAATTAGCTATTAAGGAATCGCAAATGCAATCCTTGATACATCTGCCCCTATATGTATAAGCAGGCTAGGTAAAATTGTTAAAAAATAAAACGTTTTGCTTTATTTTTTAAATACTTTGCATGCCACTCTCAGGCCTTTGTGCCTGTCAGTACAGTAGAAAACGGTTGCATAAAAATAAATTATGAAAATAAATGTACATTATAAGAAATATCCCTTCAAAACCAATATGATATTTGTAAACACAAACAACAAAATTATTTTAAATAATACTATTTAAATACTTTGCATGCCACTCTCAGGCCCCTGTGCCTGTCTGCCGGCACAGCAGAAAAGAGTTCAATAAAAATAAATTATGAAAATAAATAAATGTACATTTTAAGAAATTTAAAAACCAATTTGGTATCTTTAAACACAATTTATTTTAAATAATAATATTTGAATGCTTTGCATGCCAATCTCAGATTCTTGTGCCTGGCAGTACAATAGAAAACGGTTAAATAAAAATAAATTATAAAAATAACTAAATGTTGTACATTCAACGAAATATACCTTCAAAACCAACATATTTTTAAACACTAACAAAAAAATATTTTAAATAATAATAAAATATGAAAACAAATATATATGAATTCACAGATACATAAACACACATATATAAATACATATCAACTGTACAGGAGTTGTATGAATATTAAATGGAATGAGTAAGTTACCACAGTACTTCCTAACTTGATCAAACAAAACAAACCTAGCTATAAACACCTGAAACTATGATCACACATCAGATCCATAGGTTCTATTTATATAGAAAGTTTGCTTGTCAATCTTTAATATGAACAAACTTTTTTATTTTTCTTATGTTGAAATCTGATATTTCCTTTATTATCTCTTTTTCCATTGATAGCATAGCCAGTGCATTAAGTCTAGCTTGAGTCATTGTGTTTTGCAAAAACGTTTTTACCCTCTTCAGTGTGGAAAACATCGCTCGGACTCTGCTGTTGTCATGGTTGTAGTAATTTCAACTCTTAAAAGCTTTATGGCCTCAGAAAAAGACTTCTCCAAGTTGTTTTCACACAAAAACTTAAATAAAGCCAAGGCACCACCAGTAGCCTGATGGAAGTCACATCTTCCATAGAGGACTGAATCTGGCTTCGTCTAGCATAGGATAGGCTTCTATAATTTCTGCAAGTGCCTCGGCTGGGAAAGATTTGGCATGTCTTTCAAAAAGGTCACTTCACAATAGTGTTGCACTAACAAGATGCTTTGTGAATGCAAAGCACTCTCTGGCATGGAATACAATAATGTCACAGACTTATTTTGCTTCTTGGGTCAAAGTATTTATTTGCAGTCTCCGGTTTACAAATTTAGATTCTTGTGGCAATGTAGAATCCAAACTGTCAATGGCTTCCTGTACTTTGGTGAAGCTTGTCGCAAAGTCTGTAGTAGCTTTCTGGACAAACACAGTGTCAATGTCTCGCTTTTGCAATTGATTATTTAAAATGTCTACGTGGGGCATTATACTATGAAAAAGAAACCGAAAGAATATAAACTCCCTATCTTCTAATGTTCTAGTAAATCCATTAGCTTCACATATAGTATTGGACCCAAAATCACTACTGTTTGCAATGGTGGTCATGCATTCAAGACTCCAGTTGCAGACCCTCTTGGAAGTCTTCTTGAAACTATTTTTTCAAGAATATCAGTCCTTTTCGGGGAACGTGCACAAAATGTTGTTATACCACCCACCTCTGAAAAGCATATTTTAACTCCAGATATTTTGGAGGAAGCCTGTTCCATAATTAGATTAAGTTGCTGGGCATAGCAATGAATATAATGTGCATTTGGGTACACATCCATGATTTTCTTTTGCACCCCATCAGTTGCACCACGCATGACGCTGGCACCATTGTAGCGTTGAACAATTGCTTTTCCTTTCGCACATTTCTCAGGGAAAACAATGTTTAATTCATTAAGAATGGCTGAGACAATTGTTTCTGCAGATGAGTCTTTTAGATGTGTGAAACAATAACATCTTTCAGCTACCTTGCAATTTCCATCAATGTAGCGAAAGACCAGAACTGACTGAGTCTTAGTAGAGACATCACTTGTATTGTCAGCTTGGACAGCCACAGAATCAGTGCTTCTCAACTGCTGTGTAATATATTCTCTTATTATTTCCAGCATGTAGTCCAGCAATTCATTCTGAATAGTTTTAGAAGTGCCTTTAAACACTGTGGCTGTTTTTAAATGTGTTTCCATAGCACTGTCAATGCTAGAGACAAAATCAACTAGGCCCCTGAACACGCCAGAATTTAGAGACTCTTCAGTTTCTTCATGGCCTCATAATGTCAATTCAAAGGCACCACAAAAACGAATAGTCAATCAATTTTGATAAAAATGTATCGGTTTTTATCCACTTCTGCATTATGTTATCTTACTCCCACACGGTATGCTTCATTCAATTGTTATACAATGTCTGATTTTCCAAAAGAGAGGTTTTCAACATATTTGTCAAATGAGATTTACAGGAATCATGTTTTTTTTAAACAAATTTCTGCCAGATGCTTTAGGTCAGTAACTCCTGTTTTTGTCCAGGTAACTTCACCTCCAAAGAGTAAACAAGGGAAGCAGAAAACGCATTTTTAGAAGTGCTACCAGTAAGCCATTCCATCCTATCATACCAAGTTCTGGTAAACTGATGTGTGTAACCCTTTTCCCTATCTTTTGCAGACTGCTCAATTTTTATTTCAGGTTTATCAGCTCCTAACGTTTTTACTTGCAGTTTATCTGCATGTGTCAAGCCCAAAAATGGGTTTATGAGTAAACTGTTAACTGTTTTCATTGTGTCCAGCAATAGATCAGACTGAAAACAGAAAACCTAGCCTGTTTTTAAATATTTCCTTGGTTGAAGACACAAAAACTATATTACGCAAAATATTAAATAAACAGTAATATGAATTGTCATGCGCACACAAGTAACAGCAATAGTCATCCATCCTCATTCTGTGCAGGAATGCAACTGCAGCAGCACGTACAGCTGTCCCCCAAGTGGTATAGCCTTTTAACTATTTGCAGTATTCCTCCTGGGATCCTGTTAATAATTATAATATGATGTAAGCTTTGAGGCAAGGTGCCATTGCATGCACAACACCAGTGATGATCGAAAAGTTTGAGCATGCCAATTCAGTGATCTGCCTAGAATTTAACGGGTGTATTCAAATTATGGGGTCCTTGAATTACTATTATAGGATAAAATAACTATATGTTAGGAGTAAACCTAAAATGAAGTACTTATAAATTTGGACTTGACTTTAGATGGCAAATAACACAAAATGTATTGAAAATTTTCTTTAAAAGCATAAGACTCTCATTGAGCAATTCCCTTTAAAAGGGTTCTAGGCAGATCTCTGATATATCCAGTACCCATCTGTACCAAGCACAGCAAAATAAATGTATATTTTTCCAATTAAGAGTGTAACATTGCAGTTAGACCATTTCGAAATTCTACACATTTTTGAACGGAGCTATTTTGCACACAAGACAGACTATAATTACAGCCTATAGGCAGTGCTAGTCCTATTAGTGATCCTATTGCTAAATGGACAGCAGTCACACTATCACAACACATTAGATAGATTTTATATATCCTACTCACTGTACTTACTCTGTGTGCAGTAAAAATATTGTGGGGAAAAAAGTAGACTGCAAAACATTGATGTAAAAAATATTGTCAACTGAAAAAATAGAATGAAAATAAGCAGTGGCTTAAAACATGGTAAAATGTCATGCATTATAGAGCAAACGTAAGTGTACTGGGAGCCGGCGTAAGGGGCATCCTCCTAAAGTAGACAGGAACATTTAAAACGAGGTGGGGGAAAGGGGCGGGAGACTAGCAATGCATTTTAATAATTCAGGTAAAGTTAGCGTTAATGGACAGTTAGGGGATTTTAGGGTATCACTAAGGAGTAGTAGGAGGACTATTATCAATCAGGGTAGCATTAAAGAGTAGTACATTTTTTAAGCTTCAAGAAAGGATAGAATTTATGGGCAGTTTGGGGTTTAAAGGCTTTAGGGATGGGAAGCATTAAAGGATAGTAAGGTATTATTAGGCTACAGGTAGATAAATGAAAGACTACATACAATAATAAAAGACTTAAAAACCAACATTTTTGGAATTTTCATAGTTAATAATGAAAAACACAAAATTATTCCCTTGAAATTTGAACTCGCCACAACCTCATACTCTCTGCATTGTTATGCTAGGATAAACCATCAGGCCTCCACAACTGTAGATCACACAGTTGGCACCCATATACAGCTGAATGTGGAACATTGCGGTAAATAGAGAAGCATGTCCTACCTTGTGGCCTGAGGTCAATGACCAGGAGGCTGAGTTTCGATCAAGGTCCTGTTGCAGCAGAGCCGGAGCCACCATGTGTCCTCTTTCGATATCTCTCAGTACTGATCTTGAATGTGATTATATAACGACCAGTCTTAACTCCAATTCCTCATGTGCTAAAAGAATTAAAACAAGAATTATTACCAACAATTACATTGCATTCATGTAATTTTTCTAGCAAATGTGCTTCCTGTACAATACTGTTTAACACGAAACAAATAAACACGAACATTTAAAATAATAAATTCCTGTGGTTTTTAATGGAATGTACATGAGTGCAAGTGAGCTCCTGGGCCGCTGCAAACATGGTGATGTGTGCAATTTTGTGCAGAGTTGCATGTTTCTGCAAAGAAGTGTATGCACATGTTTAAACATGAATCTATGTGAACGAATGTGTGTGTATGTTTGAGTATGTGTACATTGCAGTGAGTGCCTGTGGCACTGTGCCCGAACTCTAGAATCCTGTTGGTGTAGTGAGCAGAGGTATGAGAACACCTTATGTGACTAGAGGAGGGATGGTGCGTTTAGGTTTTATAATGGCTGCATTCAGGGGGCTGGAGAGTGAGGGGACAGGTAAGCCAGTGATAATTTCCCAGCAACTGGACCCCAAGATTGAAAACATTCAGCACCAAGCCCACTGCCCCCTCAAAGCAGCCTATAGTCCAGCGCCTTTCCAGAAACAACAGTTGGCAAAGTGCCACTCCTTGGTTCTATGTGGGGCACTGCCTGCCAGTCGGGTCTGGAATTATTTTTGTTCATGACTTGCACTAACTGAAGAAAGTGTCTTACACTCAAGAAAGCAGCCAGTTTGGCAAGCGATTGTGATTATATTTGTCCTGGCAGTGCTGAAATTTGATTGTGCCAAGTAAATAAATGCACTTACTGTCAGCGTGCTCGCTGCTAAAATGCGGCTACTCATACGGCACGCCGGGTGGTCAGGGCCCACGGGTGCTATAGTTTGAATGAATAAAGCATTCTAGTGTGGTGATGTGGACACCAGCACTAGTTTGACCACTGATGCGTGGTACTTGACAGGACTGCAAATGTGAAAAGTGAACGCTCGTCACAATTAAAAAAAAGTGTATCTTCATAACATTTGAAAGCCTTGACATTATCAAGTCAAATGATAGCACTGAGAAGACTTTATTAAAAGTGATAGGAGGGAGGGGCTGACACCTACACCTGAATAGGGCTATGCCTTTCCCCACACAAGTAGCTGCATAACCACCTGTAGTGTGTCTGGAACCAGGGAAGGAAGGGCAGGGGCCTTTTAAAGATCAAAGGCAGCCCTCTTTTGTTGCCTCTCCCACTTCAAAGACACATTTTGGTATAAGTACTGGACCTGTGACACCCTCAAGTTAGTTCACTTTGGGGTCTGGAGGAGACTCTGCAACTACGAGGAGCTACGCTGCCAGGAGGGACTTGCTTTGCTGTGATGGCTTGCTGCCTGCTGATTTCTGTACTGGCGGGAGAGACTGCCTCTTTGCACTGTGCTCTGCTGTGTTGGCCTGCTCCCTGCTACCGCTTTATAAAAATACTGATTGATTAAGTGCAATGGAGGGGAAAGAAAGGCTCAAAGCTTATTACTTCAAGAGAGGCTTGCTTTTGACTTTGTTCAGTCCCTATATATAAGAGATATGCATGCACTATAATAATGCCATATAAGCTGGTTTGTTAAAGTATTTACACAAATAATAATTTAAATACCACTATTTTGTTTTTATTTCTTTTTATAGTGCTACTCATCCGTATGTAGGGTGTAAGAGTTCTTTAGATCACATGTACACATATATTGACAATAAATCATGAGTGCGTAAATCAATGTACATGTTGTGTTACATAGGTGAGTGAGGGTTACAAGGTGTAAGAGTCGCATGTTGTTTATAGCTCAATTAGGACACTCTCTCACATCGCCTCTGTGTAATTTGGCTGTGCGTGTACTGTGAGATTCACCTTCATTATCTATCTGTATTGTGATATAGATCGCTATGATCTGTGCTTCCTGCCAAATTCCCTTTCACTATTTTTTTTTAATGTTTTATTTTTTTATTTTTTTATTTTTGCTTTTCTTTTATTTATACAAGATAAACAGGCATAAGCAATTGCAAACACTCCCTCACACTAGGGCATATACTATAGCATATTCTCAAGAGATTGCTTGTTAGTCCTTTCACATTTTTTAGAAGAGCAACTAGCTACTATTATGTTATTAGTATTATGCCATAAACCATTAATTGCTCAACAATATGAAGAAAGCTAAGAGTGATAGATTGAAGGCCCAGGAAGATATGAAAATGTGCTTTCTAGAACCATACGTTGGTTTCCTATTTCAATATCTATTTGTAACATGCAATTCAGTCTTATCATCTATGTATAATGTAAGATGTGTGCGTAGTGCCTCTGTGTAATGTGAAATCCACGCTTGCATGTTTGTAACGTGAGAGATACTCATGGTTTGTGTATTTAGTGAGGTTCATTCTCACTGTCACTGTGTAATGTGATACCAACTCTCATTGCCTATGTGTAATGTTATTTCCACTCTCATTGCCAATGTGTAAGGTAAGATGTGTTCTCTGTGTAATGTGAAATTCACTCTTACTTTTTTGTAACGTGAGAGATAATCATTGTTGCGTGTGTTTAGCGAGATTCCCTCTTTTTGTAACTGTGTAATGTGAGATTCACTCTTATTGCATATGTGTAACGTGAGATGCACTCTCATTGTCTCTGTGTAATCTGAGATTCACTTCCTCTCATTGCCTATCTGTAATGCGACTTGTGCTCTGTGTCTCTGTTTAATGTGAAAGGCACCCTTCTATTTTAGTAAGGTGAAGGGCACTCATATTCTGTGTGTAAATGAAATTCACTCTCAATGTGCAATGTGAGGTTCACAATCTCCTTTTGTTAATGAAAGTCATTCTCATTTCGAGCAATGCCAGTTTCAGTCCTAATGTTTTTGGATTACTGAGGGATTCATCCTAATCTAGGGTGACCAGAATTTTAAAGCCAAAAACCGGGACATTTCAAGGAAATAGAAGAAGAACTACAATTTTACTTCAAGAATGACAGCGCTCCTCAGCAGAGAATCACAGATTAGGCAGTTAGAACATACATAAAAAGCAATTTTTTAAACCCAGTAGCTTGCCTGATAATTAAATTGTTTTCTTGAAACAACTGATAACTTTCCCTGCTTTGTAAACATTAAAAAGCACCTCCTGCCGTTTTCAGTCGACCCTCTCTAAAAACCGGGACAGGAGCTACATTCCCTGAAATCTGCCGGGACAGCTGGTGAAAAAACGGGACCATCCGGGCAAATCCGGGACGCCTGGTCCTAATCGTCTTTATTTGATTTGCGATTAGTTAAAGTCATTCTCATTTTGAGCAATGGTAAAAAGTCAGTACCATTGTATTTGATAAATGAGAGTTTCATCCTAATCTCCTCTATTTGATGTGAGATAATATTAACAAAAGTAATATGCTATTCATCTCATATTTGTTTTTTTTATTTCATCCGCAAGCTTTTCTTATCTGTTCAATTAAAAAACAAATTCGAGCTCATTTGTTTTTAGGTCTCGCCTACTAGACCGCACAAGCTGTCTGTTTGCAAAAAACCTATTGTGGGCTGGGAGCCCACTCATTGCTTACCTGTGTTTGTCTTATTTTCTTGCTTTCTATTCGTCAGCTTGTGTGGACTTTCCTTCATCTTCTTGTGTTTGTACCTCCCTGTGTCCTTCGGCTGCATAATTTTCAGGCACTACTCTTTCTTTTTTGCCAAGCACTCCATGAGAATGCATGTGTTTTCCAGCTGTCTCCCTTGTGCACTTCTCTTCCCCTTGGCCTGCTTTATGTTGCTCTCTCTCACCTGTGCTGTGCACTTCTCCCCACGCCCTGTGTTGCTTCCACAACCCCGCCCATTGTGTTGCTTCAGTAACCCCCACCCTTTGTGTTGTTACCTCCCATATTCTTCACCCTCTGTGCTGTTTCCTCCTACCCACGCTCTTTGTGCGTCTTCCACCCACATGCTTTTGAAAAAAAAAGTTTTTGCTGTACTTTTTAAAACATTTTCAATCAATTTGAATGGGTAAATAAAAAGAAAAAAGGCTCCCGCTTCATTTTGGAGGTGCGTAGGCCTACAAGCAAATGTGTGGCCAGGTTATAATGACTTTTTGTTTTGGTTTCCACTTTAGCCATGCTGCACAGCATTGGGTTCCTGTACAGAATCGTTAAAAAACATTGCTAAAGCCAATAGGTCCCAGAGGTGAGACCTATTGGCTTTGGTAATGCTTGTCCGAAATTTGCCCTCTCCCAGTCCTCCTACAAACTTTTCTGAGCCGAGGCATGTCCCATTGGGGTAGTGCTTACTTTCTAAAAAAGTTCTGTGACTGCCAATACTCTCTGCCAACAAACCTCCTTTGGGAGGTGTCAGTGCATGAAGAAAATTGAACAGGCATGCTCTGACCTGACTCAAACCGTGTATATGTAAAGAGCTGAATAACAAGGCTACTTCCATATCATTTGTGCTTTCTTGCCGTTATTGTCATTACCTCCAGGTCCCTTATGTCCTCGTCCCATTCATTTACATATTGGAGATGACCATCTCCATGACAGAAAAAAAAGACAGAAGAATGCTGGTACACTAACCCCGCCCCTCCCACTGGGAGTATATATACCGGCCCAACCCAGCATTCACCCTGTTCTTTTTTTCTGTCTTCCGACAGAAAGGGATGTGAAGTTTGCTCTTACCTACTGTGCGCTTCTGGGATGTCTCGTCGGGCTGCTGGGCTGTCCTCTTCATCCCTGAAGTCTTCCTCGTTGTCTCGTTGAGCTGCTGGGCTTCTCGATGTCCTGTTCCGCGGTCTCCTGGCCTGCCGGGCTTGCCAGGAGCCGCGTTGATGGGCGGCCGGTCCTTTGTGGCTGGGGCGCCGCTCCTCCCGGTCTGTTCCGGGTTGCAGGCCGCGTCTTACTGTGGCTGGGCCGGTCAGGGAGACGCGCTGCTGCTGCTGTTTGGGGCTCCACGGGCCGGTCTTGGTGAGGCCCCTGGTGTTCCTGGATGCCGGTTGTAGCTGTGAAGTTCGGCTTTCCTCCCTGGACGCTGCATGGCCGCCTGGGAGTGCCGGTTGCTCCTGGTTTTGCCTCTGTTGACTCAGCGCTCGTTGTTGGTTGGCGTCTGAGCTGGTGGTTGGGGGTCAGTCTTTGGTGTTGGAGTTTGACTGCCCCCTTGGTGAGTACCGCATAGCGGTTTCCTTTTTCCTCTTGCCTGCGGCGGCCCACAGGGGGCCGGGACAGTATTCCATTGTGGTCTTTCGTTTCTTCCTCTTCAGCTGGGTCTGGTAGCGTGGTGGACTCCTGCTTCCGCAGCATGGGCCTGTGTTGACCTTCTAGGGTTCGACTCCTGGTGGGTCCGCTCAGCCTTTCCTCCTCCTGCGGGCTGCTGACATTCCACCCTGCGAGCACCTGATCTGGTCTGCTTTCAGTCGTTACGCATGGTCAGGCCTGGTTTGTACCTGACTGTGAGACCTCTGGGGTTACCGGGTGCTGTTGTCTTTCCTAGTTCTTCACCTGTGTTCCTTGGAGTTGGGTGACGGTAATGCATCTGTTGTTCGGTGCCGGGTTTATTGGGTGCCCTTGCTCTTTGCCGATTCCTTTGTTTTACACTTGGGGGTCTTCCATGATGTTTTTTTCCAGGTTGCAGGGGTTCTTCTCCTTTTGAGCCTTCGGCCTTCCCGCCCTGTCAGCACCAGCTCTCAGCTGCTCTCATAGGTTAAGCTGCATCGCGGCCTGGTTAGTCCCTGGATGGAAGTCCACTTGGGGTTTCCTGGTGCAGTAGGCTTATGTCCTTCTCCTCCTGCCTTGCGGAGTCACTGTGGCCTGGTTGTTGTGGTCATATACTCTTTTCTTTGGTCTGGGTTTCACTCTCTTGTGTTTCCCTGCCTGTGTTGGCTGTCTGCCGGGGGTGGGGTGTGGTTCCGGTATGCCTCTTTTCCCCTCGTGCCACCTGCTGCTGTCCTGTATGTTTCTATGTGTATGTGTCCATCTGTGCAGCTTGTGATCTGCTGTTGCACTTTGGATGGCCTTGGTGCGGGGGGGGCGTTGTTCGCGCCGCAGGGTCGCTGCCGCTTCCTGGGATTCTGGTGTTCCCTGGGTTGCGTGCTTCCTGCTCTGGTACCCTGCTGCGCGTTTCTTCCGCCTTTGTCCCCTTTGCTTCTGCGTCTCTTTGCGACGGGCCTCGCTGTGCGGGTCTGTTGGTGAGGGGGGTGTCCTTTCTGCCTTGTGGTCTCGTTTTTCCAGTGTGTTTCCTGCGCTGCATTTTGGTGTCATGCTTTGGAACCTGTCCTGGTCTTCGAGTGACGCTGCCCTGTTTGGTGCTGGTTTGTTGCCGGCTGGCGGTCCCTGTCGGGGTGTTCCGCTGTGCTGACTGGGCATGCCTTGGCTTGGACGGTCTGGTTTTTGGGGTTCCTGGCTGTTCCTTCTTTGCCTCGCTGTTCCTGCGCTGTGCTGTTCTCTTGTCCTTCGCTCGGGCCTTGGCTCCTGGTCCTGTGTCCTGTGCGGTTCCTCTCCGCGGCTTCTGTAGCTGCGTGCTTCCCCTGCTGCGCCCTGTGTGTGCTCCTTGTTGGGGTCCTGTACAGCCTGCGGTGTCTGGGTTTGGCCATGGGGCCTCCTGGGTGCGCGGAGCCTTTCTCTGCCTTCCTGGTGTTGGTTCTGGCTTCGTGTGGTGTGAGTGGCTTGTCCTCTGCCTTTGGGCTGCTTCGTGTGGCCTGGCTGGGTGGTGCTGTGTTCTGCGGCTTGCCGCTTCCGTGCTGGGTTTGGCTCTCCTTTTTGCTCTGGGCTCTGGCACTTTCATTGCACTGTTCCTGGCTTCTGTGGTTTCCTTGGCTTGCTCCTTGTGTTCCCCGACTGCTGCACTCCGCTTGGTTCTCGAGGGTTGCCCTTGCGTGTCTTCTGGCCTTGGCTTTGCGGGCTCTGTTCTGTCCCCTGTGCATGCCTTTTGTCTTTGGCTCCCTTCGGTGGGTCATGCTCGCGCCCTTCGCCTCTGGTCTGGCTTTTCCTGGCTCGTGGTTCTGTCAGTGGTGCTGCTGGGTCTGTGGCTGCTCCTACTGTGGCTCCCTGTCTGCTGGATGCTATGTCTGTTGCCTGTGTCCTCCTGTTTCGCGGCTGGTTCTGGTGTTCGGCCCTTGCTCCTTTCGGGTCGCTTTCCCGCTCTGTGCTCTTCCTGCGGTGGTTGTGACTTTGGGGCTGGCTGGGCCATGCTTGGTGCCTGGCTGGTTTCCCATGGTCCTGTTGTTCCGGGGGCTGTTTCTGGTCGCTCCTGGTCTGCGGGCTTGCGGCTGCCTCTGCTTGGTCTCCGGCGGTGCCTCCTTGTGGTCTCCGGTTGCCTTCGGCCTTTCCTCCCTGTTGGCTCTTGGGTGCCTGGTTGCGTCCTGGTGGGGTGTCCTCCTGGTTGTGCTGGTGCTGTCTGCTTAGGGTTGCCCGGCTGCTCGCTTGCTCTGGTCCCTCTGCGGTTGGGTTCTGGTCCTTGCGTGTGTTGTGTGTTCCTGCCGTTGTAGCCTCTTGGCTCCGGCTGGGCCTGTTTTGGTCTGTCTCCCGCTACTGTCTTCCCTGCTTGCCTGCTGCCTCTGGTGGTGTCGGTTGGGAGGCGGGCCTGGCTGCTAGTCCCCTGGGGGTCTACGGCTTGTTTTGAGGAGGTCTGGTGGCTTGTTGCATTGCTTCCTTGCCTTCTCTCCTCTGTTCTCGGTGGTTCGGCTGGGTTGGTCCTGGTTCGTGCCTGGTTGTGGGGTCCGCCCGGGTGTTGTGGGTGCTGGGGGCTTCCTTTGGGTGGCTGTCCTTCCCGGCTTCGCCTTTGGTGCTCTCCCCGGTGCTGCTTGCTCTCTGCCTTCTGGGTTGGTCCTTGTGGCTGTTGGCAGTTCTTCTCTTCTGTGGACTCTTTGGGTCTCTGTTCCCATGTGGGGTGCTGGGGCCTGGTGTCTTCAGTGTTCTCGGCCCTTGCTGTTCCGGTCCTTTGTGCTGTTGCCTTATTGGTTGTGGTCGTGCGCACTCCACTGTTTTCTGTGCGGGGTCTCTCTGCGCCCTCCCGGCCTTTGCTTGCCTGTGCTCTGTTGGGGTTCTCCTCTCTGGCCATCCACGGGTGGGTTTTGGGCCTTCGGGTCCTTCTGGTCGGGCTGTTCGCTTGGCTTCGGCTCTGACTTCTCGGCTGCTTGTGTTTTGTTGTGGTTTCTGCCATGGGGTTTCTCCCCTGCTTCTGCCTTCCCCTGCTGCGTGCTGGGCCTTGGGGTTTGGTTTGCCTGTTCTTCTTCCGCCCTGGCTTCTTTTGCCTCTGTGGCCGGGCTTGTTTTGGGAGTCCTTCCCCTCGGGGGTTGGTGTTTCCTGGCTGTGGTGTTTGGGCCTGTCCTGTTCCTTCCGGGCCCCTGGGGGCTCCGGTTGTTGGGCTCGGGTCTTTGCTGGCCTGTGTGTTGTTGCTCCTGCCTTCTGCCTGGTCTGTTTGGCTTCCTCTCTGCTTGGCTTGTTCTTTTGGTGGTCTTTGGTTGGGTTTGTCCGCTGCTGCTGCCGTTGGCTCCCTTGTGGTTCCCTTGTTCTGGTTTTGGGTTTTCTGGCTCGTTTGCTCGGCTCCCTGTTAAGTTGGGGCTTGTTGCGCCTCTTCTCGGGTGGTCAGTGTGTGCTTCTCCGGGATGTGGCTTCCTGCTCCTGTATCCCCGGGTTTGCTGTTGGGGTGTTCTGCTGGGGCTGTGTTCTTTGGGTCCTGCGCTCCCTCCTGTTCCCCTTTCTTTTCTCTTGCTGGGGTTTTGTTTTCCCGGGACCCCTTTGGCGCGGGGTGTTGGTTGCTTCCTGTTGCCCGGTTTTGCCTTGCTGGCCTGTTGTCCCTTTGGTCTTCTTCTTTGGCTGGCCTGCTCGCTGTTTTTGTTCTTGGCTGCCTCGGTGGGTTGTGGTGTCCGTTCTCTCCACTTCCCTTGTTTGCTGTGGGGTGTTCCTGCTATGGGCTGGTTTGCCTTCTGTGGTTGTTCACCTCCTCGTCTGGCTGGTCTCCCGTTGTTTGTTGGGTGCGCCCCTGCTTTGGTGGGGCTCCCTGTTGTCTGGGTGCTCTGCCTGGGGTTTTCGGCGGTTTTGCCTTTTTGGCTTTCCTTCGGTGGCTTCCTTGGTGTGGTTTCCTGGGTTGGCTTCTGTTTTTTTGGGAAGGCCGGCTTTTCTGCTTTGGTATTCTCCAATATGTAAATGAATGGGACGAGGACATAAGGGACCTGGAGGTAATGTTCTATTACTTACCGGTAATCTTCATTACTCCAGGTCCCGTTGTCCTCGTCCCATTCATACGCCCCGCCCTCCCTCCCGGACGGCCGGCCTTCCTGTTGGGGGCTTGGTGGTTCAGGGTGAATGCTGGGTTGGGCCGGTATATATACTCCCAGTGGGAGGGGCGGGGTTAGTGTACCAGAATTCTTCTGTCTTTTTTTTCTGTCATGGAGGTTTGAATCATGGCACAGGGTCTCTCTAAGGTTGCCTGGAAATGCTTTAAACGTGTGGAAATCAGATTATGAAACATTTAACAATTTTTGCATATTTAGAGTAATGTCGTTATACCACATTCCATTAAGAAAAAAACTGACCAAGGCCCCCAATACAAATGCAGGTGGTGAATGGCATCTTAGTGCTGGAACTGGTGTAATAACGTTAAATGGAAGAATAAGTCAAAATTATTGAAAAAGATGAGTCAAGGCTTTGCAGACGAAGGTACGCTAGTGACACCACACGTGAAGATCCCCAACATGGGGACAAGGATAGGAAGGCCCTGCCTCCCAGTGGACCTGCCTGAAAATAGGGAGTTGATGTCATAGAGTGGGAGGACAAGTGGAGAGAGTGTGAGGGGATATAGCATGACATTTGGGTGTGAATTGCTGGAGCACATGTGCCACGTAGAGTCTGATTTACCAGGCATAAGAATTTGAAATCTGTTCTCTGCTCCGCTGGAAGGCCATGAAATTTATGGTGCACCTTCAACACATATTCAAATGTATGCAGCACAAAAAACAGTCTAATAGTTAAATTCAGAAGGAGTTGTAATTTGGCTGAATTCTAAGTAGTTAGTCTTAGGTAACAGGCTTTCAATCAATCAATCAATCAATCAATCAATCAGGGTTTTTTTAAGCGCGCTACTCACCCGTGAAGTTCTCAAGGCGCTGGGGGGCGGGGGGGGGGTGCAGCTCCGGATCAGTCGAAGAGCCAGGTCTTGAGGCTCTTCCTGAAGGTGTGCAGAGTGGGGTTGGCATAATCGAGTCTGGATGGGGTTGCAGTGCCTGCCATTAAGGTTCTCATCTGCTGAGCGATGACTGGGAGGATCTTTTTCAGCATCATCAGGGACGGATTTAGAGTTTGAAGGGCAGGGTATTCCTTTGCAAATGTGATGGATTATCCAGTCCACCAAACTGACTGTCCACCCACCTCGTTTACAATTGGGCAGACCATAAGTATTCTGTTGACAGCCCCCCCTCCCATTGACCCCATTGACAGGATACTTCCTTTGATGGCCCAACGGAGTAAGCACCATCAGAGGAAGGACTTTACATATCTGCCCTCTTTAGGGTGGATGGTGAAAAGGCTTATTTCCTGTCCATGACCTTCATGAAAAAACATGCAGTAAGGGACAGGAAAAAAAACTAAATAAAACCACACCCTGGGAGAATACTTCCAGAGTGTGGGGAACTTCAGTTTTTTAGTTTCGTACTCTCATTTTGGGAGTTTGTTTTTGAAAAACAAAAATCTTTAGAAAAGCTTGACTGCCAGCCATCATGGTTGATGATACCATCCGTCAGGCATTTCCCAGATTGACGGCAACCAACACAATGGCAAAACCCCAATTAGGCTATGTGTAAGTTTATGATTTTCTAAGTGGTTTGAGAATCATTGGGCTAAATATTTCTCCCCCACTTCTGTGATAGCTAGGAGAACAGATATTTGTCTATAGATGCTCTTTACTGTAGGATCCATGCCGGAGTTCTACAAGAGGGGTTTAACAACACTGTTCTTCCTGCTATTTGGAAGGATGCCTGAAGAGAATGTTGCCCTTAAGAAGTAAGGGCAGAACGAGGATAAGGAATGAAACATAGCATTCAAAACCTTCACCGGCAAGATGTCATCTGTTGGCCTATCCTTAGTTGAGGATAACAGCTGGTGAGTTTGGAGTTCTTGAATTGGAGTAATAGCTTCCACTGAGAAAGAGATTTTTTCTCCCCTTCCGGGTCTTGGTGTCTATGATCACTTTTAATGCTGTCTTATAAGAGGTCTACCTTATCAGTAAAAGGAAGCAAGTCAAAAACAATGCTTTTGTGAGGAAGTATACATTTAGACACACTGGCTGGATCAGCAAGCACAGTGGCCACCCTGAATATGGCACGGAGTGAGTTAGCAGTCTCCTGAATCAGCTTTTCATAAAGAGAAACTTTAGGCTGGTGAAGGCCATTTTTTACATGCCACACCTTACGGTCCCGGCATGCCTCAGTAGAGTAGGCTAAACACAACTTCCTTTCAGCCTGCCGACCTTGTAGTCTTTCCGCTCTCAGGCCATTTGTAAACCATCGACTGGCTGGTCTAGAAGTGTGAATTCATTTGCTTGTGGGAGATTATTTGAAGACAATATGCAGGTACTTGAGAAATTCCGAGGAAAGCTTCTCTGAGTTTGTAATTAGTGGAGTAGAAGTTCAAAGTTGTATGTACTCCTGCATGGCATCCTCAAGCCTAATCCTAGACCAGACATGGGAGTATACAGTATTTATGATATCAACATGTATCAAAGCATAGTATGACCATAACATGGCTATAATTTAATTGACCTTGATTAGGTTAGGGGAGGCAAAACTAAGATCAATAATGTGACTCCTTGATAAATTAGCTTCTTAACCTCCTGAGTTAGCCCAAAACCTGACATATGATTGCAAACATCTGCACAGATATGGAGAAAGGATCGTTGTACAACAAGTTCAAATCACTAAGCGCAATCACTTATACAAATGAATAGGTAGGCAGCCAATGGCCTCGCCAGCTATTTCAAGTATGGCAGGGGCAGCAGGAAGTGGAGGGTTTAGGCTAAACCATTAGGATAGAGATAGTGCAGGGGACAGACGGTGAATGTCGACAGGCCTGGACCACCTCCAACCCATAACTCAGCATCAAATCACTGACCACGCCAACGATAGACTTAAATGTGATCGCTACTTCACCTCCCATTTGCTCTTTTCTATCCCTTTTTTTTTTTACATTTTTTTGTTGAGTGAGAAAACAGAGAAAAAAACAATACAATCAGCTTCTATCTCTCTCCCACACATTTTTTTTTTAACATATCTCCCCGTGCACCTACCACCCCCCTCCCTACCCCAGTCCTATCAAATTTCATGTGGGTTCTTTTAGTTACATTTTTAGGTTTCTTATTCCTACTGGATCAACAAAAATTATGGGTCAAATACAATTCCCTTGTCCAATACCAAGTCTTGTACAACTGAATTTTGTTTCCTGGTTCCTTTTAACTAAAAGTACATTTTCTTAGCAGCATCTTTGAGTTATCACATTAGTGTCAAAGGCCCTCCATAAAGTGCATACCATATCCTGTAAATTAATTCCCCATCGCTCTGATAAAGTGCCAAGAAAGATTTTTTTATTTTTTTTTTAAGTGCATACATGGCCTAACTAAGCCGGCCAGAAAGTGCATGTGCATGTATTGTTAACTGTATTAGCAGCCCAAAAAATAAAATACGTCACATCAATGTGCATACATAAGAACCTCTAAAGCTTTTACCTGTCTTACAAATGTTTCTAATTTCATAATCAAACAACATCCTAAAATATGAAATAATATACTTCCCAAACATAAAGTGCATGTGCATACGTTGTAGACAATATTAGCAGCCTGATTATTAAAGTGCAATGTTTCCAAAAGTGCATACATAAAATCTCTAAAAGCATTTGACTGTCTTGAGCATATTTCTGAATTCAAGTTCGCACAGTATTCTGGAGTATAGAATAGCATACCCTTCCTGTATCCTGGGCCAGTTTTAACATCCATCTCTTTAGCCGGTATAACTAGCTTAGTATGCATTCTACCACGGGCACTTTCGCTTATCCGAGTGCAGTCGAATATTAAAAAAATCTTCGCCCCCTGACTTGTATGGCATGTATGGCTTACCCCTCCACTTGATCCCTCCAATTAGCAAAATACTGCCATATTTCTACTCCTTTCTTTTTGGCCTTATGGCCCCTTCGTTTATAAATAGCTTTCTCAAGACTATATGTTCTCAATACGCGAGCTAGCCATTGATGAAATACTGGTGGATTAGCATCCAACCATGCTGAAGCTATGCATATTCTGTATACTGCCATCGCAATACAGATCAAAGCCCCACCTTCTTCTTTTCCCAGGTTATTTATACCAAGCATAATTACCTGGGGGTGACTTTCACCTGTAACAGCAGCTTCTTTTGTAAGAACACCCCTATTTCTCTTATAAGCGGGGCAAGCTCACTGCAGGTAGCAAACATATGCATTAAGTCTGCCTTATATAACGCGCACTGTGGGCAAAGTACTCCTTTCCCCACCCCCCATTTGGCAATCCAATATGGGGTATAATATAATTCGAAGCAAGTTTTATAGAACTGTGCTTGAAGATTTGTAGGCATTAAAATCCCTAAGGTGTTTAAAAGCCTCTTGAAAATCTACATCTGATATTCCCAGCATGCCTTGCCACTTTAATGAACCTTTTCCCAAATCATCTTTTATATAGTTGTTCAATAATGCGTATAACAATCCAATCCTTGGTACCTCAGGTCGTCTTAATCTTTCCACTAACTCACAACTCTCGGGGGGCGGAGCTAGCCGAGCTACGAGATGGATGCAAGCTGAAAGAGCTCCTCTCGGATGCCCGCAGAAACATAAGAACAGACGGCACAAATGAGCCGATAACACTCGCATCAACAGATCACTCCACTATAATCAAACGCTCGCTGTCATCGACTGCAAAAATGGACTTGAAACACCTTGGAACCGCAGCATGGAAACTGGAAATGTCTGTGGCCTAAAGCGCGCCGTGGCAACTGGACGCCGGGCTGGAGTGTTTCACGTATCCAGGACGTACGGCACGTCGGCCGGTGAGGGTGGCAGCCGAGTGCCCGGTCCGGGGCCCTGAAACGGAGAACACTCCCGCGCACTGTGATAACTGGGAGAAGAAGTTGGTGCCTGGCGACCCCCACCCCCGATGGTGAAGACAACAGCCTGTAATCGGACGGTGAGAGAAAGTGGAGGGTGATGCGCACCGACGCGCGGTGCAAACTGCGTAGCGGGGGGCCGCGCTGATATCGCTCCAAAATCGAAGGGAATAGAAGCATAGGCTGCATACCAGGGCGCATTGCGGCTGGAGAGTACCACGAACCACCGATCTCCGGTGCGGCTCACTGAGGCGGGGACGCAACAGTGGTGGGATACGCAGGGAGCAGACCTGGGCCCGGTGCACCAGTACTGGTGAGATATCACTCTACTGAGACCTCGGCTGGGAAGCAGACTGCGGGGGGTCCCGCGGGCTCTGCGGGTGCACCGGCGGGGGCCGGCTGTGATTGCGCAACGGCACAGAGCGGGGGCCGGTGGAGTCATCGGTGAGACCCTCCCGCTGAGATTTAACAATTACTATCCGAGGAACAGGAGCGGGTGAGCTGCCAGGATGAGAATCCACCTAGCCAGCACCCCACAACACTGCGTGATTAAATCTGGCACTAACGCTATCGAACCACGGACGCCGAAGCGACCCTAGAAGGAAACGCAGTCTAACTGTGGAACCAAACGAACAACTACCCACCGGGAGCCAAACTACAAGTCGCAGAGGGCCAAAGAAAGGCGCCATAGCTGGCGGCTAGCCGGGAGCGAGACCTACCACTGGGATATACGAGCCTGCATCAGGGGATACCAAACGTCTGATAATGGGGAAAACAGATAAAAATCAACCAAAACTCACTTTTGACCAGACGAAAAAACCAACAGAGAACGTCACAGAAGAACAACCAACGACTGCGATGACACATACTGGCGTGACAAATGATGATGTACAGGCCATGTTTGCCACAATCCAAACTGCACTCTCCAACATAGATGGGAAGATTGACACACTAACACACAGAGTAGACCGCATGTCCGAAAGAATGGACCGCCATACAGAGAGAATAGATATGGCAGAACGCCGAATATCGGATGTGGAAGATGTCAATACTCAGATGGATACCAAACAGAATAAAATGGACAAACAACTAGAAGTGCTGATGGCTAAAGCAGAAGATTTAGAAGCGAGGTCAAGAAGAAGTAACCTACGCTTGATGGGAATAGCAGAAACCACCAACACTGGACCGATGGAGAGATATGTGGAGCAGCTGCTAATCACTCTGTTAGGAAGAGATACCTTTTCGGAAGTGTTTATAGTCGAGAGGGCGCACAGATCTCTGGCCCCCAAACCACCTCCGGGAGCCAGACCGAGACCCATAATTGCCAAGATACTCAATTTTAGAGACCGAGATGCAGCCCTGCGCAAAGCACGTGAACTGGGGACTTTACGCCACAAAGGCATAGAAATAGCTCTATATCCAGATTTCACACAGATGGTACAGGAAGCGCGGAGGAAATTTGGCCCGGCAAAGCAAAAACTGCGAGACCTACAGATAAATTATGCAATGCTGTACCCAGCGAGACTAAAGGTAACTGACGACGGAACCACTAAAATTTACAACGAACCTAAAGAGCTCATGAAATACCTGCAGTTGAAACAGGCACAACGCACGAGGAGGAGATCACCCAGAGACAGACAAGGAGACCAACCGGCTCTATCAGATGTGGAATAAAGGCCATCGCTTTTTTGCAATTGTTGGAACTGACAACGGTGCCCACCGAAGCCAGTGAGAGATGACGGAATACAGTTTGAATAGAAAGCTATGGAAGGCCGAGATGGTGCCAGACCATAGTGACCAACAGGTTAAGACTGTATGTTCCGCTTAACTGGTGGGAAGTATAGAAACTATGAACACCGGCAATTATCGGAAGCGGAGTGGAATAGCAAAACAGATAAGTACCATGGAGAAATGGTGAACTATCACTGACTGAGAAATGGGAGGGTAATTACACGCTCAGAATATGTACAATGATCAACAAGGCTGAGATGAAACAAGAGCTGGTACTGTAAAGAGTCTGAAGCTCAATGTGCAACAAAATGTTAAGTAGGGCGTCCCCTTGTAGATGCCTCGAGGGAATACTAGGCCTGGCAACTTCCGCCCCCTGGTGTACACCACAACAGTTTAAATTGTTTTTTGAATTTGTATAAGAGGGATGGGGTTACAAGTTATGTTATGTATATTTGGGGATGTCTTCGCTGTCCTGAGATTAGCGAAGTGGGAGGAGGGAGGGGGGAGGGGTGAAAACCAGAAAATACCAGACGGAGACAGACAGACAATCGAACGTTTATTTGCCCAGCGGCTACACCCAGGGCACCAGCAGACAGGGAGTTTTAGAAATAGAAGACATGGATGACAGGCTGAAGGGTGAGCGGAAGATGACGCTCTTGACCTGGAATGTACGTGGGCTCCAAAACCCACAGAAAATTCGTAAAGTACTAACCTACCTCGATAGACACAAAGTGGATGTTGCTTGTATCCAAGAGACTCACATACCAGAATATAGAGAGAACAATGTAGGGCATAGATGGGCAACATACCGGGTGGCGGCCTCCTATTCTAATTACGCCAGGGGTGTTATGATACTGATTAAGAGAAATACTCCTTTTACTCCTATCGCAACTATTAAAGATGATCAGGGTAGATATGTCATAGTGCGAGGCAACTTTGGGGGCACAGATCTCACGATTGTAACAGTATATGGACCAAACACTGATGACCCAGCGTTCTATGAGCACATTAGGGCTAAATTACGCGACTTACAACCCAGAGCCATTGTATGGGGGGATTTTAACACTTGTCTAGACCCCGCACTAGACCGATCAACTGGAAATGAGAGATATGGCAGGAAGGCTGCTAAGACGCTTAGAGAGGGAATGGACGAGTGGTCCTTAGTAGACATTTGGAGACTGAGACATGTAGGACGTAAGGACGGAACCTGCACATCAACAACATATAACACTTGGTCTCGGATCGATTACTGGCTAACCACACAGGAGGTTAGCACATGGGCGACAGAAGTGGAGCACCTACCCAAAACACTGTCCGACCATGCCCCGGTAAGACTTACGCTAGCTATCCCTACACATAGCCCACGACAATTCACATGGAGACTATATCCATCGGCACTATCAGACCAGGTCTACCGTAGTGAATTACGCCAAGCTATTGTGGAGTATTTTCACCAAAATACGGGATCCGTTAGCAGCACACGCACAGTGTGGGAGGCTTTCAAGACCACCATACGTGGCCATTGCATCAGTAAACACGCAGGCATACTTAAGGACATCCAACAACAACTCACTATGGTGGAACGGGATATCAGAAGCTTGGAGACAGCATATGCTGCCACACCAGATCCAAAATTGCTAGCGGATATACGGGGGAAAATAGATACATTTCATAAATTGGCAGAGGACGAGATAAAATATATCTCGCGTAAGCACATAGCAAGGAATTATGGAGAGGGAGGTAGACCCGGACGAGCCCTAGCATATAAAATAAAGCCTGCGCACACTACTTCCTATATCACACAAATCACGAATGAACACGATATCCCATTATATGACACACCTTCTATCCTAGAAAGCTTCACAAAATATTACGCACAACTTTATGCCACACAAACGGTAGCTTCTACGGAAGGTATATTTGAATATCTAGGAGATATTGCGCTGGCCTGGCTGTCCGATGAGCGACGAGAGCAATTGAGTCACCATATAACAGAGGATGAACTGCGCGAGGCCATCAACTCACTTCCAAACAACAAAGCACCAGGGCTAGATGGCCTCCCAGGCGAATTTTATAAAGAATATAGAGACCTATTGTTACCCTATTTGGCCGAAATGTATGAAGAAGCCTATGAGGAAGGGCTGCTTCCAGTGTCGTCACGCGAGGCCCTCTTGATAGCACTGCCCAAACCTGATAAAGATTTAACAAAGTGCGATTCATATAGACCGTTATCTCTTATAAACATAGATGTTAAAATTTTAGCAAAAATAATAGCTAAACGAATACAACCCCTTCTATGCTCTCTAGTATTACCAGACCAGGCGGGGTTCATTCCATCCAGATCAACATCACAAAACTTACGCACAATCTTTGCAATGTATCACAGCTTAAACCCCGATATGCCGGCAGCCGCGGTGGTACTGGACGCGGCAAAATCTTTCGACTCGGTGGAGTGGAAATTCATGTTCACAGTCCTGGGTAAAATGGGTTTTCCCAAGCCGTTTATACGCTGGATAGAATTGCTATATACTGAGCCCATGTCAAGGGTGCGAATAAACGGGGTCACATCCGACCCGATTGGCATAAGTCGTGGAACGAGACAAGGCTGTCCACTCTCTCCAATTTTATTCGCATTAATACTAGAACCGTTAGCCTGCAAAATTAGGCAAAAACATTGCAACTCCGCTTTACAGTTTAGTCTACGCCCCATTGGTATTTCTTTATATGCCGATGACATGGTGATATACACACGAGAACCAGATACATATCTCAACCCACTCATTAGAGAATATATTAGATTCGAAGCCTACTCAGGCCTCAAAATAAACTGGGATAAGTCGGTAGTAATACCGCTAACAGCAAACACAACACGCCCCACTCTTGATTACCCACTAAAATGGACTACAGACCCGGTGAAATACCTGGGAGTCTGGATACATAGAGATCCAGAAATAGTGATCAGAGAAAACTATGGGAAGGCACTGTTCAAACTTGACGACCAAGTAGACAAATGGATTAAGATGCCCCTGTCATTAGCTGATAGAATAGCCATACAGAAAATGATAATCTTACCCAGATTTCTCTATTTATTCTGGAATATACCGATTTGGCTAACACAAGCGATTTTTGCACGATTGCGGACTGCTTTGCAACGATTGACATGGGCAGGGAAACATGCGAGAATCAGCTGGAACATATTAACACAACCGTATCACCTGGGAGGGTTCGGAGCACCAGATTTCCAATTATATTTTTACTGCGCACAAGCGCAACATGCGCATTATTGGTTGAACCCACATGCACATATTCCACATATAGCAGCGGAGCAGGATAGCGTGCACACAGACACCCTGACAGGGTATATTATAGATCCCCAACGATACACGCCGAGAGATAAGATACAAACAGTGCAGTGCACGTCCAGAGCTTGGTACACACTAGCATACCGTGCACAGAAACTCCCATTGTACGCCCCAGCAATGCCCATAGCTAATCATCCCCGAATTTCAGTCACGCAAGAAAAGAAAATGTTTCATTTACTAAAATAAATGGGACTAACGGACATGGGTAGTATATTCCCGCATAACCAGTTTATATCCAGAACCGACCCGACACTTTGCGCACACCAAACGCCCCTTAAAATATTTGCCTATTTGAGACTGCGTACAGCGATTAAAGACCTATATACCTCATTCCCGGAGGAATCACAGCAACTTAGAGCATTACAGATTTTGCTCACAGCACCCACACGCAAAAATCTAGTAGCGCGCCTATATAATGCATCGATAGAGGAGCAGAGGAAAGGCCCCAACAAGTCACTACAAAGATGGGTAAACACAATAGGAGACACGATTGAGGAAAGTGACTGGGATTACAGTTGCACACAATTACACCTACTTACATCAAATGGCAACTTACGGATTATACATTTTAAATTTCTACACCAGACGTACTACACCCCGGTTAAGTTGCATAAATATGGTCTCAGAACAGACGATAAATGCGTACGATGCCACGCATCTAATGCGGATTTCTTACACATGGCATGGGCATGCCCCCACCTTTTCCAATACTGGCAGAATGTCACTGATACATTGACGACAATGCTAGCCGAGCACATACCAAACAAACCGGCGATTTGCTTATTGGGGATCTGGAAACTTAAACAAATCAAGAGACGGAAACTCCTGGCTGTGGCACTCTTACTTGCTAAACGACGAATAGCGATGAGATGGGGCAGTAAACGACCCCCCAGGCTTAAAGACTGGTTAACAGACATGACTTACTGCAGAGAGACACTGGAAACTTACGCAGAAGAATTACCACAGGCTTCTAGACCCCGGGATTTCTGGGAACCACTGGTCCAGTTCCTCCAAACAACACAAATGAGCAATTGCCCTGATGGAACTGGGTAACACCGTATAGAAGGTCGAACTGCTTGAGGCTGAGTCTAGATCCATCGGTAATAGAATCCGATACAGTATATACAAATATGAACGAGGGCAGAGATAAGCAATGTAGGCCCACAAGTAAAGGAACACCCACTGGTCATGTCCGTAATAAGCTGTAAATGTGATGTGTCTATGGTCCAAATCCTTGCAATGTGATTGGGGGGGAAACAATGTAAACCATTATGAGATGTTATTAACTGTCTATAATGCTCTGTTCTGTCTGGAATAAAATAAAATAAAAAAAAAAAAACTCACGACTCTCACATTTCTCTTTTCCTCCTCCCTTCTTAAGCAAACGTCCCTAACTTGTAAGTATTTAAAGAATTCTCTATTAGTTAGATCAAATTTCCCTCTCACCTCCTCAAATGACATTAAGCCACCCAAAGAGAAAAGGCATCCGACCTGGGTTATACCGGCCTTTAGCCACTTCTCAAAGTAGTGATCATTAAATATACCAGAAAGGTCTTTATTCTGTACAAAGGGGGTATAAAAATTTAATTTCCCTAGACCTACCAGGCGTCGTACAGAAGACCATACCCTAAAAGCCGTGTGTAGTGTCTTAAAGCGTACCCTTTTGTAATATCCGAAATTAAGCTGACGCCATAAACACCCTCTTACATCATGGCCATTCCCTTGTACATAAGGGTAGATGTCGCTAGTTATCTCCATCCCAGGGTTCACATTCAGAAAAGCTGTATAATGTTTAATAGAGGCTGCCCACCAGTATAATTTAAGATTAGGTAAGGCCAGGCCACCATGCTCTTTGGGCAAAAATAAATATTTAATCGCTCTTCTAGGTCTAGAGTACGCCCATATGAACTGTGCAAAGATGATTTAGAATTTTTTAAACCAGGAATTCATAAAAATCAAGGGAATTGCTGTTAAAAAGTATAAAACCATGGGAAAACAAACCATCTTGACTATATTTACTCTGCCAATCAATGTGAGGTGCAAGTTATCCATTCTTTTAAGCGCCTTTTTCATTTTACCAGCACACGGCTCCATATTCTCTTTAACTATCTCATTGATTTCAGCAGTTATCACCACCCCCAAATATGTGGTCTTTTTGACAACTCTTTTATCCATACTTGGTGCAAATTCATTAACTACTATTTGTGTTTTGTCCCTATTTAGGGCATAGCCAGACACTAAGCCGAATCTCTGGGCCTCCTCTTCAATTGCTCTCATTGCCGTCTCAGATTGTGATGTGACTAATGCGACGTCATCAGCATAAGCCAACACCTTCTCTGCATGTTCCGTTTCAAATAGCGGGGGAATATCTGCTGAGCGCTCTAAGTATTTCAGAAAAGGGTCTATATAGGTGGCAAACAATAACGGAGAGCAAGGGCACCCTTGACGCGCGCCTCTCGTTATTTTAAATGCTTTGGTCAGTCCCCCATTGACCCAAACCCTAGCCTCAGGATCTTTATACAAGGCCTTCACTGCTCAAATAAACTGTTCCCCAATCTCTTTCCATTGCATAGAGGACCATAGAAAATGCCAGGAGATCCTATCAAAAGCCTTTTCGGCGTCTAAAAAAATTGCGGCCATAGGGTCTCCTGCCACTTGCCTCACATCAAACAGTGTGATGATCTTCTTGATGTGCTCTATGGTGCCTCTACCCAAGATAAAACCATGTTGACTCTGGGAAACAATTTTATGTATCACTAGTGACAAGCGGGAGGCTAGAATTTTGGAGTAAATTTTCACATCCCCATTGATAAGGGTTATTGGCCGATAAGAACCTAGCTCCTAGGTTTATTTTTTTTTGGAAAGATGATAATCTTTGCCATAGCCCATGATGCCGGTGGATTCATCCCCTCTATGATTTGTAAAAACAAGGTCTTTATGATTTCTTTCAATTGTTCTTGAAAGACTTTATAGAATTCAGTAGGGATCAAATCAGGACCTGTCGCTTTCCCTCTCGGTAAGCTAGCAAGGGCAGCTGCAATCTCAATCCATGTTAGTGGTTGGTCTAGATGGTCCCTCTCTTCTCTTGATAAGAGCACCTCAGCCGGATGCTCCAGATATTTCCCTATCCTTTCTTCCCTCTGCCTTTTACTCCCCTGGTCCTCTGTATACAGAGTCTGATAAAAATTACAGAAGGCGCACGGATTTCACTTACATCTGAGCTCAAGCCTACCATAGGATCTCTTATTACCTTGATTTCATTCCGAATAATTTCTTGCCTTGTCCTAACCGCAAGAAGATGACCAACCCTTTCACTGCACTCGTACATCTCCTCACGTTGCACGGTTGCTTTGTCAATCGCTTTTTTCAATAGTTTCTCCCCTATTGCAGCTTTATTTTTTGCGACCCCTAGGCAAGCGTCCTCTATACTTTCCTTCTGCTGTATGGCCTTAATTGAATCGCCTTCAGCCTGGGCCAAACCGTTTTGCAAAGAGTGAAGTGCCATCTTTTCAGCTTTATTCTTCCTTATTGCATATTGCATCGTTTCCCCCCGTATCCCTGCTTTTAATGTATCCCAAACTGTGCCAAGGGAAGCAGTTCCAAGGTTCCTGCCCAGAAATCCCGGAATCCATTTCTTCATGTACTCCACATAGGCCTCATCCACCAGTAATGCTCTTTCAAATGTCCATGAAGAGAAAGCTTTTTCCCGATCGCCCCTCCCCCCCCTGCACCTCCAGTATCAACGGATTATGATCTGAAAGATATCTGGGGGCCTTTTCAATTGTGCTTTTCTGCTTGATCGAGTGCGAGACAAAAAAATAATCTAGCCTCGCATGCTTCTGATGAGGCGAAGAGTAGTACGTGAAACCTTGTTCCTTCGGTCTTAAATTCACCCAGACGTCACACAAACCATGTTCTTGACACATATTGCATAAAGCTTAGTAAACATTAGGTTTCTTGCCTATATATAGTTCCCCCTGATCCCAGCCGCTGCCAAGATTAATATTAAAATCCCCGCACATCACTATAGGCAATTGCCAGTGTGATAACTCATTCGACAACCATCCCAATAGGGCGGGATCATCAGCGTCCATAGTTTCTGGCCTCTGTGCCCTAGGTGCTAGTTATCAGATGCTTATGTGTGACATTTTCACAGTTTCTGCCCTCAGTGCCTAGGTGCTTATGTGTGACATTTCCACAGTTTCTGGCCTCAGTGGCCTGTGTGCTTGTGTCTATTTTTGGTGCTCTCTGAAAGAATGTCTATGGGTACGTATGACTGGGTGGGTAACCTGGTGCTCTTTAAGGTCATCATCTGCTATTTACTGTGCTTTGAAAGTTGATACAATTGAATATGTAATGAAAAATGTGCTGTAAAATTCACCATTTTGGTCTGTCTTTTTCCAAAATTTTCTTGGGGGAGAACCCCCCAAACCCCCTAGTAGTGGTTGCTCACTGCGCTTGCTCGCTACACAGCATGTGGGGGCTGGTCTCACTTTTACTTTGTTCTCTTTGATTCACTACTCGTGTCTATTTTTGGTGCTCTCTGAAAGAATGTCTATGGGTACATATGACTGGGTGGGTAACCTGGTGCTCTTTAAGGTCATCATATACTATTTACTGTGCTTTGAAAGTTGATACAATTGAATATGTAATGAAAAATGTGCTGTAAAATTCACCATTTTGGTCTGTCTTTTTCCAAAATTTGCTTGGGGGAGAACCCCCCCAAACCCCCCTAGTAGTGGTCGGGCTTGCTCGCTGCGCTTGCTCGCTACACGCCGAACGGGGGCTAGTCTGGCAAAATTTGCCAGGGCTGCTTTCACTTCCCAGTCCGGCCCTGCTCACCTGACTTTCATATGCAAACTAAGCCTTCACGTTCAATTCTTATGCAAAGTACCAGGCACGTGCATTTTGTGTAAAGTGAGCAATTTAGGTGAAAATTTCATGGATTTCCTAAGGGAAAAAAATTTGAACATACTGGGTTTTTTCCTAAATTTATTTAGGGTTTTTATTAAGCGCTACTTACCACCCAGTTAGTGGTGTCTAAGTCATAGTGGAGTGAGTGAGACTAAACGGGTCAGCCACAAGCTCCACACAAAGCAGTGTGGACTGGTAAGGCCTTCTGATATAACGTCATATAATTGTACCAGTAATTAATTCGCTTTGAGTTCAAACCCTTGGGGCTCCAAAAGCTCGGAACCCAGGTTTATGGGGCAGACTGATCAAAGGCTCCTGACTGCTTGACTAGAAGAAAGCTGTGATAAGCTTTCTTTCAATGAGCTAGAGGAATTATTCAAATGACAGCGAGGAAAGGTGCATTTTTGGGGTCTGCCTGAGTCTGAGGTAATCCTTTTCATGTCTTAGGTGGTTGGGTAACTAGTTAGAGTTAAAGGAGCCCTGGTAATGAAGGGAACAGCCGAAGCATCGCTTGTATTTGAATCTATGGGGAACAATAAGTATCTGTAGCAGACCTGTGAATGAGGGTTAGTTCATAAGGCACAAAGAGGCTACCAGTGGTATTCGGGGTAATGCTGTGTAGTGTCTTGTTGACACGACACTGTGTTTTAAGCATAACTGCTTATTTTACAGCAAGGCCAGTGCTTAATTTGTAAAAAAAATAAGTTCCAAGACATTGTTCTCAGAGCCAACGGATACTATTGCTGAATGTCAGGGTTGCAAAATTC
Source organism: Calotriton arnoldi (assembly GCA_963921515.1). NCBI lineage: Eukaryota > Metazoa > Chordata > Amphibia > Caudata > Salamandridae > Calotriton > Calotriton arnoldi. The sequence continues at coordinate 104,070 of CAWUFW010012538.1, read as the reverse complement.
AACAGCTGCTCAGTCTTCAGTTCAGTTCATCCCTCTCTTATCCAATACTATCAACTCTTTGCTCCCTTATCTCACTCTTGTAGGTTCTTGTTCACCCCTGCTTTATTAATTTGTCACTATTTTCCCATCTTTCCCTTCCCCCCAATTTCTGCCATTTCTGCCTTCCTCTCTCTCTCTCTCTCTTTTTCTCTCATTCTGGGTCTGATGATGAAAAAGAGCTCCTGTTTCCCAAATATGAGTGCTGGTAGGCCCCATCTGCAAACACCAGCTTAAACTAAACACTGCAGCAAGCCAAGCCAGCGGAGATATCTATGTGCAGGAGTTAAGTCTGGCAAGAGGGTGATGCTTGACATAAGCCATCATTCATCATGTAAGTCATTTGTCTGATGGAAGAAATACAATCAATAGAAACAGTGATAATACGTGTTCTGCATCTTCTTCAGAAAGCAGTGGCCAGCTTGCTACTGTGACTCTTTATCCCTTTAATTTCCACAGAGGACAGGAATGTCCATTACTTATATGAAGGGCTGGTGCCATGCTGGATTGTTATAAAAATTATTCACCCTGTAAAGGTAATGAGACATACACTATATCTTGAAAATCTGCCATAGATCAATCTCTCATAGACGAACATTGCACACCCTAGAAATAGGGCTGACGGTGCTGAAGATCTCAACGATTGTAGGTTTTGGTGGCTACTTATTGTCTTCAAAACTTTCTTGCATTACTTTAGGGCAACACAAGAAGACCTTATTTTGACTTAAGTCACACTCTTTCCTCATCGTCCAAAAAGTGTATCCAGCCCAAGAAAACACAAACGTTTCTATAGAGCATCACTCGTTACCTAAGGATATTATTTCAAGTCATCAATGTAAAACATAAAAATTCAAGCCTAACTTTCACCATATTGAAAACTCTTTAAGGCTTCTCCAGCTTTAGAAATCATGTTCACACATCATGCTGCCCTGCCTTCTGTCACCTTGGCAATGGCTCTTGTAGTGAAGTCTTCCTGCTCATTCAGTTATCTATTATTCGCAGGTTCAAAGAACAGCATGACATACTGTCCTGCCTGTGCTGTCTCTTGACTTGTCTCTATCCCAGATACAACTCTTAGGTCCATTTTTGGGCTAATTTCTTAGGGTGGGTTGATTTTAAAGTCTCTACATAATGTCTTCTGCTGGGGTGGGCAAATGGGGTACACTTGCTTATGAGTCTGACACTCACTATGGACGAGACATCTTGGTTGCATAAACACTACATAACTATCCTGTGGAATAACGTAATGCATACCTCCAAATCGTTCAGCTTAACATTCTAGCAGTAGTGACAATAAGTAAATGCATAGACTCCTTGAGAGAGGCAGACCATTTTGTCAAAAACTAACTATCTCTATGTTTTTAATCCGTTTTCCTTTTTTAATAACATTGGGGAGCCTATTCACAAACTTCATTTTGGAGTACATAAAGTAGTACTACCTTATTATTACTCGTACTAAAAAATGCTATTCACAACCCTATGGCTATAGACCTCTGTCTTTTGCATATATTTGCAGTGTGCAGATCTCCGCCAAGGTGATAGATGTCTCCGCATATGTAGGTAAACATTTTTGTACTAAATGTGGGAGGGACAAGGGGGGATGCTAGCAAATGGGGGACTACTTACCACTAAATCGGAGGGGTTTAGGAAACCATACAGAGGGTTTTAGGGGAGCACATGCTAATACACACACACAAAAGAGTAAGAGCATTGCAATTTACTAACAACATTTCATAAGTTAGTACAGGCCTTAAGGTGGCAAAACAGGTTCAAATGTACTCCAGTCCAGCCCAGGAATAAGCCAAGTACCACACATGAACACTCACAGGGTCTGCAAAACACTCACATTGAAAAAGTGGAGGCAGGGAAAGAAATTAACATTCCATAGGAACATATATTAAATGAACTAAAGTTATATTGAAATTATATCTATCTATATATATATATATATATATATATATATATATATATATATATATATATATATATATCTACTGGCGGTCGCCAGTAGATAGTTATAGTTACAACCTATTATCCATAGGAAATCCGCGACATTCTATTTGAAATAACTCTCTTGCCGGTTGACGTATCTTCGCAAAATTTTCAAACTTTATGGCCCGCTCCGGTCCGCTCCTACCCTGAAAGTCTCGGGGATTCGTCAAGCGGGGGCCGAGAAAAAGGGGGTCCCAAAACGCGTTTTCCCCATGCAATTTTCCATAGGAAACTTTAGACACGGCTACAGCCCGAACTGCTGAACGGAATTACACCAAATTTGGCAAAGAGGTAGTTCTTGTTTCAGAAAGAACCCTTTTTGTTAAATGGTGTAAATCCGTTCAGTAGTTGCTGAGAAAATCAAAAGTAAAAAGATAGTGATATCTAGGGCCGCGGATCCTCCCGAGCACGAGCTTTATGTTAATTGGCTGTCAACACTCCAAATCAGGAAGTGTTGGCAGCCATTTTGTCCCTCGGTAGAACCGAGGGACAGAAACAAGTGCACAAAGCGCACAAAGGGGGCAGGGTAGAAACACCCTGACCCCTAGGTCTGCTCAGGGGGTCCCACAAGGACCCCCTGGGCAAAAATTATTATTTATTTATTTTTAAATCGGCAGGATGCGCTCAAGGAGCGCGAATCCTGCCGAAAAATCGAAGCGCGGTCTCCCGCGCTCGATAGTTAATTGGCCCCCGGGTGGGCCAAGTCCCGGGGGCATGCTGGGGGAGGGTTAGTTTTATGTGTGGGGGCCTCTAAGGGCCCCCAAGCCCCGGGGACCACCACCCCCGGGGCTTTATGTATAATGGTGCGGGAGGGCTCTGAGCCCTCCCGCAGCCCCGGGACCGCCACCTCCCCGGGGCTTCTTTTTATTTAAAAATCCTGTGTGGGGGCTCCAGCCCCCACACGCCCCAGGGACCACCACCTCCCGGGGCACTAAGAAAAATTAAAATGGGGGTCCGTTTTGGACTCCCAGAGCCCCGGGGACCACCACCTCCCGGGGCTTTCAAAATGTAGGGAGGGGGCCGCGCGGCCCCTCCTGGAGCCTGTGGTGGCCCTGGGGACCACCACCCCCAGGGCCGGCTCCTGCAGTGTCCCGGGGTGCCTACCCCCGGGACACTGCTGTTTGCAATGACAGGACGGGAGCCTCGCGGCTCCCGTCCTGTCATTGCAAACTTGCTCTCTCTTCCACTATCCAGAGCCGATTGCTTTTCCACATGGGGAGCAGCATGTTAGCTGCTCCCCATGTGTAAAAGCAATGCCGGCTCCCGTAGGACACGGGGAGCCGGCGGGACTGTGGGGGTTTGGGGACCCCCACAGTCCCCAACGAGAGGCCAGGCCCCGGGGATGGGGTCCCCGGGGCCATAAGAGGCCACGGAGGGGGCCACGCAGCCCCCTCCCCAAAGTAACAAAAATTTAAAAAAAAAAGGTGCAAGGCCGGCCCGGGGATGGGGTCCCCGGGGCCTTAAATGGCCTGAGGAGGGGGCCACGCAGCCCCCTCCAAATAAAAAAAAGAGGCCATGCCCCGGGGATGGGGTCCCCGGGGCCAATACAGGCCCAGGGAAGGGGGCCACGCGGCCCCTTCCCGTTTTTTTTTTTATTTTAATTAAAAAGGGGTAAGGCCCAGGGGGATGGGGTCCCCAGGGCCTAAAAATAGGAAAAAGGAAGGGGGCTACACAGCCCCCTTCAGGGGAAAAAAACAAAAACAAAAAAAAACGATCGGGCCCGTAGGCCCCGCCCCTTCCTTCACCACTCTGCAAACGCACCCCCTGGCGCGTTTGCAGAGGGGGAACGATCCCCTTGAATACTGGGGGTCCCTGGGGCCAACTAGCCCACCAGGAACCTCCAGTATGCGCCAGGGGCTGCCTTGCAGAGAGGTGTACAGAGGCCACGCCCTTTTACACCTCTCTGCAACGCAGCTCTATGGCGCTTTTGGAGGTATATGGTGGGCTAGTTGCACCCCAGGGACACTCAGGATTCAAGGGAGTTAATCCCCCGACTTAAAACACGCCACGGGGCGCGTTTGCACAGTGGTGAAGGGAGGGGCGGGGCTTCAGGTGACATGTGTGCAAACAGGCCCCGTGGCGCGTTTTAAGATGGGGAATTAAATCCTCTTCAATCCTGAGGGTCCCTGGGGGCCAACTAGCCCAACAGGTACGTACAGAAAGCGCCACAGAGCTGCGTTGCAGAGAGGTGTAAAAGGGGTGTGGCCTCTGTACATGTCTCTGCAACGCAGCCCCTGGCGCATACTGGAGGTTCCTGGTGGGCTAGTTGGCCCGTAGGGACCCTCATGATTCAAGGGGACTTAATCCCCCAACTTAAAACGCGCCACGGGGCGCGTTTGCACAGATGTCACCTCAGGCCCCGCCCCTCCCTTCACCATTGTGCAAATATTCCTCTAAAATCAGCCGAAATACGAATTCTGATTTACTCACCTGTTATCAGGAGAGACCTCAGTGCTGCATCTTTCAGCCCAGTACTAATCCTGAAAAGTAATTTTAACCGTACTTACCAGTAACTTGAATTTCCTTCCATAGGCTAACATTGACTGGTTTCACTTGGAAATTCTTCAAAGTGTGGAGTTTTGGAACTTTAAAATATTCCTCTAAAATCAGCCGAAATACGAATTCTGATTTACTCACCTGTTATCAGGAGAGACCTCAGTGCTGCATCTTTCAGCCCAGTACTGGTCCTGAAAAGTAATTTTAACCGTACTTACCGGTAACTTGAATTTCCTTCATAGGCTAACATTGACTGGTTTCACTTGGAAATTCTTCTAAGTGTGGAGTTTTGGAACTTTAAAATATTCCTCTAAAATCAGCCGAAATACGAATTCCGATTTACTCACCTGTTATCAGGAGAGACCTCAGTGCTGCATCTTTCAGCCCAGTACTGATCCTCAAAAGTAATTTTAACCTTACTTACCGGTAACTTGAATTTCCTTCATAGGCTAACATTGACTGGTTTCACTTGGAAATTCTTCTAAGTGTGGAGTTTTGGAACTTTAAAATATTCATCTAAAATCAGCCGAAATACGAATTCCGATTTACTCACCTGTTATCAGGAGAGACCTCAGTGCTGCATCTTTTAGCCCAGCACTGACCCTGAAAAGTAATTTTAACCGTACTTAACAGTAACTTATATTTTCTTCCATAGTAATCCATTGTCTGGTTTTCAGCTGAAAAGTTTCAAAGTGTCGATTTTCACAAACTACAAATATTCCTTAAAAATCGCCTGTATGACTTAAACGCATTCTTTCAACTGTTTACAGGAGATGCACCAGTGCTGGATCCAGGATCCAACACTGAGTAAGAAAAAGTAACGATAACAGTTTTTACCTGCTAAGTGAATTTCCTTCCATAGGATAACATTGGTGATTCTATGAGAAAAAGTTTCTAAGTGTCAACTTTTAAAATACAATAATATTCCTTAAAAATCACGACTGTAACCAAAACGCTTTTACTCAACTGTTTACAGGAGATGTACCAGGACTGAATCTAGGATCCAGTACTGTGGTTAGAAAAGTAATCCATAAAGTAACTAATTGCATTTAACTAGAAATTCACATTGAGCTGAATGTTGCATTGTGTTTGAAAATGTGTTGCCCATTCTAACAACTGTAACTACTGTACTTAAAAGTCTATTGCCTATGTGCAAAGTATTTAAACTAAAGTAATTCATTCTGAGAAAGTATTTTTGTAATGTAATGTATAATGTAATTACGATGTAATTTAAAAAATAAAATATGTAAAAGAAATTGTTTCTAAAAATGTAGTAAATCAGTATGAAAAAAATTAATATAAAAATTAATACATTTAAAAATTGTCATTTAAAAAACCTTTGAAATTCACTGAAAAAACCGTAGGTTTCAGGCACGTTATAGTTACAAATTAGCATTTTAAAAACCTTTGAAATTCACTGAAAAAACCATAGGTTTCAGACACGTTATAGTTAGAAATTAGCATTTAAAAAACCTTTGAAATTCACTGAAAAAACCATAGGTTTTAGGGACAGTTATAGTTAGTTGGACATTGCACTCGTACAAAACCCGTGAAATTCCCCGTTATAGTTAGTTCAGCTAACTATAACTCGCGCCCCGCAATGCACTGCTGATGACGTCACATATTACATCACTCATGACATGGTCAGTGACATCACTGATGACATCACTGATGACATCTCAAATGACATCACTGATGACATCATCCACGTGATAATCTGATGCAGCTCCTCACACCCTAATATAACCTTTGATACACCCAATCTAAATTACAGAGTGCCATTCGCAAAACCATAGACACTCCAACACCAATAACTACATACCCACTCACTGATTCTTAGGTCTACACACACACATCCACTCACTCACCCGTACAGTCACTCATACTTATGGTCACTCAGTACAGGACTATCATATGCACTCTTACTCCTATATAGACACTCAAACACCGCCACTCATCCATAGAGGTACTCACACACCTAGTCAGTCATGCAAATAATTAAACACACTGCCATTTACTCACCTATACAGTTATACACACACCAGCTCACTTAATCATACAAATACTAGCACATTGTTACGCTCTTATACAATCACTGATACAAGCACACACTCATCCATACAGCCACTATCACAATCACTCACTCTTGCTTATAGCTATTTATATACTCCAATACACATATATACTGCCTTTCACATATGTAGTTACTCACACATGTACCACTGGGACATACATTCACTCACTAACACACTCTTACACACACTTACCCACCCATACAGTCTATCACAGATGCACTCTTGAAACCATCCACCCAGTGAATCACCCACTCACACATCTATGCACAGTCGCACACACCCCATCCACACAAACACTCAGGCACCCATACAGATACTCATAGAACCAATCAATAACCCATATAGACACTCATGTAGCTATTCGCAAATCCATGCATCCACTTACACACCAACAGACGGATACAGACATTCACACAGTTTAGTCACTAACCCATGCATTCAGTAAGATACGTTTAATCACTCACTTGTAGAGTCAGTCACGCACGTACTAAATCATCCATTCAGACACTTATACACCCACTCATTCTTCAATACGCCTTTCCCTATATATATTAAACATATTTAAACTTTACAGAAACACACAGTCACTGGATGATGTCATCAGTGATGTCATTTGAGATGTCATCAGTGATGTCATCAGTGATGTCACTGACCATGTCATGAGTGATGTAATATGTGACGTCATCAGCAGTGCATTGCGGGGCGCGAGTTATAGTTAGCTGAACTAACTATAACGGGGGAATTTCACGGGTTTTGTACGAGTGCAATGTCCAACTAACTATAACTGTCCCTAAAACCTATGGTTTTTTCAGTGAATTTCAAAGGTTTTTTAAATGCTAATTTCTAACTATAACGTAGTCTGAAACCTATGGTTTTTTCAGTGAATATATATATATATATATATATATATATATATATATATATATATTCACTGAAAAAACCATAGATTTCAGGGGCGTTATAGTTAGTTGGACATTTCACTCGTACAAAACCATAGAAATTCCCCTGTTATAGTTAGTTCAGCTAACTATAACTTGCGCGCCCACAATGCACTGCTGATGACGTCACATATTACATCACTCATGACATGGTCAGTGACATCACTCATGACATCACTGATGACATCTCAAATGACATCACTGATGACATCATCCTTGTGATAGAGTGGCAGACCTCCTCTCACCCTAATATAACCTTTGATACACACACTCAAAAATAGAAATTAACATTTTCAAAACAATGGATATACCAATACTAGTTACAACAACCTATTCAGTAATTCTAAGATCTACACACACATCCACTCATTCACCAACAGTCCTATACAGTCACTCATACATGTACTCACTCATCATATGTACTCATACACCTATACATCCTGTTACACACCGACACTCATCCATAGAGTTACTCACACACATAGTCATACATGCAAAGTATCAAACATCCATTTACTTGCAGATACAGTTATACACACACCACCACACTTCTACAGAAACTTACACATACTTACTCTCTTAAACAATCACTTATGGAAACACATACTTATTTATACAGGAACTCTTCCAATCTCTCACTCTCACATACACCAATACTCACATATACTAGTTTAAACATATGTAGTTACTCATAAAGACACTATTGAGACAGTCATTCACTCACTAACACACCCATACACACACTCATCCACCCATACAGTCCTGCATACAAGCTGTCTTCAACACATACAAACAGTGAGTCACTCATTCATGCATCTATGCACTAAGTAATACCCCCACTGAACCATACAGACACTCATACTAATACTCAAAAAACCAATTAATAACCCATATAGACACTCATGTAGCTACTCTCCAACCCATGCAGCCACTTATACACAAAGTGAGAGACTGATCCAGATATTTACATATTTAAACATTACTCACTAACCCATGTATTCACTAAGATACACTTAATCAGTCAGTTATACAATCAATTTTACAAAAAATATCATCCATTTAGACACTTATATACCCATTTATTCTTCCATCGACCTTGAGATGTACATATATAAAACATATTTAATTTTCAGAAAAACACACATTCACTGGATGATGTCATCAGTGATGTCATCAGTGATGTCATTTGAGATGCCATCAGTGATGTCATGAGTGATGTCACTGACCATGTCATGAGTGATGTAATATGTGACGTCATCAGCAGTGCATTGCGGGCGCGCAAGTTATAGTTAGCTGAACTAACTATAACGGGGGAATTTCTATGGTTTTGTACGAGTGAAATGTCCAACTAACTATAACGCCCCTGAAATCTATGGTTTTTTCAGTGAATTTCTAAGGTTTTTTAAATGCTAATTTCTAACTATAACGTGCCTGAAACCTATGGTTTTTTCAGTGAATTTCAAAGGTTTTTTAAATGCTAGTCTCTAACTATGCCTACAGAGGTAGGACATGTGAAGAAAGAAGAAAAAATGCACAGAAAGAAGCAAAAGAAATGCAGAAAGAAGCAACAGAAGTCCACAAAGACGAAGAAAAGTGCAGGAAGAAGCAAGACATGTGCAGAAAGAACCAACAGAGGAGCAGAAAGAGGCCTTGTTGCAAAATCATCCTGTGCCCACAACTTTTTCAGACGGGTACTGGTGGTAACTGACTCTGACTAACCAGGCCTAGAGCCAGTGCTATGCTAAAAGACACTTAGAATACAGTGAAAACACCTACATACACTAGGGAACACTATGCGTTGGGGAACCCCTGTGATTAGCATGACCTCCTCTGTAAGGCCCTAGTACATAATAGGGCAGGGGGATTAAAACTACCTCTTAAAATGCGCTATGGGGCGCGTTTGCACAGTGGTGAAGGGAGGGGGGGGGCCTGTGGTAACATGTGTGCAAACGCGCCCCGTGGCGCGTTGTAAGTTGGGGGATTAAGTCCCCTTGAATCCTGAGGGTCCCTGGGGCCCAACTAGCCCACCAGGTACCTACAGTTAGCACCACAGAGCTGAGTTGCAGAGAGACGGTCCGAGGCCACGGACCTTTTTTCACCTCTCTGCAACGCAACTCTGTTGTGCTTACTGAAGGTACCTGGTGGGCTAATTGGCCCCCAGGGTCCCTCAGGATTCAAGGGGAATTAATTCCCCAATTTAAAACGCACCACAGGGCGTGTTTGCACACATGTCACCTGAGGCCCCGCCCCCTCCCATCACCACTGTGCAAACGCGCCCCGTGGCGCGTTTTAAGTTGGGGGATTAGGTCACCTTGAATCCTGAGGGTCCCTGGGGCCCAACTAGCCCACCAGGTACTTCCAGTAAGCACCACAGGCCTGCGTTGCAGATAGGTGGTCTGAGGCCACGCCCCTTTTTACACCTCTTTGCAACGCAGCTCTGTGGCGCTTACTGGAGGTACCTGGTGGGCTAGTTGGACCCCAGGGACCCTCAGGATTCAAGGGACTTAATCCCCAACTTAAAACACGCCACAGGGCGTGTTTGCACACATGTCACCTCAGGCCCCGCCCCCTCCCTTCACCACTGTGCAAACGTGCCCCGGGGGTGGGCACCCCGGGACACTGCAGGAGCCAGCCCTGGGGTGTGGTGGTCCCCAGGGCCATCACTGGCTCCAGGAGGGGGGCTGCGCGGCCCCCCTCCCTTCAATTGCACAGCCCCGGGGAGGTGGTGGTCCCCGGGGCTCGGGGGTCCCTTACGGACCCCCAAATTTACATTTTTAGTGCCCCGGGGAGGTGGCGGTCCCCGGGGCGTGTGGGGGGGCTTGAGCCTCCCCACACAGGTTTATTTTTTTTTAAAAAAGAAGCCCCGGGGGGTGGCGGACCCCGGGGCTGCGGGGGGGCCATGTGCCCCCGCAATAATTAATGAAAGCCCCGGGGGTGGCAGTCTCCGGGGCTTGGGGGCTCTTGGAGGCCCCCCACACATTTAAAAATTAGCCCCGGGGGTGGCGGTCCCCGGGGCTGTGGGGGGCTGTGTGCCCCTGCAACTCATAAATCAAGCCCTGGGGAGGTGGCGGTCCCGGGGCAGTGTGGGGGATTGGGGCCCCCCCACACATTTTTTCAGTGCCCCTGGGACTTGGCCCACCCGGGTGCTTTTTGAATACAAAGCGCGGGAGCCCGCGCTTCGTTTTTTAAAAAATTTCGGCGGAAATTCGCGCTGGGTGCGCAAATCTCGCCGATTTTTTAAAAAAAAAATGCTTTTTTTGGCCCTGGGGGTCCTTGTGGGACCCCCTGAGCAGGCCTAGGGGGTCAGGGTGTTTCTACCCTGCCCTCTTTTCTTGTTTTTCGCGATTGTTTTTCTGTTTTCTTGTGCCTCGGTTCTACCGAGGCACAAGATGGCTGCCAACACTTCCTGGTTTGGAGTGTTGACAGCCAATTAGCATACAGCTCGTGATCGGGAGGGTGCGCAGATCCTCCGTCGCCATAGATATATGTTTTTACTTTTGATTTTCTCAGCAACTACTGAACGGATTTACACCATTTAACAAAAAGGGTTCTTTCTGAACCAAGAACTACCTCTTTGCCAAATTTGGTGTAATTCCATTCAGCAGTACGGGCTGTAGCCGTGTCTAAAGTTTCCTATGGAAAATTGCATGGGGAAAACACGTTTTGGGACCTCCCTTTTTTCTCGGCCCCTGCTTGCCGAATCACCCTGAAACTTTCAAGATCGGAGCAGACCGGAGCGCCCCACGAGTTTTGAAAATTTCGCGAAGATTCGTCAACCGGCGCCAAAGTTATTGGAAATAGAATGTTGCGAATTTCCTATGGAAAATAGGTCCTAACTATAACTATCTACTGGCGACCGCCAGTAGATAATATATATATATATATATATATATATATATATATATATATATATATATATATATATATATATAATTCAATATAACTATATATATATTTATATATATATGTGTGTGTGTGTGTATATATATATATATTATCTACTGGCGGTCGCCAGTAGATAGTTATAGTTAGGACCTATTTTCCATAGGAAATCCGCAACATTCTATTTGAAATAACTCTTGCGTCGGTTGATGAATCTTTGCGAAATTTTCAAACTTTGTGGCCCGCTCCGGTCCGCTCCTATCCTGAAAGTCTCGGGTGATTCGTCAGCGGGGCCGAGAAAAAGGGGGTCCCAAAACGTGTTTTCCCCATTCATTTTCCCATAGGAAACTTTAGCCACGGCTACAGCCCGAACTGCTGAACGGAACCCTTTTTGTTAAATGGTGTAAATCCGTTCAGTAGTTCCTGAGCAATTCAAAAGGAAAATCACATATATATCTATGGCTGCATCAGATTCGCGCACCCTGAGCGCCCCCTGCGTGCACCGTCCTGATCACGAGCTGCATGATAATTGGCTGTCAAGTGGCTGTCAACACTCCAAATCAGGAAGTGATTGCAGCCATTTTATGCCTCGGTAGAACCGAGGCACAGAAACAAGTGCGCAAAATGCACAAAGAGGGCAGGGTAGAAACACCCTGACCCCCTAGTTCTGATCAGGGGGTCCCACAAGGACCCCCTGGGCAGAAAAAAGCTTTTTTTTTTTTAAATTGGCGGGATGCGCTTAGGGTGCTCGGATCCTGCCGTAAAAAAATCGAAGCGCGGTCTCCGCGCTCGATACTATTTTGCCCCGGGTGGGCCAAGTCCCGGGGCATGCGGAGGGTGGATTTATAGTTTATGGGGGCCTCTAAGGCCCCCCAAGCCCCGGGGACCGCCACCCCCCGGGGCTTTAAATAAAAAATGGTGCGAGAGGGCTCTCCGCCCTCCCGATGCCCCGGGGACCGCCACCCCCAGGGCTTCTTTTTTTTAAATTTAATAACCTGTGTGGGGGGGCTCCAGCCCCCCCACACGCCCCATGACCGCCACCTCCCCGGGGCACTTAGAAAAGAAATTTGGGGGTCCGTTTCGGACCCCTGAAGCCCCGGGGACCACCACCTCCCCGGGGCTGTGCAATTGAAGGGAGGGGGGCCGCGCGGCCCTCCTCCTGGAGCCTGTGGTGGCCCTGGGGACCGCCACCCCCCAGGGCCAGCTCCTGCAGTATCACGGGGTGCCTACCCACGGGACACTGCTGTTTGCAATGGCAGGACGGGAGCCTCGCGGCTCCCGTCCTGTCATTGCAAACTTGCTTGCTTCATTGAAGCGAGAGCAGGGAAACCTGCTCTCGCTTCAATGAAGCAAAGCAGATTGCTTTTCCATAAGGGGAGCTGCATGTCAGCAGCTCCCCTTATGGAAAAGCAATGCCGGCTCCCGCAGGACGCGGGGAGCCGGCGGGACCATGCAGGGATTGGGGACCCCCCCACGGTCCCCAACGAGTGGCCAGGCCCTGGGGGATGGGGTCCCCGGGGCCATTAGTGGCCCGGGAGGGGGGCTACGCAGACCCTCCCCAAAAAAATAAATAAAATAAAAATTTTAAAAAAGGGCAAGGCCGGCCCCGGGGATGGGGTCCCGGGGCCTTAAATGGCCTGAGGAGGGGGCCACGCTGCCCCCTCCAAAGTTTGTAATTTAAAAAAAGAGGGCATGCCCCAGGGAATGGGGTCCCCAGGGCTAATAGAGGCCCAGGGAAGGGGGGCCACGCGGCCGCCTTCCTGTTTTTTTTTATTTAAAAAAAAAGAAAATCCTCAGGCCCCGGGGGATGGGGTCTCCGGGGCCAAAAGTGGCCGAGGGAAGGGGGGCCACACAGCCCCCCTCCCATACAAAAAAATAAAAAAAAAGACCGGCATCGTGCCGGAGGCCCCGCCCCCTCCCTGCAGCAGTCTGCAAACGCGCCCCTGGCGCATTTTAAGAAGGGAAGTAATTCCCTTGAATACTGGGGGTCCCTGGGGGCCAACTAGCCCACCAGGAATCTCCAGTATGCGCCAGGGAGCTGCGTTGCAGAGAGGTGTACAGAGGCTACGCCCCTTTTACACTTCTCTGCAACGCAGCTCTGTGGCGCTTTTGGAGGTACATGGTGGGCTAGTTGGACTCCAGGGACCCTCAGGATTCAAGGGGACTTAATCCCCCAACTTAAAACGCGCCACGGGGCGCGTTTGCACAGTGGTGAAGGGAGGGGCGGGGCTTCAGGTGACATGTGTGCAAACAGGCCCCGTGGCGCGTTTTAAGATGGGGAATTAAATCCCTTCAATCGTGAGGTCTCTGGGGCCAACTAGCCCACCAGGTACCTCCAGTAAGTGCCACGGAGCTGCATTGCAGAGTGTTGTAAAAGGGGCGTGGCCTCTGAACACCTCTCTGCAACGCAGCTCTCTGGCGCATACTGGAGGTATCTGGTGGGCTAGTTGGCCCCTAGGGACCCTCGGGATTGAGGAGGAATTAATTCTCCAACTTAAAACGCTCCACAGGGCGTGTTTGCAGACATGTCACCTCAGGCCCCACCCCCTTCCTTCACCATTGTGCAAATATTCCTCTAAAATCAGCCGAACTACGAATTCCGATTTACTCACCTGTTATCAGGAGAGACCTCAGTGCTGCATCTTTTAGCCCAGTACTGATCCTGAAAATAATTTTAACCGTACTTACCAGTAACTTGAATTTCCTTCCATAGGCTAACATTGACTGGTTTCACTTGGAAATTCTTCTAAGTGTGGAGTTTTGGAACTTTATAATATTCCTCTAAAATCAGCCGAACTACGAATTCCGATTTACTCACCTGTTATCAGGAGAGACCTCAGTGCTGCATCTTTGAGCCCAGTACTGATCCTGAAAAGTAATTTTAACCGTACTTACCAGTAACTTGTATTTCCTTCCATGGGAATCCATTGTCTGGTTTTCAGCAGAAAAGTTTCAAAGTGTCGATTTTCACAAACTACAAATATTCCTTAAAAATCGCCTGTATGACTTAAACGCATTCTTTCAACTGTTTACAGGAGATGCACCAGTGCTGGATCCAGGATCCACCACTGAGTAAGAAAAAGTAACGATAACACTACTTACCTGCTAAGTGAATTTCCTCCCATAGGATAACATTGGTGATTCTATGTGAAAATTTTTCTAAGTGTCAACTTTTAAAATACAATAATATTCCTTAAAAATCACTACTGTAACCAAAACGCTTTTACTCAACTGTTTACAGGAGATGTCCCAGGACTGAATCTAGGATCCAGTCCTGTGGTTAGAAAAGTAATCCATAAAGTAACTAATTGCATTTAACTAGAAATTCATATTGAGCAGTGATGTAATATGTGACGTCATCAGCAGTGCATTGCGGGGGCGCGAGTTATAGTTAGCTGAACTAACTATAACGGGGGAATCTCACGGGTTTTGTACGAGTGCAATGTCCAACTAACTGTCCCTGAAACCTATGGTTTTTTCAGTGAATATATATATATATATATATATATATATTACCTACTGGCGGTCGCCAGTAGGTAGTTATAGTTAGGACCACGTTTCCATAGGAAAAGCATTTTATGATGTGCTTATAACTTTGGCTTAGTTTGACAAATCTTTACGAAATCTTCCAAAAAGTTCCTCTTTTCAGGTCAGCTCCTATCCTAAAAGTTTGGTGGGGATTCGTAAAGGGGGGGCTAAGAAAAAAGGGGGTCCCAAAACGTGTTTTCTCCATGCAATTTCCATAGGAAACTTTAGACAAGGTTACAGGTCAAACTGCTGAACGGAATTACGCCAAATTTGGCACAGAGAAAGGTCTTGGTCCAGAAAGCACGCTTTTGTTTAAATCGGGTAAATCCGTTCAGTAGTTTTAGAGAAATTTCAAATTTTCCAGATATCGATATTTAAGAATTCTGACATCTGATTGGCTGAAGCGTTACGAGCACAAGCTTGCGGCTCATTGGCTGCGAACTGTTGAAACTAGGAAGTGTTGGCAGCCATTTTGTGATTCAGTCCGTCAGCTCACAACTCTCCCTCTACAAGGCATCAGGTCTGTAGTTCTACCTCTGCGAGGCAGCACTAAAAATATACCACAGCTCTGTCTGTGCGAGATACCCCTTTCACGGTCCCTCTCCCCACATCACCAGCTCACGGCTATGCCTTTAGAAGCCAGTCCGTCGGCTCACAGCTCTGCGACTGCGAGCTGTGAGCCATTTTGTGACTCAGTCCGTCAGCTCGCATCTCTCCCTCTAAAAGGCATCAGATCCGTAATTCTACCTCTGTGAGGCAATACTGAAAATATCCCGCAGGTCTGTCTGTGCGAGATACTCCTTTTACGCTCCCTCTCCCCACATCATCAGCTCGCGGCTATGCCTTTAGAAGCCAGTCTGTCGGCTCGCAGCTCTACCTCTGTGAGCCACCTCATTAGCTCGTAGCTGTGTCTGTGCTAGCAGGCCCGTAGCCCGTTACTCTCCCTCTGCGAGTTAGCCCATCAGGTTGCAGCTCAAAGGGCTCGCAGCTGTATCTCTGCGAGCCAGCCCGTTAACTGATAGCTGTGTGTCTGCTAGCAGGCCTGTTGGCCGTTGGTCTCCCTCTGCGAGTCTGGCCACAGCTCTCCCTCTGCGAGCCAGTACGGTGCTGTGCTTTTGCGAGCCAATGGCTCGTAGGTCTCCCTCTGCGAGCTGAGCCCACGGGCCGCAGCTCTTCCTCTGCGAGCCTGCCCGACGGCCCGCAGGTGTCCCTCTGCTAGCCGAACCGCAGCTGACATTCTGCGAGCCAAAATTGGGAATATAAGGCGGCTCTAAAAAGAGCCCTTGTGTTTATTAGTTGGAGCTACATGTAAGTGCGAATGCACAGCTTCAGGTTAATCAGGAAAACTCGGTTTCCCTCATCTGTGAAGTGTACTCCATCACTTCTGTAGATATCAGCCATATCAAAACATATGTTGTTGTTGTAAATCGACCCCATTCTATGGTCTCTGAGGTATGCAGACACAACTTTGTTAACATTCTTCCTAGATTTTTCAATATTATGACAAAATTGGTTTGACCATTTCCACTTCTGTCTTTGGCATATATTGGAATATACAAAGACAATTTGAGGCAAAAGTAACATCAATTGTCCAAAGGTGTCCTTCATAAGCATTTCCAAACCTACCCCAGTCAATGTGCCTAGGTCGTTACCACCACAGTGTACAATCATGAGATCAGGGTGTTGGAGATGCAAACAGGTTTTAACCAAAGGGAGCAATTGGTGCCACTTCAATCCTCTCTGTGCAAACCATTTAATGTGCACATTTTGTAAACCTAGGTCTAAGTCAATACGTCTCTGTTCTGCATACCTCTTGCACCAGAAAACATAGCTATGTCCTACAATCCACACTAGCATTTTGAAGGTATGGCTAGAAGATATGGATAAATGTCTGTAGCTCATGCAGTCCGTTCGATAGAATAAGAGATATGTTTAAACATGGGGAACTACTTTTTTTATATACAAAACGTTAACCGATTGGAAGATGAAATGTATTGTGTCCTAAAAAGTAGGGTGTATATTAGTTTTGATGAAAAGCATCTTTGTGATTGGTTAATAAAAAAGCAGTTAATACGTGGAGTACATATTATAGGATGAAATTTGCTCAGCTCAACCACACCTGCTAATTGTATTTGGAAGGTGCAGTTCAAACTTGAAAGAATGGTGAACTTTTGACCTCCACGTGCCGTTAAATGTTGGAGAAAATGTTGCAAAAAAAATATCGATAGGTTTAAAAAAATGATGAACTTTTAACCTCCACGTGTCGTAGAATGTTCTAGAAAGTGTTGATACAATACCTTGAACTTTTCACCTGTATGTGTCCTTAAAAAAACTGTTTATATGGAAAGTTCAAAAATAACCAATAAAGAGAGGTTTTGCAATCTAAAAAAAATAAGGAACTATTCTGATTTGTTCTTTACATGTATTTATGTGTGGAGCAACAGGGAAATTGTGCCATTACTGGTTCCATTCTTGATGAAAGCGGTGCATTACATGTGCTGTGTGACAAGAAAAGAATTGCATGCGTTTGTGACATTTGAAATCTGCATACCAACTACGAAGGTAAATTAGAAATTAAGAAGGTGTGTTAAGTGTTTTGTAGTAGTGGTTAAGTATTTGAGACGATATTTTTAACTTTCAAAGTGAATGACAACAGATGCAATGGAGCCAACGATCATGCAGCTTGGACACCCAACACTGCTCCAACACCCCCCGCCACCAGCCCCTTGTCCGCCATTCCCCCTCACCTCCCCCCCACACAAACAAATGTGACAGCAACCTTAGGAAATCTGGAACGTAACAAATTGGCTGATGTCGCACAATTATAGTAAAGAAGATGCATGTGAGGATGGACAAATAAGAATCTCAGTCATCTATGGATTTACATATAAAACATTTTATTTAAACAAAGAACAAAATAAAAGTAGGTACAGGTATGGCGTGTCATCCCTCGACAATTTGTGAATCACAGCCTGCAAGACAAAAAGAAAGATAAGATTGTGCATCATGCGTCCATGAAAGGAGAGAGAGAGAGAGAAAGAGAGAAAGAGTGAGAGAGAGGAAGAGACGGAGAAAGAAAGAGTGAGACAGAGAGGAAGACAGAGAAAGAGAGAAAGAGTGAGAGAGAGAGGAAGAGAGAGAGAAAGAGAGAAACAGTGTGAGAGAGAGGTAGACAGAGAGAGAAAGAGTGAGACAGAGAGGAAGAGAGAAAGAAAGAAAGAATGAGAGAGAGAGGAAAAGACATAGAAAGAGAGAAAGAGTGTGAGAGAGAGAAAGGAAGAGATAGAGAGTGATAAAGAGAGAAAGAGTGTGAGTGACAGAAAGGAAGAGATGGAGAGGGAGAGTGAGTTTGACACTGTGGAGAAAATCCTCACAGCTCACCTTTCTGCCACCGGTGTGTCTCCAACCACGTGCCGGGACATAGTGCAGTCTTCAAGTTTAGTCATCTGAAACATAGTATAGAATCAGTAATGGCAGAGTACATACAACTGCACACGCCCAATTCTCTGTTTCACCCCTGCGCACCCAGGCTGCTGCACCCCATCGACTCCCGCCACCCAGAGGGGTCTGCCCGCCTCTGCGCACACAGGCTGCTGTACCCCATCCACTCCCACTGCCCAGAGGTGTCTGCCGCTGCTGTGCACCCAGGCTGGTGCACCCCATCCAGTCCCACTGCCCGGAGGTGACTGCCCGTTCCTGCGCACCCAGACTGCTGCATCCCATCCACTCCCACTGCCTAGAGGTGTCTGCCCACTCCTGTGCACCCAGGCTGCTGCACCCCATCCACTCCCACTGCTCGGAGGTGTCTGCCCGCTCTTGTGCACCCAGGGTGCTGCACACTATCCACTCCCACCGCCCAGAGGTGACTGCTCGCTGCTGCGGAAACAAGCCTCTCTGATCACCTTCCGCCACCGGCGTGTGTCTAAGAGGGTCCACCACGTGCCAAAGCAACCTCCTCAGGCGTTGCGTACACGCGGTCAAGCCGAGCTCACAATTCAAAGTGGGTGTTGATTGCAGGATGGCCACGCATCATCGCAGGCTGCACACGCGCTCAGCTCTGGTGGCACTAACTCAGTGGAACTGAAGTCATCGCCTCGTGGCGGGAGGTCCGTGTCGGGGGGGGTCGTCAATCTGTGAATCACAGCCTGCTAGACAAAAAGCAAGATAACATTGTGCATCATGCGTCCATCAAAGGAGAGAGAGAGAGAGAGAGAGAAAGAGTGACAGAGAGGAAGAGAGAGAAAAAGAAAGAGTGAGATGTAGACAGAGAGAAAGAGTGAGAGAGAGAGGAAGAGAGAGAGAAACAGTGAGAGAGAGGAAGAGAGAGAGAAAGAGAGAAACAGTGTGAGAAAGAGGAAGAGAGAAACAGAGGAAGAGTGAGAGAGAAAGAGAGAGAGAGGTAGAGAGAGAGAGAGAGAGAGAGAGAAAGAAAAAAACAGTGTGAGAGAGAGGAAGAGATAGAGTGAGAGAGAGAGGAAGAGAGAGAGAAAGAGTGTGAGGGAGAGAAAGAAAGAGATGGAGAGGGACAGTGAGTGCCCACACTGTGGACAAAACCCTCACAGCTCACCTTTCCGTCACCGGTGTGTCTCCAACCACGTGCCGGGACATAGTGGAGCCCTCAAGCTTACTCATCTGAAACGTAGTATGGAATCAGTAATGGCAGAGTACATACAACTGCACACGCCTAATTCTCTGTCCCGCCTTTGTGCATCCAGGCTGCTGCACCCCATCCACTTCCACTGCCCAGAGGTGTCTGCTCGCCGCTGCTGCACCCCATCCACTTCCACTGCCCAGAGGTGTCTGCCCGCTGCTGCACACCCAGGCTGCTGCACCCCATCCACTCCCACTGCCCGGAGGTGACTGTCCGCCGCTGCTGCACCCCATCTACTCCCACTGCCCGGAGGTCACTGCCCGCCGCTGCGCTAACAAGCCTCTCTGCTCACCTTTTGCAACCTGCATGTAGAAAAGAGGGCCTATCACATGCCGCTGCAAGCCCCAAGCCCGGGGCCCGCGGACACGGCATCCTGCATATCATGCAGCCCCGCTCCGCAGGCCACCAGGTCTCACATTTGGTGCTGGGTCTTGATTTCGCCATGGCAGAGGACATACCAGTGCACCGGGCTTTTCATCGCAGGCTGCACACCCGCTCAGCCCTTGCGGTGCCACTAACTCTGTGACCAGCGAGGCGACGCCACGTGGCGGTAGGCCTGCACTGTCTGATGGCTCAGGCCTACACTGTGGTCCAGCAGGGCACACAAAACCTGAGCTGTCCAGACCGCCGGGACGGGCCATCACCACAGGCTGCACACCCGCTCAGCAGTTACGGTACCCGTACCTCAGTGGACCGAAAGTCACCGTCCCGTGCCGGTGTGCCTGTGCCGGCCGCAGTGCATCCGGTGCTAGCAACTCTGAAATGGCATCAAGCACGTGCGCCCGGTCTTTTTTATTGGCAGGGTCACGTGTCCTGTGACGCCTGTGCAGGATGGGTGTGGTGTGGGTGTATACTAGCCGTGAGGGAGTGGCTGTGGCGTACTGACAACTAGGGTGTGACCAGCAGATCACTGCAATGAAAATCTGGGCCATGTAGCATTGTTGTCCTTCACTGTAAGCGTAAGCGGAGTGGGGTGGCCTGGCGTATGCCAGTCCTGCATGAAGCTGTGAAGAATGACTCCGGAGCTATGGGCATGGCTCCGTCCTGGGCTGTATGAGGAATCAACTGATGTGGGTGTCCCTGTTGTAGTGCTGACGTCACCCGGGTCGCAAGCGCCAATGTGTCACTCTGTGAGCCAAGTCCCACAACATGGCCAACATGGAAGGTACGGGGAATCACTGACCCTACATTCATCCATAGTTCCACACATGAAAGATGGTGGACATGACACATCTGTGTGGATATGAATGTTTATTGCACATTCAGTGGAGTGTTGCAGCTGTAGCAATACAGGGCCATGCAAAGTTCAAGTTTCAGTTTTTTTGGCACATGGAGGGCAGCCAATTAGAGCCAAGCTTGTGTTCAGGGTTAGGCTGCGCCAACATATGTACTTATACAATTACTCCACCATTCCCCAAGCACTTATAAATTCACTATACACTCTCCTTGCAGTACTCTAATGATCCAGTCTCTACGTACGTACTTGTACAATGACTGAGAGAAAGTTACATAACCGAAGTTTTCCCCACTGCCAAAAGTAACATGGTTGCATACGCTGTCCACAGCACAATGTAATGTGGTAGGGCCCAGGGGTGGCATCTTGCATACATAATGAACACACGGACACAGATAGATAGTGGAACTGGGTACGGGCACGTGCGCTCGACTCATTTTTATTACCAGGGTCACATGTCCAGTGACGTCTGTGCTGGATGCGTGTGGGGTGAGTGTAAGCCAGCCCTCCGGGAATGGTTGGTGCTGGCAACAAGTACAACAGTAATCATTGGATCAGACACACAGATTCAATCATAAAGGGTCAATGATTTGTGCTGCACTAAGGTAGGGGCAACAGATGTGAAATAATACACACAAGATTGTATCGTAAAGGGTCCATGACTTGTGGTACACTGAGGTAGGGGCAGCAGATGTGAAATTATACACAAAACATTGTATCATAAAGGGTCCATGAGTTGTGCTGCACTGAGATAGGGGCATCAGAAGCATTCAGCATGTGCGCAGCCAGCGATGATGCGTGGTGCTGGTGAGCCGCACTGGGAGGAATGTCTGTTGCCTACTGGACTGAGTCATCTGCAATCGCGTCTCGATGTGAATTGTGAGCCCTGCTATCCGCAGTGTAGATCGAAGGCAGTAGTCAGCACAGACATCAAAGAATGCTTTTAGTCACTTCCTGTTTACAAAATTTGAGGACATAGAGTACAATTCTCTCTGCAATAAATAAATCATCTCTCAATTTAAATTGTGAGCTCTGCTAACCGCAATGTAGTTGTATGGAACAAAAGATGAAACATTTATGGAATACACTGTTGAAATATGTAGGTTTCAGGGACGTTATAGTTAGTTGCCTACTGGACTCTGAAATTAATGAATGAAGACTGAATTTGAATTGTGAGCCCTGCTGAGCACAGTGTAGGCCGGAGGCAGTGGTCAGGAAGGGCCTACAGCCAAGAGGCGTTGACTTGAGCTGCATACAGTTAGTGGTAGGTGTGGCGCTCAGCGTGTGCGCAGCCAGCGATGATGCAATGTCTCTTGCCTACTGGACTGCGTCATCTGCAATCGCGACTCGATCTGAATTGTGAGCCCTGCTGACCGCAGTGTAGGCCGGAGGCAGTGGTCAGGAAGAGCCCAGAGCCACGTGAGTTGACTTGAGCTGCATAGAGTTAGTGGTAGGTATGGCGCTCAGCGTGTGCGCAGCCAGCGATCATGCAATGTCTGTTGCCTACTGGACTGCGTCATCTGCAATAGCGACTCGATCTGAATTGTGAGCCCTGCTGACCCCAGTGTAGGCCGGAGGCAGTGGTCAGGAAGAGTCCACAGCCACGTGACGTTGACTTGAGCTGCATAGAGTTAGTGGTAGGTGTGGCGCTCAGCATGTGCGCAGCCAGCGATGATGCAATGTCTCTTGCCTACTGGACTGCGTCATCTGCAATCGCGACTCGATCTGAATTGTGAGCCCTGCTGACCGCAGTGTAGATCGAAGGCAGTAGTCAGCACAGACATCAAGGAATGCTTTTTGTCACTTCCTCTTGACAAAATTCGAGGACATAGAGTACAATTCTGTCTGCAATTAATAAATCAAGACTGAATTCAAATTGTGAGCTCTGCTGTCCGCAGTGTAGACTGCCATTCAGTGTTCCTTTGGACTTGCAAGATGAATTTGGTTATTGTACTAAAGCTATAACTGATATAAAACAAGTTCTTGAAGCAAGGATACTAAAAGGATATTATGTAGGTTTTAGGGACGTAATACTTAGTTGCCTACTGGACTCTGCAATTAATGAATCAAGAGTCAATTTTAAATGTGAGCCATGATGACCGCAGTGTAGGCCGGAGGCAGCGGTCAGCAAGGGCCCACAGCCACGTGGCGTTGAGTTGAGCTGTACAGTTAGTGTCACCTGAAGCAACCAGCGTGTGTGGAGCCTGCGATGATGCGTGGTCCGGGCGGGCCGCACTGGTAGCAATGTCTTTTGCCTAATGAATTCTGTCTTAATAAGTCCATGTGGCGTTGACTTGTGGTGCACTGAGTTAGTGGCACCTGAAGCACTCAGTGTGTGCGCAGTCTGCGATGATGCGTGGTCCGGGCGGGCCACACTGGGATCAATGTCTCTTCCCTACTGGAGTGCGTCATCTGCAATCGCGACTCGATCTGAATTGTGAGCCCTGCTGTCCGCAGTGTAGATTGAAGGCAGTAGTCTGTACAGACATAAGTCTGTGGTGCTCTGCTGCTGGGTTCGCAGGGGGCCTGTGTCGAGGAGGCCGGCGGTCACGGCGGAGGCCTCGTGGCAGGGTGAGGGCTGCCGCCCTGGCAGATGCTTTGGCCTTCCCACAAGTGAACCATGCCCAGAGCCCCAGCCTATTTATTCATACTCCTACGCTGGAGTGGCGTACGTTGGACCAGCACACTCCGCTTCCGCTTCCAGGGGGGGACAACACAGCTACATGACCGAGATCTTCCCCACTGCCTGAGGTAACATGGTTGCGTCTATTGTCCACAACACTACAAGCACCAGCAGTATATGTTCACATGGAGAGGTTTGTGCTCTGCATAGTGAGGTCTGTCCACCACATCACCGCTACACTTGGTATTGTGTGCATTTTTATTGATGGGTGACTTTCGTCCTTCACACATACTTGGTTGCCATCTCCCAAGATTCAGCTATTGTGTGGCTGAGGGACCATGCCGTTTTCGGAAGGTCCGCTGTCCTGTTCTGCGCTGCCTCGGTGGTAGTAGGGAGGGGGTGGTCCGGGGGGAGGTCCTGAGGGTGATGGCAGTGGGTGTTGTGGCCTTCTTGGGTGTCGGAGCTGCATGGTCAGTAGCTCTATGACATGTGTTGGTCTTCAGATGTGGTTCTGGGCTGGGCTCCCTTTCACACTGTAGGTAGTCGTCCTGCTTTACACCAGTAAAAGGCAGATGTTAAATTCCTACTGCTAACGCAGCTTATCGCCTGTTTTTGGATTGCACCCCAGATTTGGCTGCTCATTGAAAATATCGGGAAGTGGTGTTTTCGTGTTATTTTTGCACGGGAACGCCTACTCTGCATATTATTAGCGTTAGTTGTCGCTCTCATTTGTGGCGAATGTTTTTGCGAAAGCTATTGTTGGAAAACTGGCGATATTGGCTGTTTTCACTAGGTTGAGAATGGAATGATAATTTAAATTCACTGAAAAAACCATAGGTTTAATGAACATTATAATTAGAAATTAGCATTTAAAAAACGTTTGAAATTCACTGAAAAAACCATAGGTTTCAGGCACGTTATAGTTAGAAATTAGCATTTAAAAAACCTTAGAAATTCACTGAAAAAAACATAGGTTTCAGGGACGTTATAGTTAGAAATTAGCATTTAAAAAACCTTTGAAATTCACTGAAAAAACCATAGGTTTCAGGGACGTTATAGTTAGCTGGACATTTCACTCGTACAAAACCATAGAAATTCCACTGTTATAGTTAGTTCAGCTAACTATAACTCGCACCCCCGCAATGCACTGCTGATGACATCACATATTACATCATTCATGACATGGTCAGTGACATCACTGATGACATCACTGATGACATCTCAAATGACATCACTGATGACATCACTGATGACATCATTCATGTGACAATCTGATGCACCTTCTCACACCCTAATATAACCTTTGATACACCCACTATAAAAAACAGAATACCATTTTTGAAACCATAGACACACCAATACCACTTACTACATATCTAATCACTGGTTCTTAGGTCTACACACTCATCCACTCATTCACCCATACAATCACTCATACATGCAGTCACTCATCAATACAACACTATCATATGCACTCATACACCTACACAGACACTCACACACCAGCACTCATCCAGAGTTACTCACACACCTAGTCAGTCATGCAAATAATCAATCACACTTCCATTTACTGACCTATACAGTTATACACACAACACATCACTTATTCAAACAGAAAGAAACACATAATTACTCTCTTATACAATCACTGATACAAGTACACACTCATCCATACAGCCACTCTCAAAATCACTAACTCTCACGTATAGTCATTTATATACTCCAACTCTCACATGCACTGTCTTTTACATATGTAGTTAGTTGGACACGTACCACTGAGACATCCATTCACTCACTAACACACCCATACACACACTCACCCACGCATACAGCTGTTTCCACATGCACTCTTGAACCCATACACCCAGTGAATCAACCACTCAAACATGTATGCACAGAGTCACACACCTCCCACGCACCCACACACACACTCAGGCACCCATACAAATACTCTGGCAACCAATTAATAACCCATATAGACACTCATGTAGCTACTGACCAACCCATGCAGCAGCTTATACAACAGCAAACAGACTGATATAGACATTCTCACAGTTTAGTCACTAACCCATGCATTCAGTAAGACACATGTAATAACTCAGTTAAACAGTCAGTCACACACCTACTAAATCCTCCATCCAGACACTTATACACCCACTCATTCTTCAATACACCTTGGTATATATATAATACATATTTAAACTTTAAAGAAAAACACATTCACTGGATGATGTCATCAGTGATGTCATTTGAGATGTCATCAGTGATGTCACTGACCATGTCATGAATGATGTAATATGTGATGTCATCAGCAGTGCATTGCGGGGCGCGAGTTATAGTTAGCTGAACTAACTATAACGTCCCTGAAACCTATGGTTTTTTCAGTGAATTTCAAAGGTTTTTTAAATGCTAATTTCTAACTATAACGTCCCTGAAACCTATGGTTTTTTCAGTGAATATATATATATATATTGTGATCAAGACCGGGGTAACCCGGTCGAAACGCGTCATACAGTGGAGATCCTCTGATCAATAAAGCACTCATCTCACTGAAAGCTGTTTGTGGTCTGTACCTGATTTTCTGTTCGTAAGGAACTTGGCTCAGGATTTGCAAGCTTATATATATATATATATATATATATATTATCTAATGGCGGTCGCCAGTAGATAGTTATAGTTAGGACCTATTATCCATAGGAAATCCGCAACATTCTATTCCCAATAAGTTTGGCGTCGTTTGACGAATCATCGCGAAATTTTCAAAACTAGTGGGGCGCTCCGGTCTGCTCCTGTCTTGAAAGTTTCAGGGTGATTCATCAAGCGGGGGCCGAGAAAAAAGGGGGGTCCCAAAACGTGTTTTCTCCATGTTAATTCCCATAGGAAATTTTAGCCACGGCTACAGCCCGAACTGCTGAACGGAATTACACCAAATTTTGCAAAAAGGTAGCGCTTGGTTCAGAAAGCGACCTTTTTTTTAAATGGTGTAAATCCGTTCAGTAGTTGCGGAGAAATTCAAAAAATAAGAGTGAAAAAATCAATTTCCCATAGGAAACTTTATGCAAGGCTACAGCAAAAACTGCTGAACGGAATTACATCAAATTTGGCAAAAAGGTAGTGCTTGGTTCAGAAAGCACCCTTTTTAAAAATGGTGTAATCCGTTCAGTAGTTGCTGAGAAAATCCAAAATAAACGTTTCGATATCTATGGCAGCGGTGGATCCGTGCACCCTCCCGATCACGAGCTGCATGCTAATTGGCTGTCAACACTCCAAACCAGGAAGTGTTGGCAGCCATCTTGTCCCTCGGTAGAACCGAGGCACAAGAAAGCAGTGAGAAAAACGCAAAAAACGCGAAAAGGGGGCCGGGTAGAAACACCCTGACCCCCTAGGCCTGCTCAGGGGGTCCCACAAGGACCCCCAAGGCCCAAAAATATATATTATTTTTTGGGAAAAAATCGGCAAAAACGCGCTGGGTGCGCGGATCCAGCCGATTAAAAAAAAATCGAAGCGCGGTCTCCCGCGCTTCGATGCTATTTTGCCCCCGGGTGGGCCAAATCCCAGAGGCATGCTGGGGTGGGTTTATGTTTTATGTGGGGGGCCTCTAAGGCCCCCCAAGCCCCGGGGACCGCCACCCCCCGGTGCTTTAAAAAAAAATGGTGAGGGAGGGCTCTCCGCCCTCCCGCAGCCCCGGGGACCGCCACCCCCCGGGGCTTCTTTTTTTAAAAATTGAAATAACCTGTGTGGGGGGGCTCGAGCCCCCCCACACGCCCCGGGGACCGCCACCTCCCCGGGGCACTAACATGTAAATTAGGGGGTCCGTTAAGGACCCCTGAGCCCCACCTCCCCAGGGCTGTGCATTTGGATGGGAGGGGGGCCGCGCGGCCCCCCTCCTGGAGCCATTGATGACCCTGGGGACCGCCACCCCCCAGGGCCAGCTCCTGCAGTGTCCCGGGGTGCTCACCCCGGGACACTGTAGTTTGCAATGAAAGGACGGGAGCCTCTCGGCTCCCGTCCTGCCATTGCAAACTGCTTTGCTTCAGATTGCTTTTCCACATAGGCAGCTGCATGTCAGCAGCTCCCCATGTGGAAAAGCAATGCCGGCTCCCGAGGGACGCAGGGTGCCGGCTGAGACCGTGGGGGATTGGGGACCCCTCCACGGTCCCCAACGGAGAGGGCCAGCCCCGGGGGATGGGGTCCCCGGGGCAAGTGGTGGCCCGGGAGAGGGGCCACGCGGCCCCCCTCCCCCCCCCCAAAAAAGAATAAAAAATAAATAAATAAATAAAGGCCTGCCCCGGGGGATGGGGTCCCCGGGGCAAAAGGAGGCCTGAGGAGGGGGGCCACGCAGCCCCCCTCCTTAAAAAAATTATAAAAAGAGTGGCCATGCCCCAGGGGATGGGGTCCCCGGGGCCTGAATCGGCCACGGGAGGGGGGCCACGCGGCCCCCTTCCCGTTTTTTTTTTGAAAAAAAAGGGGTAAGGCCCTGGGGGATGGGGTCCCCAGGGCCCAAAAAAAGGAAAAAGGAAGGGGGCCACGAAAAAAAAAAAAAAAAACGAACGTGCTGCAGGCCCCGCCCCCTTCCTTTACCACTCTGCAAACGCACCCCCTGGCGCGTTTGCAGAGGGGGAACGACCCCTTGAATACTGGGGTCCCTGGGGGCCAACTAGTCCACCAGGAACCACCAGTATGCGCCAGGGGCTGCGTTGCAGAGAGGTGTACAGAGGCCACGCCCTTTTTACACCTCTCTGCAACGCAGCTCTGTGGCGCTTACTGGAGGTACCTGGTGGGATAGTTGGACCCCATGGACCCTCAGGATTCAAGGGGACTTAATCCCCCAACTTAAAACGCACCACGGGGCGCGTTTGCACAGTGGTGAAGGGAGGGGGCGAGGCTTCAGGTGACATGTGTGCAAACAGGCCCTGTGGCGCGTTTTAAGATGGGGAATTAAATCCCCTTCAATCCTGAGGGTCCCTGGGGCCAACTAGCCCACCAGGTACCTCCAGTAAGAGCCACGGAGCTGCGTTGCAGAGTGTTGTAAAAGGGGCGTGGCCTCTGAACACCTCTCTGCAACGCAGCTCTCTGGCGCATACTGGAGGTATCTGGTGGGACAGTTGGCCCCTAGGGACCCTCGGGATTGAGGAGGAATTAATTCTCCAACTTAAAACGCGCCACAGGGCGTGTTTGCAGACATGTCACCTCAGGCCCCACCCCCTTCCTTCACCATTGTGCAAATATTCCTCTAAAATCAGCCGAACTACGAATTCCGATTTACTCACCTGTTATCAGGAGAGACCTCAGTGCTGCATCTTTGAGCCCAGTACTGATCCTGAAAAGTAATTTTAACCATACTTACCAGTAACTTGAATTTCCTTCCATAGGATATCATTGCCTGCTTTTGCTGAAAAAGTTTCTAAGTGTGGAGTTTTGGAACTTTATAATATTCCTCTAAAATCAGCCGAACTACGAATTCCGATTTACTCACCTGTTATCAGGAGAGAACCCAGTGCTTCATCTTTTAGCCCAGCACTGACCCTGATAAGTAATTCTAACCGTACTTACCAGTAACTTGTATTTCCTTCCATTGGAATCCATTGTCTGGTTTTCCGCAGAAAAGTTTCAAAGTGTCGTTTTTCACAAACTACAAATATTCCTTAAAAATCGCCTGTATGACTTAAACGCATTCTTTCCACTGGAGATGCACCAGTGCTGGATCCAGGATCCACCACTGAGTAAGAAAAAGTAACGATAACACTACTTACCTGCTAAGTGAATTTCCTCCCGTAGGATAACATTGGTGATTCTATGTGAAAAAGTTTCGAAGTGTCAAGTTTTAAAATACAATAATATTCCTTAAAAATCACTACTGTAACCAAAACGCTTTTACTCAACTGTTTACAGGAGATGTCCCAGGACTGAATCTAGGATCCAGTCCTGTGGTTAGAAAAGTAATCCATAAAGTAACTAATTGCATTTAACTAGAAATTCACATTGAGCTCAATGTTGCATTGTGTTTGAAATTGTGTTGCCCATTGCAACAACTGTAACTACTGTACTTAAAAGTCTATTGCCTATTTGCAAAGTATTTAAACTAAAGTAATTCATTCTGAGAAAGTATATTTTGTAATGTAATGTATAATGTAATTACAATGTAATTTAAAAAATAAAATATCTAAAAATAAATAGTTTAAAAAAATGTAGTAAATCAGTATCAAAAAAATAAATATAACAATTAATACATTTAACCCCTTCGGTGCTCATGACGAGCTGGACTCGTCATGGCACACAGTGCTCGTGTGCTCATGACGAGTCCAGCTCGTCATGACTCCCTGCACAGGAAATCCCTCTGGTGCGGGCACCAGAGGGATTCCCTTTTCTTCCCTAAAGCCTCGGGAGCTGGGGAAGAGCTTCCCCAGCTCCCAAGGCCCCCCTGGTTTCCCTGAAATGACGATCGGCGCGCACGTCGCGCTGATGTCATTTCAGTGAAACTGAAACTGAAATGAGCAAAGAGGCTCATTTCAGTTTCAGTTTCTATGTGCTCAGGGGCTATCTCAGCCCCCTGAGCACGTAGAAACTCAGGAGAGGTATCGTTGGAAAGGGAGAATCTCCCTTTCCAATGGTACCCTCCCTAGTGGATCCCTGCTTGGGGATCGCCCCAGGAGGGCGATCCCCAAGCAGGGATCCACCCACTAGGCACCAGGGAGGGGGAGCGGCCCCTTGGGCAAGGGTCTTTGCTCCCCCATTATAAATTGGCATGATTAGTCTTTCTGCCCCCCTGGGGGTAGATGGGGCAGTAGCCCCAATCTGCCCCCGGGGGTAGAAAGCCCACTAGACACCAGGGATTTTTAATGCGATACTTATTAGGGGTGGGGGCTAACCAAAACGGGCAAGCCGATGCCCCCACCCCCCCGGCCACAAAATTAGTCTTTCTGCCCCCTGGGGGCAGATGGGGCAGTATCCCCCAATCTGCCCCCCGGGGGCAGAAAGCCCACTAGATACCAGGGATTTCTTTTAAATTATAGTTAGGGGTGGGGGCTGCCCAATATGGGCATGCCAATGCCCCCACCACCCCGCCATAGCAGGTACAGTCTTTCTGCCCCTCCTGGGGGCAGATGGGGGCAGTAGCCCCCAATCTGCCCCCGGGGGGGGCAGAAAGCCCACTAGATACCAGGGATTTTTTTAAATATTATAATTTGGGGGTAGGGGCTGCCCAATATGGGCATGCCAATGCCCCCACCCCGACGCTAAAGGTACAGTCTTTCTGCCCCTCCTGGGGGGCAGATGGGGGCAGTAGCCCCCAATCTGCCCCCCCGGGGGGCAGAAAGCCCACTAGACACCAGGGTTTTTTTCCCCTCAATAAATTTAGGGGTGGGGTTGCCCAAGATGGGCATGCCAATGCCCCCACCCCGCCCCCCACAAAATTCCAGTCTTTCTGCCCCCCCGGGGGGGCAGATGGTGGCAGTGGCCACCAATCTGCCCCCCCGGGGGTTCAGAAACACCCTAGATGCCAGGGATTATTTTTTTTATAGGCCCGGGGTGGGGGCTGCCCAGAATGGGCATGCAAATGCCCCCACCCTACCCCCAAAGAAAAAAAAGACTTTCTGCCCCCCAGGAGGCAGATGGAGGCAATAGCCCCTGATCTGCCCCCCGGGAGGGGGCAGAAAGCCCACTGAGCCCCAGGGATTTTTTTTATATAGGTAGGAGTGGGGGCTGCCCAGAATGGGCATGTTAATGCCCCCACCCCCAAAAAAATGCTACAGTCTTTCTGCCCCCCCTGGGAGGCAGATGGGGCAATAGCACCTTATCTGCACCCCGGGGGCAGAAAGCCCACTAGCCACCAGGGATTTTTTTTTTACAAAGTTCGGGGTGGGGGCTGCCAAGAATGGACATGGCAATGCCCCCACCCACCCCAAAAAGATGCCACTGTCTTTCTGCCCCTCCCAGGAGGCAGATGGGGGTAGTAGCCCCTGATCTGCCCCCCGGGGGGACAGAAAGCCCACTATGTGCCAGCGATTATGCTGGCTTTTTTATACGCAGGGGTGGGGGCTGACCAGAATGGGCATCCCAATGCCCCGACCCCCAAAAGAAAGCCACAGTCTTTCTGCCCCCTCAGGGGCATATAGGGCAATAGCCCCTAATTTCCCCTCCCCAGGGCGGCAGAAAGCCCACTAGGCACTGACATTTTTTCGGAATGTGCCTACCTGTTGAATTTGGTTCCTAGCTCTGCCGGCACCTAGGGAAACCTTGCAAACCTATACATTTTTTAAAACTAGACACCCAGGGGAATCTAGGATGGGCTGACTTGACTGGCTCTCACCAGGTTCTGTTACCCAGAATCCCTTGCAAACCTAAAAATTTGTCCAAAAAACACATTTTCCTCACATTTCTGTGGTGGAAAGTTCTGGAATCTGCGTAGATCCACAAATTTCCACCCATCCCGCGTTCCCCAAAGTCTTCCGAGAAAAATGGCACCTCACATGTGTGGGTAGGCCTAGTGCTCGCGACAGGAAACGGCCCAAACGCAACGTGGACACACCACATTTTTACAGTGAAAGCGGACCCTTTTTTTGCAAAGTGCCTAGCTGTAGATTTTGAACCCTAACACTGCCAGCACCTAGGGAAACCTAGCAAACCTATACATTTTTGAAAACTAGACACCCAGGGGAATCCAGGATGGGGTGACTTGACTGGCTCTCACCAGGATCTGTTACCCAGAATCCCTTGCAAACCTAAAAATATGTCCAAAAACATATTTTCCTCACATTTCTGTGGTGGAAAGTTCTGGAATCTGCGTGGATGTACAAAATTCCACCCACCCCGCGTCCCCCAAAGTCTTCCGTGAAAAATGGTACCTCACTTGTGTGGATGGGTCAAGTACCCGCGACAGGCAAGGGCCCAAAACCTATTGAGGCGACATCAAAATTACCTATCACAAACCTGGTTTTGCAAGGGGGGGTCCCATGAGTTTTTGGCCCCGGGCTCGACGGCCATCTAGGGAAACCTACCCAACCCACACATTTCTGAAAACTAGACACCCGGGGGATTCCAGGGAGGTATGGCTTGCGTGGATCCCCCAACGTTTTCTTACCCAAAATCCCCTGCAAACCTGAAATTTGGCTGAACAAATCACTTTTTTCACACATTTTTGTGTGGTAAAGTTGTGGCATCATGGGGCTGAAACAAATTTCCTACCACCCAGCGTTCCCCCAGGTCTCCCGATAAAAATGGTGCCTCACTCGGGTGGGAGGCCCAAGTACCCGCGACAGGCAAGGGCCCACAACGTATTGAGGCGACCTCAAAATGGCCTATCACAAAACGACCTGGTTTTGCAAGGGGGGTCCCATGACGTTTTAGCCCGGGGCTCGGCGGCCACCAAGGGAAACCTACCAAACCCACACATTTCTGAAAACTAGACTCTCGGGGGAGTCCAGCAAGGTATGGCTTGCGTGGGTCCCCCAACGTTTTCCTACCCAGAATCCCTTGCAAACCTGAAATTTTGCTGAACAAATTCACTTTTTTCACACATTTTTGTGTGGGAAAGTTGTGGCATCACCGGGCTGACACAAATTTCCTACCACCCAGCGTTCCCCCAGGTCTCCTGATAAAAATGGTGCATCACTCGGGTTGGAGGTCCAAGTACGCGCGACAGGCAAGGGCCCAAAACGTATTGAGGCGACATCAAAATTGCCTATCACAAAACGACCTGGTTTTGCAATGGGGGTCCCATGACTTTTGGCCCGGGGCTCGGCGGCCACATAGGAAACCTACCAAACCCACACATTTCTGAAAAGCAGACACGCGGGGGATTCCAGGGAGGTATGGCTTGCGTGGATCCTCCAACGTTTTCTTACCCAGAATCCCCTGCAAACCTGAAATTTGGCTAAAAAAATCACTTTTTTCACACATTTTTGTGTGGTAAAGTTGTGGCATCATGGGGCTGAAACAAATTTCCTACCACCCAGCGTTCCCCCAGGTCTCCCGATAAAAATGGTGCCTCACTCGGGTGGGAGGCCCAAGTACCCGCGACAGGCAAGCGCCCACAATGTATTGAGGCGACCTCAAAATGGCCTATCACAAAACGACCTGGTTTTGCAAGGGGGGTCCCATGACGTTTTAGCCCGGGGCTCGGCGGCTACCAAGGAAACCTACCAAACCACACATTTCTGAAAAGTAGACACCCGGGGATTCCAGGGAGGTATGGCTTGCGTGGATCCCCCAACGTTTCTTACCCAGAATCCCCTGCAAACCTGAAATATGGCTGAACAAATCACTTTTTTCACACATTTTTGTGTGGTAAAGTTGTGGCATCACTGGGCTGACACAAATCTCCTACCACCCAGCGTTCCTCCAGGTCTCCCGATAAAAATGGTGCCTCACTCAGGTGGGAGGCCCAAGTACCCGCAACAGGCAAGGACCCACAACGTATTGAGGCGACCTCAAAATGGCCTATCACAAAACAACCTGGTTTTTCAAGGGGGGTCCCATGACGTTTTGGCCCGGGGCTCGGCAGCCACCTAGGGAAACCTACCAAACCCACACATTTCTGAAAAGTAGACACCTGGGGGATTCCAGGGAGGTATGGCTTGCGTGGATCCCCCAACGTTTTCTTACCCAGAATCCCTGTAAACCTGAAATTTGGCTGAACAAATCACTTTTTCACACATTTTGTGTGGTAAAGTTGTGGCATCACGGGGCTGACACAAATTTCCTACCACCCAGCATTCCCCAGGTCTCCCGATAAAAATGGTGCCTCACTCGGGTGGGAGGCCCAAGTACCCGCGACAGGCAAGGGCCCACAACGTATTGAGGCGACCTCAAAATGGCCTATCACAAAATGACCTGGTTTTTCAAGGGGGTCCCATGATGTTTGGCCCGGGGCTCAGCAGCCACCTAGGAAACCTACCAAACCCACACATTTCTGAAAAGTAGACACCGGGGATTCCAGGGAGGTATGGCTTGCGTGGATCTCCCAACGTTTCTTACCCAGAATCCCCTGCAAACCTGAAATTTGGCTGAACAAATCACTTTTTTCACACATTTTTGTGTGGTAAAGTTGTGGCATCACGGGCTGACACAAATTTCCTACCACCCAGCGTTTCCCCAGGTGTGGGTTTGGTAGGTTTCCTAGGTGGCCGCCGAGCCCCGGGCCAAAAGTCATGGGACTCCCTTGCAAAACCAGGTCGTTTTGTGATAGGCCATTTTGAGGTCGCCTCAATACGTTGTGGGCCCTTGCCTGTCGTGGGTACTTGGACCTCCCACCCGAGTGAGGCACCATTTTTATCGGGAGACCTGGGGAACGCTGGGTGGTAGGAAATGTGTGTCAGCCCCATGATGCCACAACTTTACCACACAAAAATGTGTGAAAAAGGGATTTTTTCAGCAAAATGTCAGGTTTGCAGGGATTCTGGGTAAGAAAACGCTGGGGAATCCACGCAAGCCATACCTCCCTGGAATCCCCTGGGTGTCTACTTTTCAGAAATGTGTGGGTTTGGTAGATTTCCTAGGTGGCCGCGAGCCCCGGGTCAAAATGTAATGGGACCCCCTTGCAAAACCAGGTCGTTTTGTGATAGGCCATTTTGAGGTCGCCTCAATACGTTATGGGCCCTTGCCTGTCGCTGGTACTTGGGCCTCCCACCCGAGTGAGGCACCATTTTTATCGGGAGACCTGGGGGAACGCTGGGTGGTAGGAAATTTGTGTCAGCCCCGTGATGCCACAACTTTACCACACAAAAATGTGTGAAAAAGGGATTTTTTCAGCAAAATGTCAGGTTTGCAGGGGATTCTGGTAAGAAAACGCTGGGGAATCCACGCAAGCCATACCTCCCTGGAATCCCCTGGGTGTCTACTTTTCAGAAATGTGTGGGTTTGGTAGATTTCCTAGGTGGCCGCTGAGCCCGGGCCAAAACGTCATGGGACCCCATTGCAAAACCAGGTCGTTTTGTGATAGGCCATTTTGAGGTCGCTCAATACGTTGTGGGCCCTTGCCTGTCGCGGGTACTTGGGCCTCCCACCCGAGTGAGGCACCATTTTTATCGGGAGACCTGGGGGAACGCTGGGTGGTAGGAAATTTGTGTCAGCCCCATGATGCCACAACTTTACCACACAAAAATTTGTGAAAAAGGGATTTTTTCAGCAAAATGTCAGGTTTGCAGGGGATTCTAGGTAAGAAAACGTTGGGGGAGCCACGCAAGCCATACCTCCCTGGAATCCCCGGGTGTCTACTTTTCAGAAATGTGTGGGTTTGGTAGGTTTCCTAGGTGGCCGCCGAGCCCCGGGCCAAAACGTCATGGGACCCCCTTGCAAAACCAGGTCGTTTTGTGATAGGCCATTTTGAGGTCGCCTCAATACGTTGTGGGCCCTTGCCTGCCGCGGGTACTTGGGCCTCCCACCCGAGTGAGGCACCATTTTTATCGGGAGACCTGGGGGAACGCTGGGTGGTAGGAAATTTGTGTCAGCCCCGTGATGCCACAACTTTACCACACAAAAATGTGTGAGAAAAGGGATTTTTTCAGCAAAATGTCAGGTTTGCAGGGGATTCTGGGTCAGAAAACATTGGGGGATCCACGCAAGCCATACCTCCCTGGAATCCCCGAGTGTCTACTTTTCAGAAATGTGTGGGTTTGGTAGGTTTCCCTAGATGGCCGCCGAGCACGGGGCCAAAAACCCAGGTGACCCCCTTGCAAAACCAGGTGATTTTGAGATAGGCAATTTTGATGTTGCCTCACTACGTTTTGGGCCCTTGCCTGTCGTGGGTACTTGGGCCTCCCACACAAGTGAGGCACCATTTTTATCGGGAGACCTGGGGGAACGCTGGGTGGTAGGAAATTTGTGTGAGGCAAGTGATGCCACACTTTCCCACAAAAATGTGTGAAAAAGTGATTTTTTCAGTTAAAATTGAGGTTTGCAGGGATTCTGGGTAAGGAAACGTTGGGGGATCCACGCAAGCCATACCTCCCTGGAAGCCCCGGGTGTCTACTTTTCAGAAATGTGTGTGTTTGGTAGGTTTCCTAGGTGCCGGCAGACCTAGGGTTCAAAAACTACACCTAGGCACTTTGCCAAAAAGGGTCATTTTTCACTGCGAAATTGAAGTGTGACCACGTTGCGTTTTGCGTCGTTTCCTGTCGCAGGCACTAGGCCGACCCACACAAGTGAGGTACCATTTTTCTCATAAGACTTTGGGGAACACGTTTGGGTGGAAATTTGTGGATCCACGCAGATTCCAGAACTTTCCACCACAGAAATGTGGGGAAAATGTGGTTTTTTTGGCAATTTTTTTGGTTTGCAAGGGATTCTGGGTAACAGAACCTGGTGGGAGGCAGTCAAGTCACCCCATCCTGGATTCCCTGGATGTCTAGTTTTCAAAAATGTATAGGTTTGATAGGTTTCCTGGGTGCCCGCAGAGCTAGGGTTCAAAAACTACAGCTAGGCACTTTGCCAACAAAGGGTCATTTTTTACAGCGAAATTGAGGTGTGACCACGTTGCGTTTTGCGCCGTTTCCTGTCGCAGGCACTAGGCCGACCCACACAAGTGAGGTACCATTTTTCTCGTAAGACTTTGGGGAACGCAGGTTGAGTGGAAAATTGTGGATCCACGTAGATTCCAGAACTTTCCACCACAGAAATGTGGGGAAAATGTGTTTTTTGGACAATTTATTAGGTTTGCAAGGGATTCTGGGTAACAGAATCTGGTGGGAGGCAGTCAAGTCACCCCATTCTGGATTTCCCTGGGTGGCTAGTTTTCAAAAATGTATAGGTTTGCTAGGTTTCCCTAGGTGACGGCAGAGCTAGGGTTCAAAAACTACAGCTAGGCACTTTGCCAAAAAAGGGTCATTTTTCACTGCGAAATTGAGGTGTGACCACGTTGCGTTTTGCGCTGTTTCCTGTCGCAGGCACTAGGCCGACCCACACAAGTGAGGTACCATTTTTCTCATAAGACTTTGGGGAACGCGGGGTGGGTGGAAAATTGTGGATCCACACAGATTCCAGAACTTTCCACCACAGAAATGTGGGGAAAATGTGTTTTTTTGGACAATTTTTTAGGTTTGCGAGGGATTCTGGGTAACAGAACCTGGTGGGAGGCAGTCAAGTCACCCCATCCTGGATTCCCCTGGGTGTCTAGTTTTCAAAAATGTATAGGTTTGCTAGGTTTCCCTAGGTGCCGGCAGAGCTAGGGTTCAAAAACTACAGCTAGGCACTTTGCCAAAAAAGGGTCATTTTTCACTGCGAAATTGAGGTGTGACCACGTTGCGTTTTGCGCCGTTTCCTGTCGCAGGCACTAGGCCGACCCACACAAGTGAGGTACCATTTTTCTCGTAAGACTTTGGGGAACGCGGGGTGGGTGGAAATTTGTGGATCCATGCAGATTACAGAACTTTCCACTACAGAAATGTGGGGAAAATGTGTTTTTTTGGACAATTTTTTAGGTTTGCAAGGAATTCTGGGTAACAGAACCTGGTGGGAGGCAGTCAAGTCACCCCATCCTGGATTCCCCTGGGTGTCTAGTTTCCAAAAATGTATAGGTTTGCTAGGTTTCCCTAGGTGCCGGCAGAGCTAGGGTTCAAAAACTACAGCTAGGCACTTTGCAAAAAAAGGGTCATTTTTCACTGTGAAAATGTGGTGCGTCCACGTTGCGTTTTGCGCTGCTTCCTGTCGCGGGCACTAGGCCTACCCACACAAGTGAGGTACCAATTTTTTGGAAGACCTTGGGGAACGCGGGGTGAGTGGAATTTTGTGGATCCACGCAGATTCCAGAACTTTCCACCACAGAAAAGTGAGGAAAATATGTTTTTTTTACCAATTTTTTAGGTTTGCAAGGGATTCTGGTAACAGAACCTGGTGAGAGCCAGTCAAGTCACCCCATCCTGAATTCCCTGGGTGTCTAGTTTTCAAAAATGTATAGGTTTGCTAGGTTTCCCTAAGTGCCCGCAGAGCTAGGGTTCAAAAACTACAGCTAGGCACTTTGCAAAAAAGGGTAATTTTTCATTGTGAAAATGTGGTACGTCCACGTTGCATTTTGAGCCGTTTCCTGTTATGGGCACAAGGCCTACCCACACAAGTGAGGTACCATTTTTATCGGGAGACTTAGGGTAACACAGAATTGTAGAGCAACTGTTATTACCTATTGACTTTCGATGCATTTCTGCCTTCCAAATGAAAGACAATGTGTAAAAAATAAGTCATTTTGAAAAATGACCTATAATTCTCATGCTAGTATGGGTACTCCCAATTTCGGAAATGTGCAAATATCTACTGTTTCTAAAATCTACATTTTGTTCCCATTTCAAAAATACATAGGTGTCTTTCATAACAATTTTTCCATGTATACATTTTCCCAAAATAATTGCTATATACCCGGCACACAATAAAAAACCATTGCAAGATGCTGCTCAGTTATTGGCTCTGGGTTCGTCGGGTTCTTGGTGAACCTACAAGTCCTATATATCCCCACAACCAGAAAGGTCCAGCGGATATAATGATATATTGCTTTCAAATAGCTGTCATAATTAGAAGAAGTTACAGGTGAAAACGTTGACACAAATGGCTGTTTTTTTCAACTCATTTTCAATTTGTCCTTCATTTAACTGTTAGTTTCTATAAGGAAAACTTTAAGGATCTACACAAATGACCCCTTGCTGAATTCATAATTTTGTCTACTTTTTAGAAATGTATGGCTTTCCAGGATCCATTATTGGTTTCATACCCATTTCTACCATTAACTGGAAAGAGGTTGAAAGCACAAAAAATAGCAAAAATAGGCTATGTCCCAGAAAAATGCCAAAACTGTGTAAAAATGTTGGTTTTCTGACAAAAGTCTGTCATTCCCTAAAAGCTGGGAAAATGGTTATTTCAGCCCCACAAACCCTTTTTGATAACATTTGCAGGGAAAACCCCAGACGCTTTCATTTGCAGCCCGTTTTTCCCATTTTTCCCAAAAAAAACAAAATTTAGCTGTATTTTGGCTAATTTCTGGGACCCCTCCAGGGGAATCCACAAACTCTGGGTACCTTTAGAATCCCCATGCTGTTGGAAGAAAAGGACGCAAATTTGGCGTGAATAACTTATGTGGTCAAAAAGTTACAGGGGCCTAAGCGCGCACTACTCCAAATAGCCAAAAAAAGGCTTAGCACAGGGGGGGAAAAGGCCTAGCAGCGAAGGGGTTAAAAATTGTCATTTACAAAACCTTTGAAATTCACTGAAAAAAACCATAGGTTTCAGACATGTTATAGTTAGGAATTAGCATTTAAAAAACCTTTGAAATTCACTGAAAAAACCATAGGTTTCAGGCACGTTATAGTTAGAAATTAGCATTTAAAAAACCGTTGATATTCACTGAAAAACCATAGGTTTCAGGCACGTTATAGTTAGAAATTAGCATTTAAAAACCTTTGAAATTCACTGAAAAAACCATAGGTTTTAGACACGTTATAGTTAGAAATTTTCATTTAAAAACCTTACAAATTCACTGAAAAAACCATAGGTTTTAGGGACAGTTATAGTTAGTTGGACATTGCACTCGTACAAAACCCGTGAAATTCCCCCGTTATAGTTAGTTCAGCTAACTATAACTCGCGCCCCCGCAATGCACTGCTGATGACATCACATATTACATCACTCATGACATGGTCAGTGACATCACTGATGACATCACTGATGACATCTCAAATTACATCACTGATGACATCACTGATGACATCATCCATGTGATCATTTGATGCATCTTCTCACACCCTAATATAACCTTTGAAACACCCACTCTAAATTACAGACTGCCATTCTCAAAACCATAGACACTCCAACACCAATAACTACATACCCACTCACTGATTCTTAGGTCTACACACACATCCACTCACTAACCCGTACAGTCACTCATACTTACGGTCACTCAGTACAGGACTATCATATGCACTCATACACCTACATAGACACTCACACACCGCCACTCATCAATAGAGGTACTCACACACCTAGTCAGTCATGCAAATAATTAATCACACTGCCATTTACTCACCTATACAGTTATACACACACCAGCTCACTTACTCATACAAATACTAGCACATTCTTACGCTCTTATACAATCACTGATACAAGTACACACTCATCCATACAGCCACTCTCACAATCACACACTCTCACTTATAGCCATTTATATACTCCAACACACATATATACTGCCTTTCACATATGTAGTTACTCACACATGTACCACTGAGATATACATTCACTCACTAACACACCCATACACACACTCACCCACCCATACAGTCCATAACAGATGCACTCTTGAAACCATGCACCCAGTGAATCACCCACTCACACATCTATGCACAGAGTCACACACACCCCACCCACACAAACACTCAGGCACCCATACAGGTACTCAGACAACCAATCAATAACCCATGTAGACACTCATGTAGCTATTCGCAAACTCATGCAGCCGCTTACACACCAACTGACAGACGGATAGGCATTCACACAGTTTAGTCACTAACCCTTGCATTCAGTAAGATACGTTTAATCACTCACTTATAGAGTCAGTCACGCACCTACTAAATCCTTCATCCACACACTTATTCACCCACTCATTCTTCAATACACCTTTCCCTATATATATTAAACATATTTAAACTTTGCAGAAACACACAGTCACTGGATGATGTCATCAGTGATGTCATTTGAGATGTCATCAGTGATGTCACTGACCATGTCATGAGTGATGTAATATGTGACGTCATCAGCAGTGCATTGCGTGGCGCGAGTTATAGTTAGCTGAACTAACTATAACGGGGGAATTTCACGGGTTTTGTACGAGTGCAATGTCCAACTAACTATAACTGTCCCTAAAACCTATGGTTTTTTCAGTGAATTTGTAAGGTTTTTTAAATGCAAATTTCTAACTATAACGTGTCTGAAACCTATGGTTTTTTCAGTGAATATATATATATATACATACATGTGAGAAGCCTCAGGAAGGGAAGCTGCGTGCCCCCCCTTTTAAATAACATATGGCCCTGGGGGATGGGGTCCCTTCGGCCTTTTACGGCTTGGGGAGGGGACAGCATGACTCTGCCCATTTTTAGATCAATTCAGTCCTGGGGTGGGATCTCTGGGGCCTAATAAGGGTCAGGAGGGTGGCCCGGTGGCTCCCTTTTACTTTTTAATTGAATTTGGCTCCAAGAATGGGGTCTCTGGGGCCTAATGAGGCTTGAGGAGGGAGCCATGTGCTCCCTCTCTTTAATATGTGTTGCTTGGTGGTTGCCCTTGATGGGTACCAGGGCACACACCTCTAATTTAGAGAGGCCTCAGGGGATGGGGTCCATGGGGCCACAATAGGCTTGGGGGGGCACATGGCTCTCCTACCCTTTGTAGTGGAATTTGTCCCTGGGGGATGGAGTCCTTGGGGTCTATCAAGGCTCGGGGTTGGGGGCCACGTGGCCCCAACTCACTTTTTTATTGGACTTTGGGCCCTGAGGAAGGTATCCCTGTGTTCAATTAAGGATCGGGAGGGGGGTTGCATGCCCCATCTCCTTAATGGGGTCCCTGGGTTCTGAAGGCAATCCCTATGCCGTGCATGCCAAAGGCTGTGAGCGGCATGGGGCTGGCAGCCTGAAGGGGGTGTTAGCTTCCTTTGGGTGGGTTGGCCAACTGCCCGCTGTGCACGGACAAAGGCTTTGCATAGCGCGGGGTCGGCTGACTCTGGGTGGGTTGGCCACCCAGGCGAGACCCTGTGGCCAAACCCCCTCTGCCCACGGCCGATGGCCATGCACAGCGCTGGGTTGGCTGCCTCTGTGGGGGTTGGAAGCAGAGCCTGGTGTGAGCAGGGAAACATATGTTTTCTCCCACCTGGTGGGAACATTTGTAAATCTCCCACCAGACAGGAGCAAACATGCATTTCCTTCCTGCAGGAGTTCGGGCAGGGAAGGCAAGTCTGTTCCCACCCGGCGGGAGATCTAAGCATGCTGGGAAAAGAACAGATATTGCTGCAGCCTGGAAGGAGAATGCAAAAAACAGCTGCTCCCTCCGGGCCACATGCGAGAGCCGGATGGGGATCCAAGCGGGCAGGGAAACTACTGTGTCCCAGGGGTGGGCTCCCTGGGACACAGTTACTGAGCCAGACTTGTTGTAAGGGGTCCTCTGGGCCTTTAATGGCTCATGGAGGTTTTTTTTTGGTTAATTTCTTAAGTTTTCTTAACGTAAATTAATATTTTATTACCATACGTAAAGCCAACGCCCCCTGCGCATGGCATTTGGCCTTCGTCAAACGGTGCCAAAGTTATAGACAAACCAAAAAATCAATTTTCTATGGAAAAGTGGTCCTAACTATAACTACCCAGTGGCAACTGTCACTAGGTAACTTATATATATATAGGTGTCCGTGGCTGCTGTTGGTGATACGAGGTAAAACAGCGTGTGTTGGTGTTTTGAGGCTCGCCTCCTCGCCGTGGACCGCCATCGCAAGAGGAAGGGGAATGGCGATTACGGTGCGCTGCACTGTTTGGCGGTTTGGATATATATATATATATTTCTAGGATTCCTTTGCCTCCCGTGTGAAGTTTCTCGGCAGAAGTCACGGCGAAAGTCACGGCACCACAGCAAGGTATGAGTTTAAAAGTGATTTATTTTCACACCATTGTGCAAAAGTGAGCAAAAATAGGACGGCCTACGCGTTTTGGCTACCACTAGCCTTCTACTCGACCATAGAGTCCCTCGCATCTAGACAGTATTTTATAAAGTGCTTTAGTGCTTAACCCCTCGTTTGTGTTTATTCTTTGATAATGACTAGACTGCTAGCCTCCTTTAACAAACATGGATTAATTCAGTCGCCATTTTAACATTTCTTGTGAAGTACATTTTTGTTTCAAGAAAAAAGTGCAAGCGCAGAATAAAATTTTTTTACTCAATTTGTACATTTTAAAAAACACAGAGCCATCATTTCTTATGATTTTAAGGGAATATAAGGAAATAGAGGAAAGCGAGGAGAAGGGAAAGGGGGAAGGGGTGGGGGAGGGGGAAGGGTGAATAGGGGGAAGAGGGGTGAGACCCCAGGGTGGATCGATACATTTTATTCCTTGGTCTCTTTAATCTATATCCCCCTACATGCTGAATATATTCTGGATATCACGATCAATTATAACACCCTAGCCTTTATAAAGGGTCCACTATGAAGCATATTGCACTAATTCATATCAAGATTAAAACTTTTTTCCTTGATTGTGATCTATAAGGCGTAAAGTACAAATTAAGATCAGTATTCTTTTAAACTTCATAATTATATCCTATGTAAATAATTAATCAAGGTGAAGATGTGAAGTACAATTCTAAAGCCAAGATTCATTTTAAAACATCACTAAAGTGATCCTTCAATAGAGATCTAATTTTCATGAATCCACCAGTTATTCATGTGGGCATGGAGATAAAGAAAGCTCAATTGGAGTTCATCCACCCTCCTAGATTTATCCCTAAGGTGGTAAAGTTGGCTCTGGTCTATTTATGTCGTACAATTTTTTATCATAATTTGAGTAAAGATTGTTCTCAAAATTGTGCAAAGTTCTATATACAGTGACGGGGAGTTCGTAAAGAGAGTAACAAAATCTGGGAAAGTATATACATGAGGTTTGGAATAACATTAGGATTCAGCTCAGCAATTAGTCCTGTGATTTTTTCACTATTTACAAATGAACGTATAGTTCTGCATCTTGATTGTGTCCATATGGATGTTCAGTGCCAATCGCCAGAATAAGTCGGGATTCCATTCTACGTAACTTCAGAGTTCTGTCCCCGCCTCTTTCTGTAGTTTTCACAATTTTTATCCCTGAGTATTTCAGTTGTTTACAATCACTAGAATGATGTTCATGAAAGTGTTTTGCTATGGGATAACTGAAATCCTTGTTCTTTATGGCACATAAGTGCTGTAGGATTCGTAGTTTTAATTTATTAATTGTGCTTCCTACGTAGTGTTTTTTGCAGGGACAGGTCAATCTGTAGACCACATATTTTGATTCACACGTGATGTGGTCAGAGATGCTTTCTGATTTTCCATTCTGGAGTTGGTAGGTCGTGGCATTCAGTCCATGCTCACAGGCTCGACATTTCGCACATTTCCAGAACCCTGGTGTATTGAGCCATGAGATTGTTTTTGGCTCTCGTATCTCCAAATGGCTCTGTGTTAAGATGTCTGCTAGAGAAGCTGTTTTTCGATAGGTGATACTCGGATATGGCGTCAAGGTTTTTCTTAAAGTTTCATCCAACATTAAAATCTCCCAATTCCTGCTAATGGCATGTTTTATTTCTCCGCTTTGATTGTTGAAATCCATGATCAATCGTAAGGTTGTTTCTTCCTGACCTTCTTCCTCTTGTTGTTTTTTTTTTGATGGTCTCAAGAG
The DNA here is from genome assembly GCA_963921515.1 of Calotriton arnoldi. Classification (NCBI taxonomy): domain Eukaryota; kingdom Metazoa; phylum Chordata; class Amphibia; order Caudata; family Salamandridae; genus Calotriton; species Calotriton arnoldi. Next base: position 59,235 of record CAWUFW010012538.1, on the reverse strand, counting down.
ATCGATTCTAGCCTTGAGTTTGACTCTGGACTTGGCGTTCTCAATGACTTCCAGTGGATATCCCTCTCCAAGAAACGGCAGCTCATTTAATTGATTTCACAATCCAAATCAGAGGTTTCAGAGCAGTTCCTCTTAGCCCGCAGCATTTCACCGTAGGGTATGCTCCATTTTAGATTTTGCGGGTGCCCACTGTTTGCATGCAATATACTATTGCATGAGGTGGGCTTTCGATGCATTTTGGTGCATACCCTATATTCTCTGATAAAAACTTCAACGTCTAGGAAAATGATGTTAGATTCACTAATTGTCGACGTGAAGGTTAGATTGTATTTATTCTCATTGAGAGAGTCAATGAAAGTCTGTAAGTCAGCCCGATCCCCTTCCCATACGATGAAGAGATCGTCGATGAATCGACACCAAGTTTTTATTTTCGATTGTTCTTGTCTTTTCAGAGTCTCAGTTTCCCACACTGCCATCAACAGGTTAGCATATGTGGGGGCAAAGGATGTCTGTTGGAAACCGGAGTCCCCGTCCTGTGCCACTGTCACAAATGCGAGACCCGGGACTCCCCACTCAACACTAGGCCAAGTAAGGGCACAGTTTGAGATAGCCCTGCTCACCCCCTTAGTAGCTTGGCACGAGCAGCCAGGCCTATCTCCAAGGCACGAGTGTACAGTATGTGCAACCACGCTCACAGCAACCCAATGGTGACACCACAAATGGACTCCACATGAGTTTGATAAAAACAAGTATAAACTTTATGTAAAAAGATATACGATCAGACCACACGATACATAAGCCAACATATAATAAAGGGTAATATTTGTTCCGGCTGGTTGGTAGGTTCAAATCCCAACCACCGCTTTCAAAATGCTATGCTGGTTGTAATGCTAGAATCACACACGTTGCAATGGACAAACAATAGTGCATTGCGTAATGATACAATCCTGTGCTGGGCACAGGAGAAATAATACAATGCGTCACGATACACCCCGGTACCTGCAATGGGAGACATAATGCAATGCGTACCGCTACAATCATGTACTGCGCAATGAAGGAATAATGCAATGCGTTACACCCCAATCACGTACTTTGCAATGAAGAAATAATGCAATGCGCACCGCTACAATCAGGGACTTTGCAATGAAGGAATAATGCAATACGTAGCTACAATCATGTACTTTGCAATGAAGAAATAATGCAATGCGGGCCGCTACAATCCTGTACTTTGCAAGGGAGAAATAATGCAATGCGTAGCGCTACAATCGTGTACTTCGTTATGCAGAAATAATGTCAGGCGTCCTAAGACAGTCCGGCAGTTTGTTAGCAGCAATATTGGCAATGTGTATTACGACAGTCAGCCTCTTCGATAACAGTTGCCCCCCCACACGTATCAACGATGACACAAAGTACAGCTTCCCACTCTGGCCCCAGTACTGCAGCTCCTGAACGCATTACGGACCCCACTCTGAGCCGAAGCAAAGGCTCATGCCGCCAGAAGGTCTGAGAGGCCGAGAGAGTGTCCCTCTGAGCCCGCGCCCCGCCCAGGCAGTGATCAACGTTACCTGGGGGCGCGACCCCACTCTCCTCTCCTCCTTCAGCAAACTGGGCCTTCCGTGTAGAACTTTCTCAATGGGCCTCAGCCGCTCGGCCTGGCAGCTCAGCTCCTCCGGGCTGCCGGTCCGGGACACGACTGTTAAGAAGGTCTCAGGCGGCCACAGGGCACACGTACCCCACGCCCCTGAGATTACGTTACTCCGGGTGCACTTCACCACAGCACCTTCCGGGTCTCCTCTGGCACGAAGCCACACACACAACGCTGATGGGACTTCACGTCGACTCAGAGTGCACGCTCACCAGGCACTCCTTCCTGCAGTCTCAGTTGGCACCAAGACCCGCACACAACGTTGCAGAGACTCACTTTCTTCCAGTGCACACAATTTATTTATTTATTTAACTCATTTATAAGGCGCACAAATCATCCCCAGGGGGATCTCTCGGCGCCCGAGAAGGAGGCAAATGAGGGAGGAGTATAAAATTCACTCGTTAGAATAGCCAGGTCTTGAGCAACTTTTTAAATTGTGGAAAGTTTGGGCAGGCACGAAGATGTTCGGGGAGCTCGTTCCAAAGTTTGGGGGCCAGATAGGAAAACGCACGACCCCCCATTTTAACTTTCCTTATTCTCCTGCCACAGAGCAGGCTACGATTACTGGATCTAAGTTGTCGCCCAGGTTGGTAGCGTTCAATTTTGTTAGTCAAATAGGACGGGCCCAGACCGTGCAGGGACTTAAAGACCAGGCAGAGTAGCTTAAAAATGGCTCGTTTCCTCACAGGAAGCCAGTGTAAAAGGCGCAGGAGAGGGAGGGAGGGAGTTCGTGCTGGTTTGTTAAGGGCAAGACGGGCTGCAGTATTCTGCACCACCTGAAGCTTGGATAGCAGGTCCTCCCTAATTCCTACCAACAAGGAATTGCCATAATCAAGGCAACTGATAAGGAGTGACTGGATAAGGGTCTTTCTAGCGTTCAGAGGGATCCATGGAAAGATCTTTCTAAGTAACCGCATGGTCCCGTAACAGGTTCCTGCGAGAGTATTTACCTGATCTTCCATTGAAAGCTTATTGTCTATTCTGACCCCTAAGTTCTTAGCCCAGCCCCTAGGGGCAGGTGCTTCTCCTAATTCTGTCGGCCACCAGTCAGCGCTCCACAGTTCTTCAGCCTTGCCGAACAACAAAATCTCAGTTTTAGAGGAGTTGAGTTGTAAAAAGTGCTTCCTCATCCAACTGGCAATGCTCGTCATACAGGAAATAAATTTAGCCTTGGTTTCTGCGGGGTTGTTCTCAATGTGTACTATCAATTGCGTATCATCAGCGTAGGAGATGGTTTCAAACCCATGATTTCTGATGATAGAGGCCAAGGGAGCGACATAAAGATTGAACAGCGTGGGGCTCAGTATAGAGCCCTGTGGAACCCCCTTGTCCACTACAGTTGTATGTGACACAAATGAGTCCAACTGAACACATTGTGTTCTGTCGGACAAGTAACTCTGAATCCAGTTAAAAGCCGGGCCTCTGACACCAATCTCTCGAAGCCTGTTCAACAAGATACGATGAGAGATGGTGTCAAAGGCCACCGACAAGTCAAGCAACACTAACATGACTGGAGAGTCCTTGTCCAGTGACATCCTGAGCGTGTCCGTGACCTCTAGTAGAGCAGCCTCGGTGCTATAAGATGCACGGAAACCAGACTGAGATGGATATAGTATTTTATTGTGTTCTAAATAACTCAGCCGATCACCCCCACAGTCCCAGGTTGCACCAAAGCATGCACACTGCTTCACTGAGACTTACTCCAACTCCGGTGCCCCGATATCCAGGCGCTCTTCACCAATGCCTTCGGCAGCACCCCGACACGCTCACCGTGTCCGAGCCTCACTTCTCCTCCGGTGCACTAGACGACCAGGCGCTCTTTACCAGCGCCTCCGGTGCACCACGACACGCACCCTGCGCATCCGAGACTCACTCCACTTCCGATGCACACGTTGACCAGGCGCTCCTCACCAACGCCTCCTGCGCACCACGACACGCACCCAGCGCGTCCGAGACTCACTTCTCCTCTGATGCACCCGCCGACCAGGCGCTCTTCACTAGTGCCCGCGGTGCACCACAACACGCACCCTGCGCGTCCGAGTCTCACGTCACCTCCGATGCACACGCTGACCAGGCGCTCTTCACCAACGCCTGCTGTGCACCACGACACGCACCCAGCGCGTCCGAGGCTCACTTCACCTTCGGTGCACACGTTGACCAGGCGCTCTTCACCATGTCTCCTGTACACCACGACACGCACCCAGCGCATCCGAGTCTCACTCCGTGTGTCCAAGATCACAGGGCACACCTTCCGAGGGTCTCAAGCTGCCACAACACGCGCCTACTGCATCGCTTGAAACTTCTCCGGAAACTTTTATGTTCCTGTGTTTCCAAACAGGGAGCCAGCTCACCTCGGACCCTTGGGGGGTAACAAGACACAGCACAAAGCACAGTCTTCTTCAAGCAGGGGGACCCAGCGCACACAGCACAGTCCCAACAGCCTCTTCCTTGGTTAGAACAGCAAACTGCAGACCAGCCCCAGATCACGAAGCAAGGGTTGGTCCTTCCCCAGCAGTCTCTTCAGTTGTTCCTTCCTTAGCAGAGGTTCCTCTTGACCACGAAATGGGTACAAGCCTTTTCAGTCTCAATCCATTTCTATTCCATTCCCCCCGTTCAGGGGTCTCAGCTCTCCTAGTTATACCCCTAAACGTCTTTGAAGTTCGTTTGTGCTCAGGGGTCCTTGACCCCTCCCTAAATCAGTTCTGGGTGTCTCCCTCCCAGTGTCACCTTTCTCCCTTTGATACTGGGGGTCTGGATCCTTAATCACTCAGCAGGACATGGGTCAATTGTTTTATAGCCGCAACCCAGGCCTCTTCACCTCCTGGTGCTTTTCCTTGCCTGCTCTCCAGCTGCAGGTCAACATGGTGCCATTTCAACCCCTCCCTGGGTCAAGACCTCCCCCGGCTCCTCTCCCCTCTCAGATCCAGACAGTCAATCCACATTCAGCAGAGACACACAGAAATGCTTAAAGCACAAAACTCAGCCACTTTCTAAAAGTGTGGCTTCTGAACACACAATGACAAAACCACTTTCATAGAAAGATGTGTTATGACGCTGTGAGTTCATACATACTAAATTTCACCTCTCCATTTTAAACTGATGGGAAACTAGGCTAACAAACACAATACCCAGCCTCCCCATTCTGTACTATGGGCAGAATGGCCTTTCACCAGTGAAAAATGAAATGGAGCATTTTCCACTGTCAGGACATAACACACACCTCAGTATATGTCCTGCCTTTTACTTACACTGCACCCTGCCCAGGGGCTACCCGGGACCTACCACAGGGGTGCCCACTGTGTACGCAAAGGGAAAGTAAGGCCTGACAAGTGGTTACACTTGTCAGGACAACATGCTAACTTAGCAAACTGCGCGCAGGCCCTACACTGCAGGCCTGAGTTCCCTTCTCCGCGCACCTTTGCATTACTAGCCCTGGCACACACAGTGCACATCACTAGGGACTTTACTAGTAAGGCAACATACCAATCATGGCCAACCAATCACCATTACACTTTACACAGGGAACACTTGTACTTTGACACTGATCAGCAGTGGCAAAGTACCCACAGCATCTAAATTGGCAACTCTATGTCAGGAAAATGGTCTACGGGGAAAGCAAAAAGTTTAGGGAACTTTAGCCAAAAAGGCCAAGTCCTACATATATATATATATATTCCTCATGCTCTCTCTTGTGCGTGTACCGCTGCCGCCAGAACGAAAGTCACGTTGCCTCACGGGACCCCACAAGAGTAGGTCCATGTAATATATCCAATTTATCCTCTCAACAAGGACGACGACACCATGTGCAGTTGTTAAACTTCATTTATTTGGCCAATATCATACGCGTTTCGGCTGCCCAGCAGCCTTGCTCACTGATAACACAGCAGTGAGAGCGGCCATTTTTAAATATCAATCGTGATCGTGTCACGTGAAAACTACACCCAAATGATAGTGAGAATAGACTCGTAGTTTTTTTGTGCATTCTCAATTCATACAGTGGCAAATCAAAATTGCAATTATTACAAATATATGAATAAAATTCATTTTCATTATTCCTAAAAAGGATTCACTCCATATTTACATTTTACATGTTTTTCTGAACATTTAAAATTTCAATAGTTCAACGGCTGTAGTACCGGTGTGATAAAATCACTCCAAATCATCACATCATATTCTTATCCTCATAAAACCCCAGTGGGTATACTGAAAGTTGTAGTCAAGCCCAAGTGGGCAAATAAGCCCAAAAACATTACATAAACTTTTTATGGAGTATACTAATTACATTTATCGCCGCCCTAGTGGGCTCATTCCATTGCCCCTCTTCTGTTAAATTTATTTTGTCACTTCTGAGTCTTATCCATGACCCATAACATACCCCAAAAAACAAATTTCATACAGTTAAAACCTTTGCGATCATGAATTTATAGGCAGAATCGAATTATATTTTTACTTTTTTACTTTTATAGATGCGTGTTCATATCTTCCTCTACATTAAGACCTTCTGGCTGCTTAGAATTTAATTCAATAATGTATCGTGACTCTAATCTTCTCAGTTTCTTTTCTCTGTTTCCTCTACGTACATTATCTGCCACTGCATCGATTACATAATATGTAAGACCTTTGGCATCTTTTGCGTGAAAACGTTCAAAATGGCGGGCGACTGGATATGTACGTTCGCCATTTTTGATGCCCTAATATGCTGCAAAATTCTCTTATGGACTTCCAGAATAGTACTGCCAACGTACCGCAGGCCACACGGGCACTGCAGCACGTAGACAGCAAACTCTGTTTTGCAGCTATATTTTCCTTTGATTTTTTTCATCATTCTGGACAATCCTGATCTATAATGATTCATGTTGACACCATACAAACAAGCCTTGCATTTTGTACATTTTAGAAATCCCTGACTCTGGCTCAACCATGTTGTCTTTGGTTGTGCTTTTTTCAGGGTATTACTAACCAATGCCTGTTTGAACGATCTGACACGTCTAAAAGTCACCTGCGGTCTGCGTGGCACCTCCTTTCTCAGAACCGAGTCATTTTTAATTACATGCCAGTGTTTGCTTAAGATGCTTTGCAACATACCATGTTGTGTACTAAATGTCGTTATCATCCGATACTGATTTTTTGTATCTTTCATTTTCTTTTTCTTTTCGTCTTTTACAAACAATATTTCCTCTCTCTTTCTTTTGGAAGCTCTACATACTGCATTGTTCACCCACTCATCAGGATAGCCTCGGCAAATGAATCTTTCTTTCAAGTTTATAAGTTGTGACTCTATTTCAGCCTCCTCACTACAGTTACGTTTGGTTCTTAAACATTCCCCAAACGGGATGCTTCTTTTCAGGTTAATTGGATGGAAACTTGTCGCATGAAGCAACGTGTTCCCAGAGGATGGTTTTCTGTACAGCTTAGTTTCTACCTTCCCTTCTTTGATATATATTGTAAGATCAAGGAAGTTGACACTTGTTTTGCTCACATCACTCGTGAAGCTAAGATTCAAATCATTCTGTTGAATCCTACTGATAAAATTCTTCACTTGATCCTCAGTGCCCTTCCAGACCAAAAACAAATCGTTGATAAATCGACTCCAATGTAAAATATGTTCTTCCCATTCCACCTGGTACTGCGTCCAAATCACCTGCTCCTCCCACCAGCCCATATGCAAATTCGCATAGCTGGGGGCGAAGCAGGTGGCGTCCTTGTTGAGAGGATAAATTGGATATATATATATATATATATTCACTGAAAAAACCATAGGTTTTAGGGACAGTTATAGTTAGTTGGACATTGCACTCGTACAAAACCCGTGAAATTCCCCTGTTATAGTTAGTTCAGCTAACTATAACTCGCGCCCCCGCAATGCACTGCTGATGACGTCACATATTACATCACTCATGACATGGTCAGTGACATCACTGATGACATCACTGATGACATCTCAAATGACATCACTGATGACATCATCCAGTGACTGTGTTTCTGTAAAGTTTAAATATGTTTAATATATATAGGGAAAGGCGTATTGAAGAATGAGTAGGTGTATAAGTGTCTGAATGGATGATTTAGTACGTGAGTGACTGACTCTACAAGTGAGTGATTAAACGTATCTTACTGAATGCATGGGTTAGTGACTAAACTGTGTGAATGTCTGTATCCGTCTGTTTGTTGGTGTGTAAGTGGATGCATGGATTTGCGAATAGCTACATGAGTGTCTATATGGGTTATTGATTGGTTCTCTGAGTATCTGTATGGCTGCCTGAGTGTTTGTGTGGGTGGGGTGTGTGTGACTCTATACATAGATGTGTGAGTGGGGGATTCACTGGGTGCATGATTTCAAGAGTGCATCTGTGATGGACTGCTTGGGTGGGTGAGTGTGTGTATGGGTGTGTTAGTGAGTGAATGTATATCTCAGTGGTACATGTGCGAGTAACTACATATGTAAAAGGCAGTATATATGTGTGTTAGAGTATTTAAATGGCTATAAGTGAGAGTGTGTTATTGTGAGAGTGGCTGTATGGATGCGTGTGTGCTTGAATCAGTTATTGTATAAGAGCGTAAGAATGTGCTAGTATTTGTATGAGTAAGTGAGCTGGTGTGTGTATAACTGTATAGGTGAGTAAATGGGTGTGTGATTAATTTTTTGCATGACTGACTAGGTGTGTGAGTACCTCTATGGATGAGTGGCGGTGTGTGAGTGTTTATATAGGTGTATGAGTGCATATGATAGTCCTGTACTGAGTGACTGTAAGTATGAGTGACTGTACAGGTGAGTGAGTGGATGTGTGTGTAGACCTAAGAATCAGTGAGTGGGTATGTAGTTTTTGGTGTTGGAGTGTCTATGGTTTTGAGAATGGCAGTCTGTAATTTAGAGTGGGTGTATCAAAAGTTATATTAGGGTGTGAGAAGATGCATGAAATTATCACATGGATGATGTCATCAGTGATGTCATTTGAGATGTCATCAGTGATGTCATCAGTGATGTCACTGACCATGTCATGAGTGATGTAATACGTGACGTCATCAGCAGTGCATTGCGGGCGCGAGTTATAGTTAGCTGAACTAACTATAACAGGGGAATTTCACGGGTTTTGTACGAGTGCAATGTCCAACTAACTATAACTGTCCCTAAAACCTATGGTTTTTTCAGTGAATTTCAAAGGTTTTTTAAATGCTAATTTCTAACTATAATGTGTCTGAAACCTATGGTTTTTTCAGTGAATTTCAAAGGTTTTTTAAATGCTAATTTCTAACTATAACGTGCCTGAAACCTATGGTTTTTTCAGTGAATTTCAAAGGTTTTTAAATGCTAATTTCTAACTATAACGTGCCTGAAACCTATGGTTTTTTCAGTGAATTTCAAAGGTTTTTTAAATGCTCATTTCTAACTATAACGTGCATGAAACCTATGATTTTTAAGTGAATTTCAAAGGTTTTTTAAATGCTAGTTTCTAACTATGCCAACAGAGGTAGGACATGTGAAGAAAGAAGAAAACGCACAGAATGTAGCAAAAGATGTGCAGAAAGAACCAACAGAGGAGCAGAAAGAGGCCTTGTTGCAAAATCATCCTGTGCCCACAACTTTTTCAGACGGGTACTGGTGGTAACTGACTCTGACTAACCAGAGCCAGTGCGCGTTTGCACAGTGGTGAAGGGAGGGGGCCTGAGGTGACATGTGTGCAAACGCGCCCCGTGGCGCGTTTTAAGTTGCGGGATTAAGTCCCCTTGAATCCTGAGGGTCCCTGGGGCCCAACTAGTCCCCCAGGTACCTACAGTTAGGACCACAGAGCTGAGTTGCAGAGAGGCGTTCCGAGGCCACGCACCTTTTTCACCTCTCTGCAACGCAACTCTGTTGTGCTTACTGAAGGTACCTGGTGGGCTAGTTGGCCCCAGGATTCAAAGGAATTAACTCCCCAAATTAAAACGCACCACAGGGCGTGTTTGCGCACATGTCACCTGAGGCCCCGCCCCCTCCCTTCACCACTGTGCAAGCGCGCCCCGTGGCGCGTTTTAAGTTGGGGGATTAGGTCACCTTGAATCCTGAGAGTCCCTGGGGCCCAACTAGCCCACCAGGTACTTCCAGTAAGCACCACAGGCCTGCGTTGCAACGCCTGTAACAAATTGTGCAGTTGTGTTTAGGTAGTGAAGAGGGTCGTGCTGGGGGTAGTGTTTTAGGGTTTAGGGTAGTGCAGTGGTGTTTGTGTAGTGTAGGGGGTCATGCTGGGGGTAGATTTAGGGTTTAGGGTAGTGCAGTGGTGTTTGGGTAGTGTAGGGAGTCGTGCTGGGGGAGTGTTTTAGGGTTTAGGGTAGTACAGTGGTGTTTGGGTAGTTTAGGGGTCGTGCTGGGGTTAGTGTTTTAGGGTTTTAGGGTTTAGGGTAGTGCAGTGGTGTTTGGGTAGTGTAGGGGATACTGCTGGGGGTAGTGTTTTAGGGTTTAGGGTAGTGCAATGGTGTTTGGGTAGTGTAGGGGTACTGCTGGGGGTAGTGTTTTAGGGTTTAGGGTAGTGCAGTGGTGTTTGGGTAGCGTAGGGGTACTGCTGGGGGTAGTGTTTTATGGTTTAGGGTAGTGCAGTGGTGTTTGGGTAGTGTAGGGGTTCATGCTGGGGTAGTTTTTTAGGGTTTAGGGCAGTGCAGTGGTGTTTGTGTAGTGTAGGAGGTCGTGTTTTAGGGTTTAGGGTAGTGCAGTGGTCTTTGGGTAGTGTAGGGAGTCGTGCGGGGGTATTGTTTTAGAGTTTAGGGTAGTGCAGTGGTCTTTGGGTAGTGTAGGGGTTGTGCGGGGGTAGTGTTTTAGGGATTAGGGTAGTGCATTGGTATTTGGGTAGTGTAGGGGGTCATGCGGGGGTAGTGTTTTAGGGTTTAGGGCAGTGCAGTGGTGTTCGGGTAGTGTAGGGGGTCGTGCTGGGGGAGTGTTTTAGGGTTTAGGGCAGTGCAGTCGTGTTTGGGTAGTGTAGGGGTCGTGCTGGGGGGTATTTTAGGGTTTAGGGTAGTGCAGTGGTGTTCGGGTAGTGTAGGGGTCATGCTGGGGGTAGTGTTCTAGGGTTTAGGGCAGTGCAGTGGTGTTCGGGCAGTGTAGGGGGTCGTGCTGGGGGTGGTGTTTTAGGGTTTAGGGCAGTGCAGTGGTGTTCGGACAGTGTAGGGGTCGTGCTGGGGGTGGTGTTTCAGGGTTTAGGGCAGTGCAGTGGTGTTCGGGCAGTGAAGGGGGTCATGCAGGGGTGGTGTTTCAGGGTTTAGGGCAGTGCAGTGGTTTTCGGGCAGTGTAGGGGGTCGTGCAGGGGTGGTGTTTCAGGGTTTAGGGCAGTGGTGTTCGGGCAGTGTAGGGGGTCATGCTGGGGGTGGTGTTTCATGGTTTGGGGCAGTGCAGTGGTGTTCGAGCAGTAAAGGGGTCATGCTGGGGGTGGTGTTTCAGGGTTTAGGGCAGTGCAGTGGTGTTCCGGCAGTGTAGGGGGTCGTGCAGGGGGTGGTGTTTCAGGGTTTAGTGCAGTGGTGTTCGGGCAGTGTAGGGGTCGTGCTGGGGTGGTGTTTCAGGGTTTAGGGCAGTGCAGTGGTGTTCGGGCAGTGTAGGGTGTCGTGCTGAGGGTGGTGTTTCAGGGTTTAGGGCAGTGCAGTAGTGTTTGGGCAGTGTAGGGGGTCGTGCTGGGGGAGTGTTTTAGGGTTTAGGGCAGTGCAGTCGTGTTCGGGTAGTATAGGGGTCGTGCTGGTGGGAGTATTTTAGGGTTTAGGGTAGTGCAGTGGTGTTCGGGTAGTGTAGGGGGTCATGCTGGGGGTAGTGTTCTAGGGTTTAGGGCAGTGCAGTGGTGTTCGGGCAGTGTAGGGGGTCGTGCTGGGGGTGGTGTTTTAGGGTTTAGGGTAGTGCAGTGGTGTTCGGGCAGTGTAGGGGGTCGTCTTGGGGGTGGTGTTTCAGGGTTTAGGGCAGTGCAGTGGTGTTCGGGCAGTGTAGGGGGTCGTGCAGGGGTGGTGTTTCAGGGTTTAGGGCAGTGCAGTGGTGTTCGGGCAGTGTAGGGGGTCGTGCAGGGGTGGTGTTTCAGAGTTAGGGCAGTGGTGTTCGGGCAGTGTAGGGGGTCATGCTGGGGGTGGTGTTTCAGGGTTTAGGGCAGTGCAGTTGTGTTCGGGCAGTGTAGGGGGTCGTGCTGGGGGTGGTGTTTCAGGGTTTAGGGCAGTGCAGTGGTGTTCGGGCAGTGTAGGGGGTCGTGCTGGGGCTGGTGTTTCAGGGTTTAGGGCAGTGCAGTGGTGTTCGGGCAGTGTAGGGGGTCGTGCTGGGGCTGGTGTTTCAGGGTTTTGGGCAGAGCAGTGGTGTTTGGGCAGTGTAGGGGGTCATGCTGGGGGTGGTGTTTAGGGTTTAGAGCAGTGCAGTGGTGTTTGGGCAGTGTAGGGGGTCTTGCTGGGGGTGGTGTTTCAGGGTTTAGGGCAGTGCAGTGGTGTTCGGGCAGTGTAGGGGGTCTTGCTGGGGGTGGTGTTTCAGGGTTTAGGGCAGTGGTGTTCGGGCAGTGTAGGGGGTCTTGCTGGGGGTGATGTTTCAGGGTTTAGGGCAGTGCAGTGGTGTTCGGGCAGTGTAGGGGGTCTTGCTGGGGGTAGTGTTTCAGGGTTTAGGGCGGTGCAGTGGTGTTCGTGCAGTGTAGGGGGTCGTGCTGGGGGTGGTGTTTCAGGGTTTAGGGCAGTGCAGTAGTGTTCGGGCAGTGTAGGATGTCGTGCAGGGGGTGGTGTTTCAGGGTTTAGGGCAGTGCAGTGGTGTTCTAGCAGTGTAGGGGGTCATGCTGGGGGTGGGGTTTCAGGGTTTAGGGCAGTACAGTGGTGTTCGGCAGTGTAGGGGGTCGTGCAGGGGGTGGTGTTTCAGGGTAGTGCAGTGGTGTTCGGGCAGTGTAGGGGGTCGTGCTGGGGCTGGTGTTTCAGGGTTTAGGGCAGTGCAGTGGTGTTCGGGCAGTGTAGGCGGTCGTGCTGGGGCTGCTGTTTCAGGGTTTAGGGCAGTGCAGTGGTGTTCGGGCAGTGTAGGGGGTCTTGCTGGGGGTGATGTTTCAGGGTTTAGGGTAGTGCAGTGGTGTTCGGGCAGTGTAGGGGGTCATGCAGGGGCTGGTGTTTCAAGGTTTAGGGCAGTGCAGTGGTGTTCGGGCAGTGTACGGGGTCGTGCTGGGGCTGGTGTTTCAGGGTTTTGGGCAGAGCAGTGGTGTTCGGGCAGTGTAGGGGGTCATGCTCGGGGTAGTGTTTCAGGGTTTAGGGCAGTGCAGTGGTGTTCGGGCAGTGTAGGGGTCGTGCTGGGGGTGGTGTTTCAGGGTTTAGGTCAGTGGTGTTCGGGCAGTGTAGGGGGTCTTGCTGGGGGTGATGTTTCAGGGTTTAGGGCAGTGCAGTAGTGTTCGGGCAGTGTAGGGGGTCTTGCTGGGGGTAGTGTTTCAGGGTTTAGGGCAGTGCAGTGGTGTTCGGGCAGTGTAGGGGGTCATGCTGGGGGTGGAGTTTCAGGGTTTAGGGCAGTGCAGTGGTGTTAGGGCAGTGTAGGGGGTCGTGAAGGGGGTGGTGTTTCAGAGTTTAGGGCAGTGCAGTGGTGTTCGGGCAGTGTAGGGGGTCATGCAGGGGCTGGTGTTTCAGGGTTTAGGGCAGTGCAGTGGTGTTCGGGCAGTGTAGGGGGTCGTCCTGGGGGTAGTGTTTTAGGGTTTAGGGTAGTGCAGTGGTGCTTGTGTAGTGTAGGGGGTCGTGCTGGGGGTAGTGTTTTAGGGTTTAGGGTAGTGCAGTGGTGTTTGTGTAGTGTAGGGGGTCATGTTTTAGGGTAGTGCAGTGGTGTTTGGGTAGTGTAGGGGGTCGTGCTGGTGGTAGTGTTTTAGGATTTAGGTTAGTGCAGTGGTGTTTGGGTAGTGTAGGGGTCGTGCTGGGGGTAGTGTTTTAGGGTTTAGGATAGTGCAGTGGTGCTTGTGTAGTGTAGGGGGTCGTGCTGGGGGTAGTGTTTTAGGGTTTAAGGTAGTGCAGTGGTGTTTTTGTAGTGTAGGGGGTCATGTTTTAAGATGCAATGCTCCAATACCTGACCAGTCTGCACTACATAAAACTGAAAAAAACTAAAAATAAAAAGTGTTTTGCACACTTTTGTCATTGGGCTATATGTGGGCTACATCTGGGTAATATTTGTGCTACATTTGGGCTCTTTTTTCACTGGTGGCCATCTTGGAAGACTTCTTTGTTATGAAGTTTCCTAATTTCTTCATTTACTGCAGTCTTCTCAGTAGGAAATGCTTTCAGTTTTTTACTTTGATTCCATCAAGAAGGCATTCAGATGTGTCTCACATCTGCCATAAATTCAGAATGTTAGCACTCTAGTTGCTCATTAGATCACTGGAGTAAAGCTACTGCTCACCAGGGAGTTAACTGGTAGTCTGCTGCTGGTATTGAAAGTGATTGTTTCAGTCTGCATGTCAGAATTTTCTAATGAAATAGAAGAGGATATGAGATCTCACTTAAAACATGCCCTAATTTTTCTTTCTGCAGCACTAACCATAATTTCTATTTCAAAAAGAACCCCTCATTTTGTTCCTTTTTAAATTAAATGTTTTAAGTGTTACCGGTTTATTCCAATCAAGATGGCTTCAGGTGTGCCATACTTTTGTCATAAGTAAGGCTGTTAGCGCTCTAGTTGTTCTTTAGAACACTCTGGGAAGCTGCAGTAGAACACAAAGGCATCAACTGGCAGGCTGCTCCTGTTCAAATATAACAGGAAGATATTTGAGATCACACTTGAAATATGTCCTAATTTTTCTTTCTACAGCACTAACCATAATTTCTATGACAAAATGAACCCCCTCATTTTGTTCCTTTTTAAATTAAATGTTTTAAGTGTTACCAGTTTATTCCAATCAAGATGGCTTCAGGTGTGCCATACTTTTGTCATAAGTAAGGCTGTTAGCACTCTAGTTGTTCTTTAGAACACTCTGGGAAGCTGCAGTAGAACACAAAGGCATCAACTGGCAGGCTGCTCCTGTTGAAATATAACAGGAAGATATTTGAGATCACACTTGAAACATGTCCTAATTTTTCTTTCTACAGCACTAACCATAATTTCTATGACAAAATGAACCCCATCATTTTGTTCCTTTTTAAATTAAATTGTTTAAGTGTTACCAGTTTATTCCAATCAAGATGGCTTCAGGTGTGCCATACTTTTGTCATAAGTAAGGCTGTTAGCACTCTAGTTGTTCTTTAGAACACTCTGGGAAGCTGCAGTAGAACGCAAAGGAATCAACTGACAGTCTCTGCCCTTGTTGGATGTACATGTTTTACTGAGAATGTCAGACTTCATTCTCACATGAGTGAGAAAGATAATGTGAATTTACAGAAAGTATGCTCTCATTTTAGCTTCTGGAGCACCTTCCAAACCTCCATGGGACAAGCATGAGAAAAGTGTTCTCTCAAACATGATTCATGATATCCCAGCAGAAGGTTTTTCACATGGTAAAATCACCTTAGAATACACCACAATTCCTAAAATTAGTATGGTACCATCAACAAATAAATTCTAATGTAACTAAAGCCTGTTATCACCCTTTATAGTTCTCCTTTTGGTGACCCTCAAAATCTTCTATTCACTACAATGCATTTCAATGAGGTACTATCATTTATATTGGTCCTAAGATGGCTGCCAGCAATTCCAGGATGAAGTGCTGACAGCCAATCAGATCTCACGATGACATGTGTGGTTAGGCTCCGCCCAGATATATATGTGACTTTACTTTTGAGTTTCTCAGGAACTACTGAACGGATTTACACCATTTAAGCAAAAGGCACGACACTGAACCAAGGGCTACCTCTTTGCCAAATTTGGTGTAATTCCGTTCAGCAGTTCGGGCTGTAGCTGCGACTAAAGGTTCCTATGGAAAAATGAATGGGGAAAACGCGTTTTGGGACCCCCATTTTTTCTCGGCCCCTGCTTGACGTATCACCCCGAGACTTTCAGGATAGGAGCGGACCGGAGCGCCCCAACAAGTTGGAAACTTTCGCGAAGATTCGTCAACCGGCGCCAACGTTATTTCAAATAGAATGTCGCGGATTTCCTATGGATAATAGGTTTTAACTATAACTATCTACTGGCGACCGCCAGTAGATAATATATATATATGTATATATATATATATATTACCTACTGGCGGTCACCAGTAGGTAGTTATAGTTAGGACCTCGTTTCTATTCAAAAAGCGTTTTTTCTTTTCCCAATAACTTTGGCGCCGGTTGACGAATCTTCGTGAAATTTTCAAAACTAGTGGGGCGCTCCGGTCAGCTCCTGTCTTGAAAGTTTTGGGGTGATTCGTCAAGCAGGGGCCGAGAGAAAAGGGGGTCCCAAAACGCGTTTTTCCCATGTTAATTTCCATAGGAAACTTTAGACAAAGCTACAGCCCGAACTTCTGAACGGAATTACACCAAATTTGGCAAAAAGATAGCCCTTGGTTCAGAAAGAGCCCTTTTTTTAAAATGGTGTAAATCCGTTCAGTAGTTTTTGAAATATTAAAGGAAAATAAAGGAAAAAGAAATATCGATATCTGGGCGGAGCCTAACCACACATGTCATCGTGAAATCTGACTGGCTGTCAGCACTTCATCCAGGAAATGCTGGCAGCCATCTTGGGACTAGGTTGAACCAGAGTCATAAGAAAACAGTTAAACAATGATGAAAAACAAGAAAAGGGGGCAGGGTAGGAACACCCTGACCCCCTGGGCCTGCTCAGGGGGTCCCACAAGGACCCCCAGCCCAAAAACATTTTAAGAAACATCCGAATTTGCGCTGGGTGCGCGAATCCGGAATAAAAAATAAAAAACAAGCATTGGCATCGCCAATAGGTCTCGCCGTTGGGACCTTATAAGTGTTTAGCCAGAGATATTGACAATGTTTCTAAGGTATGTTGTAGAGAGAGAGAGAGAGAGACTGACTGACTGAGAGAGAGACTGACTGACTGAGAGAGAGACTGACTGAGAGAGAGACTGACTGACAGAGAGAGACTGACTGACAGAGAGACTGACAGAGAGAGAGAGAGACTGACAGAGAGAGAGAGAGACTGACTGAGAGAGAGGTACTGACTGAGAGAGAGAGACTGAACGACAGAGAGAGACTGACTGACAGAGAGAGACTGACTGAGAGAGAGACTGACAGAGAGAGAGAGAGACTGACAGAGAGAGAGAGACTGACTGACTGAGAGAGAGAGACTGACTGACTGAGAGAGAGACTGACTGACTGAGAGAGAGACTGACTGACAGAGAGAGACTGACAGAGAGAGACTGACAGACAGAGAGAGACTGACTGACTGAGAGAGAGATACTGACTGACTGAGGTAGAGAGAGACTGACTGACTGAGAGAGACTGACTGACTGAGAGAGACTGACTGAGAGAGAGAGACTGACTGAGAGAGAGAGACTGACTGACAGAGAGACTGACTGACAGGGAGACTGACCGACAGAGACTGACTGACTGAGAGAGAGACTGACTGACTGAGAGAGAGACTGACTGACAGAGAGAGACTGACTGACAGAGAAAGAGAGAGAGACTGACTGACTGAGATAGACTGACTGACTGAGAGAGACTGACTGACTGAGAGAGAGACTGACTGAGAGAGTGACTGACTGAGAGAGAGACTGACTGAGAGAGTGACTGACTGAGAGAGACTGACTGACTGAGAGACTGACTGACTGAGACTGACAGAGAGTCTGACTGAATGAGAGAGAGACTGACTGACAGAGAGACTGACTGAGAGAGAGAGAGACTGACTGAGAGAGAGAGACTGACTGAGAGAGAGAGACTGACTGAGAGAGACTGACTGAGCGGGACTGACTGAGAGAGACTGGCAGAGAGGGAGACTGACTGACAGAGAGAGAGACTGACTGACTGAGACTGACAGAGAGCGAGACTGACTGACTGAGAGAGAGACTGACTGACTGAGAGAAAGACTGACTGACAGAGAGACTGACTGACAGAGAGACTGACTGACTGAGAGAGACTGACTGACTGAGACTGACACAGAGAGAGACACGGACTGACAGAGATAGAGAGACTGAATGAGAGAGAGACTGAGTGACTGAGAGAGAGACTGACTGAGAGAGACTGACTGACTGAGAGAGACTGACTGAGAGAGAGAGACTGACTGAGAGAGAGAGAGAGACTGACTGACAGAGAGACTGACTGATAGAGAGACTAACTGACAGAGACTGACTGACTGACTGACAGAGACTGCCTGACTGAGAGAGAGACTGACTGACTGAGAGAGAGACTAACTGACAGAGAGAGACTGACTGATAAAGAGAGAGACTGACGGACTGAGAGAGACTGACTGACAGAGAGAGAGACTGACTGAGAGAGTGACTGACTGAGAGAGAGACTGACTGAGAGAGTGACTGACTGAGAGAGACTGACTGACTGAGAGACTGACTGACTGAGACTGACAGAGAGACTGACTGAATGAGAGAGAGACTGACTGACAGAGAGACTGACTGAGAGAGAGAGAGACTGACTGAGAGAGAGAGACTGACTGAGAGAGAGAGACTGACTGAGAGAGACTGACTGAGCGGGACTGACTGAGAGAGACTGGCAGAGAGGGAGACTGACTGACAGAGAGAGAGACTGACTGACTGAGACTGACAGAGAGCAAGACTGACTGACTGAGAGAGAGACTGACTGACTGAGAGAAAGACTGACTGACAGAGAGACTGACTGACAGAGAGACTGACTGACTGAGAGAGACTGACTGACTGAGACTGACAGAGAGAGAGAGAGACACGGACTGACAGAGATAGAGAGACTGAATGAGAGAGAGACTGACTGACTGAGAGAGAGACTGACTGACTGAGAGAGAGACTGCCTGAGAGAGACTGACTGACTGAGAGAGACTGACTGAGAGAGAGAGACTGACTGAGAGAGAGAGAGACTGACTGACAGAGAGACTGACTGATAGAGAGACTGACTGACAGAGACTGACTGACTGACTGACTGACAGAGACTGCCTGACTGAGAGAGAGACTGACTGACTGAGAGAGAGACTAACTGACAGAGAGAGACTGACTGATAAAGAGAGAGACTGACGGACTGAGAGAGACTGACTGACTGAGAGAGAGACTGACTGACAGAGAGAGAGACTGACTGACAGAGGGAGAGACTTACTGACAGAGAGAGAGACTGACTGAGAGAGAGACTGACTGAGAGAGTGACTGACTGAGAGAGACTGACTGACTGAGAGACTGACTGACAGAGAGACTGACTGAATGAGAGAGAGACTGACTGAGAGAGAGAGACTGACTGAGAGAGAGAGAGACTGATTGAGAGAGAGAGACTGACTGAAAGAGAGACTGACTGAGAGAGACTGACTGACTGAGAGAGACTGACTGAGAGAGACTGACAGAGAGAGACTGACTGACAGAGAGAGAGACTGACTAACTGTGACTGACAGAGAGAGAGACTGACTGACAGAGAGAGACTGACTGACTGAGAGAGAGACTGACTGACTGACAGAGAGACTGACAGACAGAGAGAGACTGACTGAGAGAGAGAGACTGACTGACTGAGAGAGAGACTGACTGACTGAGAGAGAGATTGACTGACTGAGAGAGAGACTGACTGACAGAGAGAGACTGACAGAAAGAGAGAGACTGACTGTGAGAAGTTGGCCTGGCATATGCTGTCCACTAATTATAGTGGGCACCTTGCACCAGTCCAAACAACCCCTTATTGGAGATAGGTTAAAGACAACCTTCTTGAAAGCTATCCTAGTGGTAGCTATGGAGAGCAGCCTTCAGGCTAAGTCTTGAAGGAATGTAAAGCAGCTTGTTTTACCAGTCTATAATCTCTTGAGTGACCAATTGAAAGAGCACCACACCAGGTATATATTCAAAATATATGTATTTATTGCTAAACACACCCCTCTAGTCTCTTTATGAGGCTAGAGTTCGAAGTACACAAGTTATAAGTTATTTAAACACAGTAATAGTACAAATACACGTTTGGGCCCTAGGGGCGTACCAAACCATATACCAATAAAGTGGTATAAGAACCACGACTGAACTAGACACTAGGCCTAGAGCCTCTAGAAGTGCTTGGACCACAAGGAACCAACCAAGGTAGTGACACAGGGGACCCACGGGGGACGCGTGCAGTGTAAATACAGAACCGCGATACGCCGTTAACTTCTATGGAGAAAGTCGTGATTGGGAAATTAGAGAAAAGGGACACTTAAAAGAGGACTTGGACCAAACCCTTTGAGATCTAGGACTTTGAAGAGTCTCTACCCACGGGAGCACCAGAGTACTCGTGTTACCTCACCCAGGGAAGCCGGGTGCATAGGTGCCTTTCGGGGTCGGTTTTCGTCGTCGATTTGAATGGCGATCTGCTGCAAAGTGCTGCTGGCGACCAAGTGAAAAGTGTCCGGGTGGATCCAAGAGTGGATCGGAGTTCTGAAGAACCTGAAAGCAGAGGGGACAGAGTCTGGGTCACTAGCCAGTGACCAGGAAGGTGATGGACAGATGCCCACCGATGTCGAGTGCTTCAGGTGTGTTGACGGTCGTCTTGTCTCTTCATCCACGAGGTCCAGGAGGCGTTGTTGGCGACCAGGAGCAGGATTCGGGCTGGTACACGATGTCTGTCGAGTGCTGAGGTGTCGGCGACCGGATTGGACCCAACAAGCCTTGGCAACGGCAAGTCTCAATGCAGAGGAAGATCGTCGATGGTGCAGACCAGCAAGGTCTGGGGAACTCACCCAGTGAGGGTAAGTGAGGGCAGGCCTGGAGCAACGAGGATGCCAAGATAGAAAAAGATTGGCTTTCATTAAGGGCTACTAGCCAACGGGCTAGCGACCGCAAAGGAGCCTCGTGACACCGCACGTGGATCTGGCTCACAGGACACTCGTGGAGTGGAGGCCAGTGATCTTCGGTGCAGTTGGTGCTGGAGGCTAGGGCTACTCGAAGCCCACAGCACGACTTCGGGGGAGACCCAGAAGAGGATGCACTTGCAAATGTGCTCGGTGTCCAGGGGTCACGTCCTCAAGTCACCCACGATAGCCACAGGCCTCAGCTTTGCTGGACACTCAGGATAGCCTCGGGGAAGTCTGAGAATCCACCTCTGGTGATGCGATGACTTCGGCGTCCGACGGGAGCTTCAGAAATGCGAACCGGACAGATGCTTCTTTGGTGCCTGCCAAGCAGGGGAGTCACTCCTTGACCCCAAGGGAGATTCTTCTGTCCTCTAATCGTGAGTAGAGCGTCGAAGGTCCAGGATTCAGTTTCAGAGTTTCGTCCAGGGATAATCTAAAGTCCTAAGGACTGGGTTCCTATACTTATACTAAGGATAGGGGTTGGACTACTCTGTGGCCCCACCTATGGGTGGGTCAGGGCAGAGGGGTGGCTACACCCCTTTCCCTTTGTCCAGTTCGTGCCAAAGCAGGGGCTGCAAGCCCTGATCCGGTTTGAACTGGGGTATGCACAGGGACACCAAATGTGCCCCCAGTGCAGGACTTCAAAGCACCCGAAAGTGCTCCCGCCCAGCCCCAATACACATTATCCTGTCTGGGGAGGTTGTCACACCTCCCTGGGACAGGAAACCTATTGTCCAGGCCTCCCCTGCCGGAGTTTCGTCCAGCAGCAGGAGGCCAGACTCGTGTCTGTGGCAGCAGCAACCATTTTGTGATGCCAGGGCTTTGGAAAGAAGTTACCGGGCTAGCCAGAGTTAACATGTCTTTCCCTCTAGAAGGGTGGAATGCCACCCCCGCCGCCAGAATTGGCGGGGGGGTAGTATTCCAAGATGTTTGACACCAAACACGACATGTTTAGGTGCAGCCATTCCAAAGTTAGCATTTAACGCAAGGTTATAATGCGCTTAAGAGTATATGGTCAGGCTGCACTACAAACAGCATCAGAGAAGGGTCTCCGAACGCTGCAGAGGGGCCCTGCTCATGCAGGGGCACCCTCTCACATAGGAACCATGCACTCTGCCTTTAGGATTGATAAGGCCTGCCTTAGTAGTGACTTATAGGTTTATATGTGTGTATGTATTTAGTGATATAGGTAACCTATATCACAGTAAGGAGTGCATGCACCACCTTACCCAGGCTGCAGTAGCAGACCTGTGGTGTCAGTTTGGATGGCCTTCCAGGGGTGGCATAATACATGCTGCAGCCCCTGGCAGGCCTCTGAGGTACCTATGCCCTTGGTACATAGTATACCATATACTAGGGACTTATAAGGGCACTCCAGATTCCAATCAGTGATGTGCCTAAGGCACATGGAAACCATTTTAGAGAGGAAGCAGCTAGGCTGGGGTTCTGATTAGCAGGGCCCCAGCCAGACTAATGTCGAAAAACAGTGAAGCATCAGCAAAAAGTGGGGGTACCCATGTGAAGCAGATCCTACTCTCCTACACAACCCCCCAAACGTAGGGACATTAAACTAACCTTGCCCAGTTAAGTCTTCATGTTCTAAGTGGAAGTACCTAGAGAGTCCATCTGCATTGGCATGGTTACTCCCAGGTCTATGTTCCACTGTAAAGTCCATCCCCTGTAGGGAAATGGACCACCTAAGCAGTTTGGGGTTTTCACCCTTCATTTGTTTTAGCCATAAGAGGGGCTTATGGTCTGTCTGAACCAGGAAGTGTGTACCAAACAAGTATGGCCTCAACTTCTTCAGAGCCCAGAACACAGCAAAGGCCTCCCTCTCTATGGCTGACCAACGTTTCTCTCTAGGGGTCAGCCTTCTGCTAATGAAAGCTACTGGCTGATCCTGACCTTCTTCATTCAATTGTGACAGTACAGCCCCTACCCCCAATTCAGATGCATCTGTTTGAACAATGAACTTCTTGGAGTAATCAGGACTCTGTAGAATGGGAGCAGTGCACATGGCCTGCTTCAGGTCATCAAATGCCTTTTGACAGCTAACTGTCCACTGAACCTTTTTGGGCATTTTCTTAGAAGTTAAGTCATTCAGGGGTGTCACTATTGATCCATACCCCTTGACAAATCTCCTATAGTACCCAGTCAGGCCTAAGAAGGCTCTCACCTGAGTCTGGGTAGTGGGAGCAGTCCAGTCCATGATGGTCTGGATCTTGCTCTGCAAAGGTTGAACCTGGCCTCCACCCACAAGGTGGCCCAGGTACACAACCTGACTCTGCCCTATCTGGCACTTAGTGGCCTTGATAGTCAGGCCTGCCTTTTGCAGGGCCTGTAAAACATTCCTGAGGTGGACCAGGTGATCCTCCCAGGTGGAGCTAAAGACAGCAATATCATCTAGATATGCTGCACTATAGGCTTCCAGACCTGTGAGAACTGTATTCACCAGCCTCTGGAAAGTGGCAGGTGCATTCTTCAGACCAAAGGGCATTACCACAAATTGATAATGCCCACTAGGGGTTGAGAATGCTGTTTTGGGCTTTGCAGTATCAGCTAGTCTGATCTGCCAGTAGCCAGCTGTCAAGTCAAATGTGCTGAGATATTTGGCTGAGGCCAAAGTATCTATGAGCTCATCTGCCCTTGGTATTGGATGGGCATCAGTCCTAGTGACTGCATTGAGACCCCTGTAGTCCACACAAAACCTCATCTCTCTTTTTCCACCACTGGTGTGAGGTTTTGGTACAAGGACCACTGGACTAGCCCAAGGGCTATCTGAGGGTTCAATAACTCCCAATTCCAACATTTTCTGGACTTCAGTCCTGATACAGTCCCTGACATGGTCAGGTTGCCTATAAATCTTATTTTTAATAGGCAGACTGTCCCCAGTGTCCACTTCATGAGTGCACCAGGTGGTCTGACTGGGTGTCAGTGAAAACATATGTTTAAACTGATTGAGAACTTGCCTGCAATCAGTTTGTTGCTGGGTAGTGAGGCTGCCTGCCAAGGCTACACCATCTACTGACCCATCGTCAGGGTTCTGAGAGAGCAGGTCAGGGAGTGGGTCACTCTCTTCCTCCTGCCCTTCATCAGTAGCCATGAGCAAGCCCATGTCTGCCCTGTCCACATATGGTTTTAACCTGTTGACATGGAGAACCCTGTGGGGACTCCTGGGTGTTCCTAGGTCTACTAAGTAAGTGACCTCACCCTTCTGCTCAACAATAGTGTGGGGTCCACTCCATTTATCTTGGAGAGCTGCTGGGGCCACTGGCTCCAACACCCACACCTTCTGTCCTGGCTGGTAAACAGTCAGAACAGCCTTTGGTCATGCCAGGCCTTTTGAAGTTCCTGGCTAGCCTCAAGGTTTTTGGTTGCCTTTTTCATGTACTCAGCCATCCTGGAGCGGAGACCAAGTACATAGTCCACTATATCTTGCTTTGGGGGCTTGAGAGGTAACTCCCATCCTTCCTTCACCAAGCACAGTGGACCTCTCACAGGGTGGCCAAACAGAAGTTCAAAAGGGCTGTAACCAACCCCCTTCTGAGGCACCTCCCTATATGCGAATAAAAGGCAGGGCAAGAGTATGTCCCATCTACGCCTAAGCTTTTCTGGGAGCCCTTTAATCATGCCCTTCAAGGTTTTGTTGAATCTCTCAACTAAACCATTGCATTGTGGGTGATAGGGTGTGGTGAACTTATAAGTCACTCCACACTCCTTCCACATTGCTTTTAAGTACCCAGACATGAAGTTAGCACCCCTGTCTGATACTACCTCCTTAGGAAAGCCCACTCTTGAGAAAATTCCCAGGAGGGCCCTTGCCACCACAGGTGCTGTAGTGGTCCTGAGGGGAATAGCTTCTGGGTACCTGGTGGCATGATCCACTACCACCAGGATAAACCTCTGCCCAGAGGCTGTTTGGGGATCCATGGGACCAACAATGTCAATCCCTACCCTTTCAAAGGGCACCCCCACCACAGGTAGTGGTATCAGGGGGCCTTTGTAGTGCCACCTGCCTTGCCACTGGCTTGGCAGGTTACACAGGAGCGACAAAACTCCTTGCTGTCTTCAGACATGTGGGGCCAGTGAAAGTGAGGGACAATTCTGTCCCAAGTCTTGTTCTGGCCCAGGTGACCTGCTAAGGGCATATCATGGGCTAGGGTCAATAGGAAGCCCCTGAACTTCAGAGGTATAACCAACCTCCTGGTAGCACCAGGCTTGGGGTCTCTACTCTCTGAGTACAGGAGTCCATCATCCCAATACACTGTATGGGGACCACTAGCTTTCCCAGCAGCCTCAGCAGCAGCTTGCTGTCTGAGGGGTTCAAGGGAGGGGCAGCTCTGCTGCTCCTGGCTCAGATCTGCCCTAGAAGGTCCCCCTGTCCCCAAGAACTCAACCTGGTCAGGTTCAAGTTCCTCTGGGACAGTTCCTTCTTCAGGGCTGAGATCGTCCCCCTCAAGGGACTGATCTTCCTCCTGAGCCAAGGGGGAAGGCACTGCCTTAACCCTACTACTCCTCCTCTTGGAAGGCACTTGGTCCATTCTTCCAGAATCCAAGGCCTGTTCAGTGCTAGACATTTTGGCTTGTGACCTGGTCACAGCAAACACATCTGCAGGGATCCCCAGCATTTCTGCATGGGTCCTGAGCTCCACTTCTGCCCAAGCAGAAGTCTCTAAGTCATTGCCAAGCAAGGATTCGACTGGTAGTTTGCACTCACCACAACCTTCTTAAGGCCAGTTACCCCTCCCCAGGAGAAGTTAACAACTGCCAGAGTATGGTCTGTTCTGACATTGCTTGCATTGGTCACTTGGTACATTTCACCAAGTATAACTTGCCCAAGATTCACAAGGTCTTGTGTCACCATTGTGACACTTGCCCCTGTGTCCCTAAATGCCAAAGCCTCACGTCCATTGATTAAAGGCTGTTGTCTGTACTTGCCCAGATTACTGGGACTCACAGTGGAGGTCACATCCATGCCTCCATCACAGACTAACACAGCCTGAGTCAGTTCTCTGACTAGGTCAGAGCCCAACTCAGTACCCAGGGTGAACCCTACTAAACCCTTGGCTGGAGCACTCCCACCAACTGTACTAGGGGGAACAGGTGCCTTAGGGGCATTGGTGGGTGCTGGACTGGAGTCTTTGGACTTGGTGCAATCACTGGTCCAGTGGGTCTTTTGCTTACAGACCTTGCACCATGGTTTTCTTTGGCCTTTCCCTTTTGTAGACTGTGAATCCCCACCAGAAGAAGATTTTTGGGGGCCTGATGAAGACTTTTGATCTTTACCCTTCTCCCCACCCTTTTCAGAGTTCTTAGCATCTTGCTTCTTGGTTTCCCCACCTTGGTTCTGTACCTTCTGCTTCACCCTGGTTCTGACCCATTTGTCTGCCTTCTTTCCCAATTCTTGGGGAGAGGTCAGATCAGAGTCTACCAGGTATTGATGCAACAGCTGATTTTGACAGTTATTAAGAATCTGCTCCCTCATTATCAGATTGTACAATCCTGAGAAGTCACACACCTTACTGCCCATCAACCAGCCTTCCAGAGCCTTGGCAGAACAATCCACATAGTCTACCCAGTCTTGAGTCTGTGCTTTTTGGGTATCTCTGAACTTCAACCTGTACTGTTCAGTGGTTAGGCCAAACCCATCAATAAGAGCACTCTTCAAGACCTTGTAATTATCAGCATCCTCCTCTCTAACAGTGAGGAGCTTATCTCTACCTTTGTCAGCAAAGGAGAGCCACAAGATTGCTGCCCACTGCTCCTGAGGGACCTTCTGTACCTTACAGGCCCTCTCTAGAGCAGTTATCCACTTGTGGATGTCATCCCCATTCTGATAGGGAGGGACAATCTTGCTCAAGTTCCTATGGTCATAGGACCTTTCCCTATCTCTAGGGACATGGCTGCCACCATGGGACTCTAGTCCCAACTTTCTTCTCTCTCTAAAGAGATCTAGGGACTCCCTGTCTATGGCTAGTTGCTTCTTTTTGAGTTCAAGCTGAGCTTCCTCATATTGAACCAGCCTCTTTCTTCTCTCATGAGAGGATTCCCTCCTATGAGATGCGACAGAGCTCCCTATTGAGGTGCCAGAGTGGTTAGACTCCTGAGAAGAAGATCTAGACCTTCTGGGCACACTCACAATCCTTCCTGGGGGGACAAAGGGGGCATCATTCTGATCCTCCTCTTCATCTTCCTCAGGAGGGGTTGGATTATCCAGGTCAGGGCCATTGTCGCCCTCCTGGTCAGTTTCAGAGGGGGGCTGGGGGTACTGGTACCCCTGGTCCCATCCTCATCTTCTGCCCCACCCTCAGCTCCTACCCCTTCAGTCCCCAAGGGCTTACTAAGGTCATAAGCCACCAACAACTCCTTGAGGTGTTGGGTGGTGGGGCTTTGGCCTGTCCTTATTTTTCTCAAGTTGCATAAAGCTCTCAATTCCAAGAATGGGAGTGTATCATACTTGGAGGGTGGAAGCTCAATGGCTTCCTGCAAGGATTCTTTAGATCCTACCCTTAAAGACATTACTAGTGTGGTGTGGTGTATGCACTACCTACTCTAGTGTGGCCTACTAAACTCTCTTGAGTTGTAGAAAGGGTTGTGCTATCCCTTAACACACAACTCTAAGTTCAGTAGAACTTACTGTATTCTAAGCTTAAATTATATGTACCTTAGGTACCTTTAGTGGTTTTCAGTTGATCAATTCAATTGAGATTATCTGGTAAAACAATAGCAAGCTGGAATCCCACACGCTGCACACCAATTTGAGAAGTTGGCCTGGTATATGCTGTCCACTAATTATAGTGGGCACCTTGCACCAGTCCAAACAACCCGTTATTGGAGATAGGTTAAAGACAACCTTATTGAAAGCTATCCTAGTGGTAGCTATGGAGAGCAGCCTTCAGGCTAAGTCTTGAAGGAATGTAAAGCAGCTTGTTTTACCAGTCTATAATCTCTTGAGTGACCAAATGAAAGAGCACCACACCAGGTATATATTCAAAATATATGTATTTATTGCTAAACACACCCCTCTAGTCTCTTTATGAGGCTAGAGTTCGAAATACATAAGTTAGAAGTTATTTAAACACAGTAATAGCACAAATACACGTTTGGGCCCTAGGGGCGTACCAAACCATATACCAGTAAAGTGGTATAAGAACCACGACTGAACTAGACACTAGGCCTAGAGCCTCTAGAAGTGCTTGGACCACAATGAACCACCCAAGGTAGTGACACAGGGGACCCACGGGGGACGCGTGCAGTGTAAATACACAACCGCGATACGCCGTTGACTTCTATGGAGAAAGTCGTGATCGGGAAATTAGAGAAAAGGGACACTTAAAAGAGGACTTGGACCAAACCCTTTGAGATCTAGGACTTTGAAGAGTCTCTACCCACGGGAGCACCGGAGTACTCGTGTTACCTCACCCAGGAAGCCGGGTGCATAGGTGCCTTTCGGGGTCGGGTTTCGTCGTCGATTTGAATGGCGATCTGCTGCAAAGTGCTGCTGGCGACCAAGTGAAAAGTGTCCGGGTGGATCCAAGAGTGGATCGGAGTTCTGAAGAACCTGAAAGCAGAGGGGACAGAGTCTGGGTCACTAGCCAGTGACCAGGAAGGCGATGGACAGATGCCCACCGATGTCGAGTGCTTCAGGTGCATTGACGGTCGTCTTGTCTCTTCAGCCACGAGGTCCAGGAGGCGTTGTCGAGGACCAGGAGCAGGATTCGGGCTGGTACACGATGTTTGTCGAGTGCTGAGGTGTCGGCGACCGGATTGGACCCAACAAGCCTTGGCAACGGCAAGTCTTGATGAAGATGAAGATCGTCGATGGTGCAGACCAGCAAGGTCTGGGGAACTCACCCAGCAAGGGTAAGTGAGAGCAGGCCTGGAGCAACCAGGATGCCCCAGAAGAAAAAGATTGGCCTTCGTGAAGGGCTACTAGCCAATGGGCTAGCGACCGTGAAGGAGCCTCAAGACATCGCACGTGGATCTGGCTCACAGGACACTCGTGGAATGGAGGCCTGTGATCTTTGGTGCAGTTGGTGCTGGAGGCTAGGGCTACTCGGAGCTCAAAGCACGACTTCGTGGAACACCCAGAAGAGGATGCACTTGCAAATGTGCTCGGTGTCCAGGGGTCACGGTCTCACGTTACCCACGATAGCTACGGGCCTCATCTTTGCTGGGGACTCAGGGTAGCCTCGGGGAAGTCTGAGAATCCACCTCTGGTGATGCGAAGACTTCGGCGTCCGACGGGAGCTTCAGAAATGCAGACCGGACAGATGCATCTTTGGTGCCTGCCAAGCAGGGGAGTCACTCTTTGACCCCAAGGGAGATTCTTCTGTCCTCTAGTCTTGAGTAGAGCGTCTAAGGTCCAGGATTCTGTTTCAGAGTTTCGTCCAGGGATAATCTAAAGTCCTAAGTACTGGGTTCCTATACTTATACCAAGTTTAGGGGTTGGACTACTCTGTGGCCCCACCTATGGGTGGGTCAGGGCAGAGGGGTGGCTACACCCCTTTCCCTTTGTCCAGTTCGGTCCAAAGCAGGGGCTGCAAGCCCCTGATCCGGTTTGAACTGGGGTATGCACAGGGACACCAAGTGTGCCCCCAGTGCAGGACTTCAAAGCACCCGAAAGTGCTCCCGCCCAGCCCCAATACACATTATCCTGTCTGGGGAGGTGGTCACACCTCCCTGGGACAGGAAACCTATTGTCCAGGCCTCCCCTGCCGGAGTTTCATCCAGCAGCAGGAGGCCAGACTCGTGTCTGTGGCAGCAGCATCCATTTTGTGATGCCAGGGCTTTAGAAAGAAGTTACCGGGCTAGCCAGAGTTAACATGTCTTTCCCTCTAGAAGGGTGGAATGCTACACCCGCCGCCAGAATTGGCGGGGGGGGTAGTATTCCAAGATGTTTGACACCAAACACGACATGTTTAGGTGCAGCCATTCCAAAGTTAGCATTTAACGCGAGGTTATAATGCGCTTAAGAGTATATGGTCAGGCTGCACTACAAACAGCATCAGAGAAGGTTCTCTGAACACTGCAGAGGGGACCTGCTCATGCAGGGGCACCCTCTCACATAGGAACCACGCACTCTGCCTTCAGGATTGATAAGGCCTGCCTTAGGAGTGACTTATAGGTTTATATGTGTGTATGTATTTAGTGATATAGGTAACCTATATCACAGTAAGGAGTGCATGCACCACCTTACCCAGGCTGCAGTAGCAGACCTGTGGTGTCAGTTTGGATGGCCTTCCAGGGGTGGCATAATACATGCTGCAGCCCCTGGTAGGCCTCTGAGGTACCTATGCCCTTGGTACATAGTATACCATATACTAGGGACTTATAAGGGCACTCCAGATTCCAATCAGTGATGTGCCTAAGGCACATGGAAACCATTTTAGAGAGGAAGCAGCTAGGCTGGGGTTCTGATTAGCAGGGCCCCAGCCAGACTAATGTCGAAAAACAGTGAAGCGTCAGCAAAAAGTGGAGGTACCCATGTGAAGCAGATCCTACTCTCCTACACTGACTGACAGAGAGAGAGACTGACTGAGAGAGTGACTGACTGAGAGAGAGACTGATTGACTGAGAGAGACTGACTGACTGAGAGAGAGACTGACTGACAGAGAGAGACTGACTGACTGAGACAGAGACTGACTGACTGAGAGAGAGACTGACTGACTGAGAGAGAGACTGACTGACTGCGAGAGAGACTGACTGACTGAGAGAGAGAGATACTGACTGACAGTGAGAGAGACTGACTGACAGAGAGAGATACTGACTGACTGAGAGAGATACTGACTGACTGACTGACAGAGAGAGAGGAAAACCTGCTCTCGCTACAATGAAGCAAAGCAGAATTGCATGTCAGCAACTCCCCTTGCTCAAAAGCAATGCTTGCTCCCGCAGGAGGCGTGGAGCCGGCGGGACCGCATTGGGGCTCCCCACACGGTCCCCGACACAAAGGGCCGGCCCCGGGGGATGGGGTCCCTGGGGCCAGAAGTAGCCCAGGAGGGGGGCCACGTGGCCCCCCTTCAATATTATTATTATTTTTTTTAAATTAATAAAGAGGCACAGCCCCGGGGGATTGGGTCCCCTGGGCCAATAGAGGCCTAAGGAGGGGGGCCTCGCAGCCCCCCTCCTTAAAAAATAAAAAACAAACAAAAAAAATGTGGCCATGCCCCGGGGGATGGGGTCCCCGGGGCCGAAATTGGCCTCGGGATGGGGGCCGCGCGGTCTCCTTCCTGTTTTTTAAATGTAAAAAAAAGAGAAGGCCCTGGGGGATGGGGTCCACAGGGCCCCAAATAATGTAAAGGAAGGGGGGCCACACAGCCCCCCTTGTAAAAAAAAAAAAAAAAACCCGGCATCGCGCCGGACGCCCCGTCCCCTCCCTGCAGCACTCAGCAAACGTGCCCCCTGGCACGTTGTAAGTTGGGGAATTAATTCCCCTTGAATACTGAGGGTCCCTGGGGGCCAACTAGCCCACCAGGTACCTCCAGTATGCACCACAGAGCTGTGTTGCAGAGAGATGTTCCGAGGCCATGCCCCTTTTTACACCTCTCTGCAACGCAGCTCTGTGGTGCTTACTGGAGGTACCTGGTGGGCTAGTTGGCCCCCAGGGACCCTCAGGACTCAAGGGGAATTAATACCCCAATTTACAACATGCCAGGGGGTGCGTTTGCACAGTGGTGCAGGGAGGGGTGGGGCCTGACATAGCAAGTGTGCAAACGCGACCCTGGCACATTGTAAATTGGGGGATTAAGTCCCCTTCAATCCTGAGGGTCCCTGGGTGCCAACTAGCCCACCAGGTACCTCCAGTAAGCGCCACAGAGCTGCGTTGCAGAGAGGTGGTCTGAGGCCACACCCCTTTTTACACCTCTCTGCAACGCAGCTCTGTGGCGCTTACTAGAGGTACCTGGTGGGCTAGTTGGCCCCCAGGGACCCTCAGGATTCAAGGGGACTTAATCCCCCAACTTACAATGTGCCAGGGGGCGTGTTTGCACAGTGGTGCAGGGAGGGGGCGGGCCTGAAATAACAAGTGTGCTAATGCGCCCCCTGGCGCGTTGTAAATTGGGGGATTAAGTCCTCTTCAATCCTGAGGGTCCCTGGGTGCCAACTAGCCCACCAGGTACCTCCAGTAAGCGCCACAGAGCTGCGTTGCAGAGAGGTGGTCTGAGGCCACACCCCTTTTTACACCTCTCTGCAACGCAGCTCAGTGGCGCTTAATGGAGGTACCTGGTGGCCTCGTTGGCACCCAGGGACCCTCAGGATTCAAGGGGACTTAATCCCCCAACTTCGAACGCGCCAGGGGGTGCGTTTGCAGAGTGCTGCAGGGAGAGGGTGGGGCCTGATATAACAAGTTAGCAATCCTGCTGTGTGGGACTTACTGGAGGTAATAAAAGGGGTAGTTGGCCCCCAAGGTTGACGTTGGGGGCTAACTATCCCTCCTGTTACTTCCGCTAAATCCCACACAGTGGGATTGCTAAAAGGTGTTTGAAGGCCACGCTCACCTTTCTCCACCACTCTGCAAACGCGACTGCTATGTTATAGTTAGAAATTAGCATTTAAAAACCTTTGAAATTCACTGAAAAAACCATAGGTTTCAGGGACGTGATAGTTAGAAATTAGCATTTAAAAAACATTGAAATTCACTGAAAAAACCATAGGTTTCAGGCACGTTATAGTTAGAAATTAGCATTTAAAAAACCTTAGAAATTCACTGAAAAAACCATAGGTTTCAGGGACGTTATAGTTAGTTGGACATTTCACTCGTACAAATCCATAGAAATTCCGCCGTTATAGTTAATTCAGCTAACTATAACTCGCGCCCCCGCAATGCACTGCTGAAGACGTCACATATTACATCATTCATGACATGGTCAGTGACATCACTGATGACATCACTGATGATATCTCAAATGACATCACTGATGACATCACTGATGACATCATCCACGTGAAAATCTGATGCACCTCCTCACACTCTAATATAACCTTTGATACACCCACTGTAAAATACAGACTACCATTTTCGAAACCATCGACACACCAATACCAATTACTACATACGCACTCACTGATTCCTAGGTCTACACACACATCCACTCATTCACCCATACAATCACTCATACATGCAGTCACTCATCAATACAACACTATAATATGCACTCATACACCTCTACAGACACTCTCACACCACCACTCATCCAGAGTTACTCACACACCTAGTCAGTCATGCAAAGAATCAATCACACTTCCATTTACTGACCTATACAGTTATACACACACCACATCACTTATTCAAACAGAAACAAACACATACTCTCTTATACAATCACTGATACAAGTACACACTCATCCATACAGCCACTCTCACAATCACTGACTCTCACGTATAGTCATTTATATACTCCAACTCTCAAATACACTGCCTTTTACATATGTAGTTACTTGGACATGTACCACTGAGACATCCATTCACTCACCAACACACCCATAAACAGACTCACCCACCCATACAGCTGTTTCCACATGCACTCTTGAACCCATACAGCCAGTGAATCAACCACTCAAACATCTATGCACAGAGTCACACACCTCCCACCCACCCACACACACACACTCAGGCACCCATACAAATACTCAAGCAACCAATCGATAACCCATATAGACACTCATGTAGCTACTGACCAACCCATGCAGCAGCTTATACAACAACAGACAGACTGATACAGACATTCACACAGTTTAGTCACTAACCCATACATTCAATAAGACACATGTAATCACTCACTTAAACAGACAGTCATGCACCTACTAAATCCTCCATCCAGACACTTATACACCCACTCATTCTTCAATACACCTTGGCATATATATAATACATATTTAAACTTTAAAGAAACACACAGTTACTGGATGATGTCATCAGTGATGTCATCAGTGATGTCACTGACCAGGTCATGAATGATGTAATATGTGACGTCATCAGCAGTGCATTGCGGGGGCGCGAGTTATAGTTAGCTGAACTAACTATAACAGCGGAATTTCTATGGTTTTGTACGAGTGAAATGTCCAACTAACTATAACGTCCCTGAAACCTATGGTTTTTTCAGTGAATATATATATATATATAACCTACTGGCGGTCGCCAGTAGGTAGTTATAGTTAGGACCTTGTTTCTATTCAAATAGCGTTTTTTCTTTGGCCAATATCTTTAGCGCCGTTTGCCGAATCTTGGCGAAATTTTCAAAACTAATGGGGCGCTCCGGTCAGCTCCTGTCTTGAACGTTTCGGGGTGATTCGTGAAGCGGGGGCCAAGAAAAAAGGGGGGTCCCAAAACGCGTTTTCCCCATGTTAATTTCCATAGGAAAGATTGGAACAGGCTACAGCCCGAACTGCTGAACGGAATTACACCAAATTTGGCAAAAAGGTAGCCCTTGGTTCAGAAAGAGACCTTTTTAGGTCTCGCCTGAGCCAGCGCTTGCGCTGCACTGGCGAGACATTTAGTGAGTGGGCTTTAAAAAGCCGACCACAGCTTTTTGTGTGGCCTAGAGCGTGCGGTTACGCGCACAGTTACGAGCAGAGGCGCCATCTGGCTTTCCTCTCTCGTCATGGCTCATTAAGTGCATCGCTCGCGGGCACCCTTACAGCCCACGATCGCGATCACTTTCACTTTCACGGCCGCGCGGCCTTTTTTTAACTCCTTTCTCTCTCCATTTTTACTCCTTTCTCTCTTCCTCTCACCTTTTTAACTCCTTCCTCTCTCCTTGTTTGCTCCTTCCTCTCTCCTTGTTTCCCTTTTGTAGGAGCTATATTCACTCCTTACTCTCTGTGCCATTTTACGGGAGCTGCACTCACTTTTTCACTCTCCGAGTCTGGCTGCTGTGAGCTGCACTCACTCTGTTCCTTCTTGCGGGAACTGCACTCACTGACTCTCTGATTCCGGCTGTGGAAGCTGCACCGCTCACTGTATGCCTCTTTGCAGAAAGGTGCACTCACTCCACACACTGTTTTACCTTTTTCAGGAGCTGCACTCACTTCTCACCCTCTTTGTCCTTTGGCAGGAGCTGCACCGACTCTTCAAACTCTGCCCTTTTATGTGAGCTGAACTCTTTCCTCACTCTCTGATACTAGCTGCTTGACGTGCAGTGACTGTTCGCTCTCTATGCCTTTTTGCCAGAGCTGCACACACCCTTTACTCTCTCCGCCCTTTGAGGGAGCTGCTCTCATTCTTCATTCTGTGATGCCAGCTGCATGAGCTGCAGTGACTGAGCGCTTTCTGGGACCCTCACTCAAGCCTGGCCGTGGGACCTGCACTCACTCTCTGCCCTTTTGAGGGAGCTTCCCTCACTCTCTCCCTTTTTGCGGGTGCTGCTCTCACTCCCTGATTGCAGCTGCAGCAGCGCAGTCAGTGACTGCCTCTCTCTGAGCCGCCGGGGCCGCCCCGCCCCCTCACTGGAGCCTGGCTGTGAAAGCAGCACTCACGCCTTGATTCAAAGCCCAGCCCTGGCACCTGCACTCATTCCCTGCTCTCGGAGCCTTTCTCTGGGAGTCATGCTGAGAGTTAATGGCCCTGGTAAGACTCATGGAGGGGGGCGCCTCCAGGTCTCCTGTCCCAGATTTATGAAGTCAGCATGTGTTCCTCTGCTTTGCCAGTTGCCCCTCCAGCCCCGACATTATTTGTGATTTTTTTGCTGTGTCTGGACGGCTCTTCGTGAATATGCCCCTAGTTCTTCCTATCTTTCATCCTTCTCTCCCCGTACCTAACTGCATCTTCACCCCTGCGCTTTGTTTCTTTGTTCTTTCACCTTCGCCTTCTTAATTCCCTCGTCCTTTTCTTTTTCCTTCTTTCTCTTGCCCCATTATTTTCTCATTCCTTTTATTCCTTCCCTCTTTGCCCCCTTTCTCTGTCCCTCCCTAGGTTCTTTCCCTGTCCGCCCACCTTCCTTCTTTCCCCCTCCCTCGGTCTGCTCCGCCCTACCTTCCCTCTTCCGTCCATCCTTCCTACCTTCCATGTTTCCTTCTGCCCTACCTTTTTTACATCCCTCCCTTTCCTTCTCACGTTCACTGTTGTTCCTTCCCTCATTCTATTTGTCCCTCCATAGTATCCCCGTCCGCTCCATCCTTTGCCCCAGGATCCCGGACTTTCCATTCTTTCTCCTTTCCCTGCTTCCTTGCTTCCCACCTTTCTTTCCTGCCTCTCTTCCATTATTCCATCCTTCACTCTTTCCTTCCTTCTGTCTGTCCTTTCTTCCGTCTGTCTTTTATATATTCCCTCTTCCTTCTTCCCTCACCTGCCTTCCTTCTTACCTCACCTGCAATCCTTCCCTTATTCCTTCTTCTTTTCCTCCTGTCACCCGTTCTTTCTTCCGTCCCATCTTTTTTCGTGCGCCTTTCCTTACACTTGCGAGATTTTGTCCTGCCTTCCAGTTTTGTTTTGTTCGCACCAAGGCCATCCTTCACCTCAAAGGCCTCGAACCCCAGCGTCTGTTGTACTGGGCACAGTATTTTAACTCTGTAGGTAGAGCGCTGACGCCGGGTGTGTTTGCTGCCGTTCAGGCTGTAAGCACGGATTGGTTCTTTGTTTCCTCTCTAGGACTCAGCCTTGCTTGTTGTGTGTAGATGTGTACTTGAAGCAATGCTTAATTTGTAGAAATAAACAAGCATTGGCATAGCCAATAGGTCTCGCCTTTGGGACCTTATAAGTGTTTCGCCATGCAACAGTTGATGTTGTTGTACCAAGGATATTGTGTTGCATAACTAAATACTTATAAGGTCCCAAAAGCGAGACCTATTGGCTATGCCAATGCTTGTTGTTAAATGGTGTAAATCCGTTCAGTAGTTCCTGAGAAATTTAAAAAAGAAAAAATATCGATATTTGAGCACCAAGGAGGGTTCGCGGACCCTCCCGAGCACGAGGTCAATCCTGATTGGCTGCCAACATTCCAAACCAGGAAGTGTTGGCAGCCATCTTGTGACTCGGTAACCGAGTCACAAGAAAAAGGGGAAAAAAGGTTGAAAAACAAGAAAAGGGGGCAGGGTAGAAACACCGTGACCCCCCCAGGCCTGCTCAGGGGGTCCCACAAGGACCCCCAGGGCCCAAAAAAGCATTTTTTTTTTTAAAAAGGGCAGAATTCGCGCAGGGTGCGCGAATCCTGCCGAGAAAATTTAAAAAAACGAAGCACGGGCTGCCGTGCTTTGTTTTCAAAAAGCCCCCGGGTGGGCCAGGTCCCGGGGGCAAACAGTTATTTATTTGTGGGGGCCCGCGGGGGCCCCCACAGCCACGGGGACCGCCACCTCCCCGGGGCTTACTAAATTGAATGCGAGGGGGCACACGGCCCCCCCGCAGCCCCAGGGACTGCCACTTCCCCGGGGCTTCTTTTATAAATGCATGGGGGGGTTCGAACCCCCCCACACTGCCCCGGGGACCGCCACCTCCCCAGGGCATTCATGTATCTGTGCGGGGGGCCTCATGGGAGCCCCGGGGAACACCACCTCCCCGGGGCACAATTTTTTTTTTAAAGTGTGTGTGGGGGGCTCCTGCCCCTCCCCACACTTCGCCGGGGATCACCACCTCCCCGGGGCATTAAATATTTAAATGTGGGGGTCTGTTGCGGGCCCCAGGGACCACCACCTCCCCGGGGCTTTGAAGATGGAGGGAGGAGGGCCACGCGGCCCCCCTCCTGGACCCTCATTGGCCCTGGGGACCGCCACCCCCCAGGGCCAGCTCCTGCAATGTCCGGGGTGCCCACACCTGGGACACTGCTGTTTGCTATGGCAGGGAGGGAGCACGACTCCTGCCCTGCCATAGCAAACTCTGCTTTGCTTTCTTGAAGCGAGAGCAGGGAAACCTGCTCTTGCTTCAATGAAGCAAAGCAGAATTGCTTTTGAGCAAGGGGAGCTGCATGTCTGCAGCTCCCCTTGCTCAAAAACAATGCCGGCTCCTGCAGGAGGCGGGGAACCGGCGGGACCGTGGGGGAATTGGGGCTCCCCCCACGGTCCCCAACGAGAGGCCATGCCCCGGGGGATGGGGTC
This sequence comes from Calotriton arnoldi, assembly GCA_963921515.1. Taxonomy (NCBI): domain Eukaryota; kingdom Metazoa; phylum Chordata; class Amphibia; order Caudata; family Salamandridae; genus Calotriton; species Calotriton arnoldi. Next base: position 21,754 of record CAWUFW010012538.1, on the reverse strand, counting down.
CCTTGGGCCAAAAATGGCCCGGGAGAGGGGCCACTCGGCCCCTCTCCCTTTATAAAAAAAAAACATTTGGGCATGCCCCGGGGGTGGGGTCCCCGGGGCAAAAACGGCCCAGGAGTGGGGCCACGCGTTCCCCCTCCCTTTTAAAAAAAATAAAAAAAGATTTGGGCATGCCCCGGGGGATGGGGTCCCCGGGGCAAATATAAAATAATGGAAGTAGACTTTTTTTTTTGCCAAAGTTTGGAGCACGACCCTAGCGCGGCGCTCGGCACAGCCACCTAGTGTGAACGCGATGAGTGCGTGGCTCTCAGCGGGGCCCCCTAGTGTGAACGCGATGGGTGCGCGGCTCTCAGCGCGGCCCCCTAGTGTACACGCGATGGGTGCGTGGTTTCTAAAGTCGCGATGGGTGCGCGATTTCAAGCAAAAATAATTAAGATTTTTTTTTTCTAAAGCTTGGTTATATGTTGGGTTATTGGGTGGCTCTAAAAAGAGCCCTTGTTTTGATTGGGAGATTGTTGTAGCTACATGTAAGTGCGGATGCAGAGCTTTAGGTTGTTGAGAAAGACTCTGTTTCCGTCATAGGTTTCAGGGACGTTATAGTTAGGGATTAGCATTTAAAAAACCTTTGAAATTCACTGAAAAAAACATAGGTTTCAGGGACGTTATAGTTAGAAATTAGCATTTAAAAAAACCATAGAAATTCACTGAAAAAACCATAGGTTTCAGGGACGTTATAGTTTGTTGGACATTTCACTCGTACAAAACCAGAGAAATTCAGCCGTTATAGTTAGTTGAGCTAAATATAGCTTGCGCCCCCGCTAGGTACTGCTGATGACGTCACATATTACATCACTCATGACATGGTCAGTGACATCACTGATGACATCACTGATGACATCTCAAATGGCATCACTGATGACATCACTGATGACATCATCCAGTGACTGTGTGTTTCTGTAAAGTTTAAATATGTTTTATATATATATAGGCCAAGGTGTATTGAAGAATGAGTGGGTGTATGACTGTCTGAATGGATGATTTAGTAGGTGCATGACTGACTGTATTAAGTGAGTGATTAAACGTGTCTTACTGAATGCATGGGTTCGTGACTAAACTGTGTGAATGTCTGTATCAGTCTGTCTTTTGGTGTGTAAGCGGCTGCATGGGTTGGTGAGTAGCTACATGAGTGTCTATATGGGTTATTGATTGGTTGTCTGAGTATCTATTTGGGTGCCTGAGTATCTGTGTGGGTGGGAGGGGGTGCGTGACTCTGCATAGATGTGTGAGTGGGTGATTCACTGGGTGTATGGGTTCAAGAGTGCATCTGTGAAGGGCTGTATGGGTGGGTGAGTGTGTGTATGGTTGTGTTGGTGAGTGAATGGATGTCTCAGTGGTACATGTGTGAGTAACCACACATGTGAAAGGCTGTATATGTGAGTGTTGGAGTATATAAGTGACTAGATGTGAGAGTGAGTCATTGTGAGAGTGGCTGTATGCATTAGTGTGTCCTTGTGTCAGTGATTGTATAAGAGAGTAAGTATGTGTTAGTCTCTGTATAAATAAGTGAGGTGGTATGTGTATAACTGTATAGGTGAGTAAATTGGAGTGTAATTGATTCTTTGCATGACTTACTAGGTGTGTGAGTAAGTCTATGAGTGAGTGGCGGTGTGTGAGTGTCTATATAGTTGTATGACTGCATATGCTAGTGGATGTATTGATGAGTGACTGCATGTATGAGTGACTGTATGGGTGAGTGAGTAGATGTATGTGTAGATCTAGGAATTACTGAGTGGGTATGTACTAACTGGTATTGGTGTGTCTATGGTTTCGAGATTAGCATTCTGTATTTTAGAGTGGGTGTATCAATGTTTTATTAGGGTGTGAGGAGGTGCATCAGATGATCACATGGATGATGTCATCAGTGATGTCATCAGTGATGTCATTTGAGATGTCATCAGTGATGTCATCAGTGATGTCACTGACCATGTCATGAGTGATGTAATATGTGACGTCATCAGCAGTGCATTGCGGGGCGCGAGTTATAGTTAGCTCAACTAACTGTAATGGCTGAATTTCTCTGGTTTTGTGCGAGTGAAATGTCCAACTAACTATAACGTCCCTGAAACCTATGTTTTTTTCAGTGAATATATATATATATATATATATATATATATATATATATATATATATATATATATATATATATATATATATATTTGAAGAAAGAAGCACCCTCGTGGCCGGCACTCTGGGCAGTAAGGATCTAGGCTCTTGACAGGCAACAGTGCTCCAAACATCCACCTCCTCCAACGGGTCCGACGCGTTTCGGGAACACCTCCCTTCCTCATGGACGTGTTCAAATAACGAAGCGGCAAGAGGCTGCATGAAACCCTTCTTTTATCTTTATTGCACAGGAAGTCTGTCACAAGTGCGAAAAAACAATGTATGCTGGAACATGCAGTCCGTAAAAATAATCCCCCAGTGGGGTGCCCACCGCTGCGTATTGAAACCAAAGTTCTTAGAAGGGGTGAAAGAACACCGCATGCAGCCCTCCTCAAGACAACCTCCAGGCCACCCAAACCGCTATCCTGCCAAGTGTAACAGGAGCGGTATCCGCAAGGGTATCGCAGCGGTGCCATGCCGTGGCCGGGTTAAAGCCACTATTTATTTGAAGAAAGAAGCACCCTCGTAGCCGGCACTCTGGGCAGTAAGGATCTAGGCTCTTGACAGGCAACAGTGCTCCAAACATCCACCTCCTCCAACGGGTCCGACGCGTTTTGGGAACACCTCCCTTCCTCATGGACCTGTTCAAATAACGAAGCGGCAAGAGGCTGCATGAAACCCTTCTTTTATCTTTATTGCACAGGAAGTCTGTCACAAGTGCGAAAAAACAATGTATGCTGGAACATGCAGTCCGTAAAAATAATCCCCCAGTGGGGTGCCCACCGCTGCGTATTGAAACCAAAGTTCTTAGAAGGGGTGAAAGAACACCGCATGCAGCCCTCCTCAAGACAACCTCCAGGCCACCCAAACCGCTATCCTGCCAAGTGTAACAGGAGCGGTATCCGCAAGGGTATCGCAGCGGTGCCATGCCGTGGCCGGGTTAAAGCCACTATTTATTTGAAGAAAGAAGCACCCTCGTGGCCGGCACTCTGGGCAGTAAGGATCTAGTCTCTTGACAGGCAACAGTGCTCCAAACATCCACCTCCTCCAACGGGTCCGACGCGTTTCGGGAACACCTCCCTTCCTCATGGACCTGTTCAAATAACGAAGCGGCAAGAGGCTGCATGAAACCCTTCTTTTATCTTTATTGCACAGGAAGTCTGTCACAAGTGCGAAAAAACAATGTATGCTGGAACATGCAGTCCGTAAAAATAATCCCCCAGTGGGGTGCCCACCGCTGCGTATTGAAACCAAAGTTCTTAGAAGGGGTGAAAGAACACCGCATGCAGCCCTCCTCAAGACAACCTCCAGGCCACCCAAACCGCTATCCTGCCAAGTGTAACAGGAGCGGTATCCGCAAGGGTATCGCAGCGGTGCCATGCCGTGGCCGGGTTAAAGCCACTATTTATTTGAAGACCCGTTGGAGGAGGTGGATGTTTGGAGCACTGTTGCCTGTCAAGAGCCTAGATCCTTACTGCCCAGAGTGCCGGCCACGAGGGTGCTTCTTTCTTCAAATAAATAGTGGCTTTAACCCGGCCACGGCATGGCACCGCTGCGATACCCTTGCGGATACCGCTCCTGTTACACTTGGCAGGATAGCGGTTTGGGTGGCCTGGAGGTTGTCTTGAGGAGGGCTGCATGCGGTGTTCTTTCACCCCTTCTAAGAACTTTGGTTTCAATACGCAGCGGTGGGCACCCCACTGGAGGATTATTTTTACGGACTGCATGTTCCAGCATACATTGTTTTTTCGCACTTGTGACAGACTTCCTGTGCAATAAAGATAAAGAAGGGTTTCATGCAGCCTCTTGCCGCTTCATTATTTGAACAGGTCCATGAGGAAGGGAGGTGTTCCCGAAACGCGTCGGACCCGTTGGAGGAGGTGGATGTTTGGAGCACTGTTGCCTGTCAAGAGCCTAGATCCTTACTGCCCAGAGTGCCGGCCACGAGGGTGCTTCTTTCTTCAAATATATATATATATATATATATATATATATATATATATTACATATATATATATATATATATATATATATTCACTCTTCATTGCCATGTAATGTACGACTTACCCTTGGGCTGCATCCTCAGTGGTTTTATCAGTTTTCCAAACACTGCACACTGTCGCACACAATAGAAATGACACACTCCTGCATAGGTGGCATGCCAAGATTTATTGCTGCACCCAGCATGCCACACAACACATTTGAGCCCAAAGGCCTTTGCCCAGTCACTTGACAACGGCTGTTTAGGCCAAAAAGAACACGATTGAGAGCTCTTAACTTGAAGCAGAAGTAGGTGTGAGTTTCTTTAAATATAAGTGGGTAATAGCGTTGTGCAGACTACATGCAAATCCAGTCCTTGTTCTCCCTGCAGAGTTCACAAAGCAATGGTCGCATATGAGCCAATCTCAATTGTGGGAAAGTGTGAGATATGCAGATGGAGGATTTCAGAGTGATGTGGGGAGAAAAAAGTGGGAACTGTCTAACAGAGTGACAGACTGCATATGAAAATGATGTGAAAGGTAGGCCAGGATTGATTCAGACACTCCAAGGGCCACTACCTCTTCCACACACTTTAGTAATGTTTCTGTCACAATTTTGCATATTCAGAATTGAAACATTTTCAATTGTAATGATTCCCACCACTATCATTGTTGTTATTCATTTATCTGATACAGCCACCAAGCATTGGTTGCGCCAACAGTTTTATTTACTCATATGTGTCTGCTGCTGTGTGACTTGTCTGGATGCAACAACAAAAAACTTACTCATACTGGTCAGGTGGAATGCTCTGTCAAGCATAACATTTTAGGTTACATGTTTTAAGCCATGACCTAATTCCATAGGCCAAGCCCAGGGCCGGATTTAGCGCTGGAAGTGCCCAGTGCGACTATGTTTGTTTGCACCCCCCAATGACCTCCTTCTCCATGAATTATTTCACTACTACCTTTTAACAGAGCCCCTCAAGTTCCCATAACCACTCTATCTCACATGCTTTTCTTTTGTTTTATAGGGCTACTCTTACCAGTGTAGGGTGTCAGAGTGCTTTACATCACATACAAGTTACACAGAAACAATGGTGTATGTAAATCAATCTATAGGAAATGTTGCATAAGAAAGAGTTCTACAAGGTGTAGGAGTCACATGTCATCCATATTGGTAGGCAATATAGTTTAAGAGTGCATGATCTGGAGAGGCACAAATTCCCAATTTAAAATGTGTCGTCATGGTTGGGGGTTGTCTTTACTATTAATAATTGATTTCTACCTAAATTAACCCTTTTTGTAAAATTAGGATGATGAAACACTGGGGAAAAATCATAACACTCTAACATATACCTTGCAGTTTCCATGCAGATCTTTGATAGAAGTTAATAGCTCACTGTTGTACATTAGGATTTTAATGTATAAATTTAAAGTAATAAAAGGATCTCCCCGACAACAGCAGTAACCCACTAAACTATTTACATTATATGCACTTCTGTGATCGGCATGGTACACATCTTTGCAGCAGGCACATTATCCCTCTGGGCTACTTTATGATGAGTCAAAACTTCCACTACACAAAGCTCTATCTCTCCCCAGCAGGTCCAATAATCACCAGAGTTATCTTGACATTTTTATTGTTGCTTGAAAATTGCTGGAGGCAAGGAACGCTGCAGCAGGTGCTTTTAAATCCACTATATCCGGTGCAGTGGCACTGATCGCACCGTACTAGAGCAGGCCCTGGCCAAGCCTCTTGACAAGGATTTCTATTTATGCTTTTTTGGATATGCCCCTTTTGAGAACCAACACCTTATTCATCCTACTTAAAGCACTGGGCGCTAGAGACAATTAAGTGTGCAGCTTGGTTTAAATCTGCACTTGTAAATGGTGAATAGCAAGAAGATTCAGGGGCATATTATCAAGGATCTGCGATATTTATCGCAAAGCGCGCTTAGCGCTGTTTTTTTATTGCCGGCTATCGCTGGATTTCCTCGCCGTGATAGCGCGGTATTATCAACGCGTATCGCAAAGGCGATAGGAAATCCTGCAATAGCGTGTAGAACCAGCAATAGCGCGAGAATTCCAGCGCTAAATCAACAGTGCTAATGAAAAGCTTGCTAATAGGCAAGTGTATACTTAACCCAACAATCCACCCCCCATTGACAAGATGGTTAAGGCAAGTTTTTTTCAGGCGTTAAGTTCCAGCGATAAGCGCGGTTAGCGCGAATTTGCCTATCGCTTCGCGAGCATTGATAATAGGGGGAAGTTGTGTTTGCGACTGTTTCAATGGAGTTTTAGTCAGGAACGCCTACTTTGCATGTCATTAGCGATAATTATCGCTGACATGCAAAGCGGCAACACAACGGCCGCTATCGCCATTAAGCTGTCGCTAACAGCTGTTAGCGACAGCTTGCTAATAGGGCGATAAAAATATCGCCGCTTTATCGGCAAAAAGTGCCGCTAAAGTGGCGATACTGCCCTTGATAATATGCCCCTTAGAGTTACACCTACATGTAGCAGCAAACATACACCAGAGTACACATAAACGTGTATCTACATTTGCTACTAGGGCCCTAAGAATCCATTTTGCCCAGTGTATTCCTTGTGGGGGTTTGGCATTTCCCACTCCTTCATACCTGTGGTGGTGATGTAGTAGAAATAGAAATATAGTTCCTTTGAAGTGGATGGAAATTCTCAGCTAGTTTCTGTGAAGACTGACAGTCAGGAGGGAATCAGACTGCAGAATGAAAGTTCAATTAGTTCGTTGAAGCTGATTTGCACAATAGAATATCCAGTACTTTATCTCACTGCCTCTCACCATCCCCCTCAACAGATTTAAGTCCATCGCAACTTCATCCGGTGGCCATGTGGCATTGGCCATTTGGGGGATATAAAATCTGTTTTTGGTTCTCTGCCCAGAAAAATGCAGATCTAAAAAAAATGCATAAAGAAACCTGTATTTGGACACAGCCACCTCCTTTCTCCCAGCTCCCCATTAAAGCAAGGTTGATTCAGAAGAGAACATCAGGAACAAATTATGGCTGAACTTTGGATATCCCAGCAGGTCATTCATCTCGAGAGTCTCATGGAGGTGATTTCCAAATGTAATTCCCTCTTGGCTGCAAAAACATCAATTTCATGCATTTTCTCCCCGGTAAAACTCTGGGGAGAGGTCCAGGAAGCAGACGAAGAAAGGGAGGAGGGAAGGGCTAGATATGAATGTCAGTCTAGCGTTTTAAGCAGTTCCCAGCAATGCAAACATAAGGTATAACAGCCATAATTCCATGAAATACGTTTTCTAGTGAACAAAAATGTGACGTTATATTCAAGTAGCAGATGCACAACATTTCTGGCACCCCTGAAATTCAGCAGGTTTGTAAGAAAATGAAACGTGCATTATATCAGAAAATGATCAGCCAAAAAGTGCAAAGCATACAAAACTCCTTAAGCCTACCGCTGTTAGTCTTTTTGTTGAACTTACGGTTTCAGTTGTTATGGTCTGGTACTTGTGTTCGTTTTACTCCTGAAAAAATAACACATGCATTGATAGAGCATTTGATCTACTCATTTTAAAGGCAACATGTTTATGTAATGGGTCTTAGAAGGCAACGTATGGTTTTGTAGTTTTTTTCCTCATTTATATCAACATCATGTCTAACAATTGCATCATCTCCTCTGATAGCTGGCTCCTTTCCATCTCTCCGTGTCAAATCTCCACCCTTGATAACAGCCTTCACACATTCGACAATCCTCCTTCTCCCACAGGCTTGTCCTGCCACGAGGTACTGATGTGAACGGCAAGGCACAATGAAACATGAAGCTCACTTCTTTTCTCCACAATGAACCGCCTCAACTTGTATCTCTGTAGGTCCATAGCTGCAAGAAGTTGCGCATGAGTGTGTACAGCCCACATTATTGTTAGACCTGTTCGGGACAACCGATCAGGTCTAACAATAATTCCTGTAGATCTGTTTAACACGTCTCTTCCTGCTTCTGAAACCCGCCCTGCACACCTCCCTCCAATAGGAAAAGAAACTTGGCCACGAGTATACCTGTCATCTTCTTTGCTCTGAACTATCACAGGTCAAGCACCAGACACTAACCGAACACCTCCGGATGGAAATTGACATTGACTTGTCATATGCATCACCTATGGAACCCTATTTATCATTAAAGGTCAAATCATGCGGCCTCCCCTATAGCTCGTACCTACAATGTTTGCCATAATGTCACTGTCCTTTATGTGTGCATGTGTGTACACTACATACTTTTCTATATCTTTGTAAAACATTTGGCAGGACTGGACTGGTATCTATCTATCTATCTATCTATCTATCTATCTATCTACCTACCTACCTATCTATCTATCTATCTATCTATCTATCTATCTGTCTGTCTGTCTGTCTGTCTATCAAGTACCTCCAAAAAGAACAGTATTGGCTCTAATTTTGCTGCACAGGTGTTCATACCATAAGTATGAGAACAAAAACACTCAACCTTCTAATCGTCCTACTGCTCAGAGAACATAAACAAACAAAAAAAATGCAAGAAGGGAGTGCTAAGGAAGTCCAATTATTGTTCATTCAAAAATTCAAAATTCAATTCATTAACAAAAGTCCTTCCAAATTCTTTTCACACACAGAGTTCTTCTTATAAATCCAATATAATATAAGTTTTTGTTTATACCTGATAACAGCAGCCCAGTCAACGCATTTCATCCCAACATGGGACTTCATAAGGGTTGGATTTTTTTTAATGATTCTTCCTGGTTAGTATGCACCACAAAAGAGAGGACACTGTATATCTGTATCCCGAGTGGGACCTGCAAAAATCATGTAGGAGAAAGCGACATCCCATCTAGATGAGAAGTCCTCGTATTCATGGGATGTCGCGCCCTTCCAAAATTGTAGAAAACCTGCGATATTTGCCACAATCTCGTGGGATCAAAAAAACAAACCCAAAATTGTGGCGTGGGTGGCATTCTTTAATGAAGAGGAGGGGGCGTGCAGGCTCCCTCTGAGGGCCTTTTTCAGACCCAGCGACACCATCTCCTGGGCCCTAATTTATTTAATAAGGGGATGGGAAGGGAAATAGATCAACAGATCGCTCCCGCCTGCATGAATAGCTGTTCTCGCAGGCGGAAGCAATTTCGGCTTTTGCAGCATGCAGGTAGCCGGTTGCAGTCACGGAGACCCTGGGGCTCCCCACGCAGCCCCCAACATTATGCATGGTGGGTACCTTGGCTGGGCACCAGGGCACCCACCTTCAAATGATACGGGCCCTGGGGAATGGGGTCACCAAGGTCATAATAAACTCAAGAGTGTGGCCTCCCTCCCCTTTAAAAAGGATACAGCCTGGGGATGGGGTTTCAAAAAATTAAAGTCCTATTTTCTGTCTTTTAATTGCTGCTCAGTATGCATAGACGCCAAATCACCTACAAGCTCTGCCCGTCTGTCCCCCCTTCCAGTTAGTAGCATGCAGCGGTGTTCCCGCCATTTTCCAGGCTGAAGGACATTGTGTTTTATTTACAATTACATGTTGAAAAACTATCTGAAATCCTTGATGGAGGTGAATGCATCATTGATTTATTGGAGCACAATCTCTTCTGTAGTGACTTTCCAAGACAATTGCATTGTTTCTTGTTGTCCCCTGGTCTGAGAGCAGAGTCCATGATTCTCCCTTTTATTTGCTGCTGAGAATGCAAAGCCACCAAATCACCTACAAGCTCTGCCCATTTGGCTCCGTCCCTTCCATGTTGGTGGTATGTAAAAATGTTCCCGCCATTTTCCAGGCCAATGAACAGTGTGTGTTCTGTACAATTGCAAATTGAAAAACGATCTGAAACCCTCGATTGAGGTGAATGCATCATTGATTTATTGGCGCACCAGCTCTTCCGTTAGTGACTGTGCAAGACGAGTCAGCTGTTTCTTGTCATCTCCTGATCTGAGAGCAGAGTCCACAGTCCTCCCTTTTAATTGCTGCTGATTATGCAAAGGGACCAAATCACCTACAATCTCATCCCATTTGCCCCCACCCCTTCCAGTTAGTAGTATACAACGGTGTTCCAGTCATTATCCGGGCTGATGAACAGTGTGTTTTCTTCACAATTGCACATTGAAAAACTATCTGAAATCCTTGATTGTAGTGAATGCATTATTGATTCATCGGTGTGCAATCTCTACTATAGTGGCTGTCCAAATCGGTGGGTTGTTTCTGGTCGTCTCCTGGTCTGAGAGCTTTTAATTGCTGCTGAGTATTCAAAGGTGCCAAATCACCTACAAACTCTGCCCATTTGCCCTCCCATCCAGTTAGTAGTATGCAATGGTGTTCCTGCCATTTTCCAGGCTGATGGACAGTGCGTTTTCTTTACAACTGCACTTTGAAAAACGATCTGAAATCCTTGATGGAGGTGAATGCATTGTTGATGTATTAGAGCCTAATCTCTTCTGTAGTGAGTTTCCAAGACAAGTGTGTTGTTTCTTGTTGTCTCCTGGTCTGAGAGCAGAATCCAAAGTACTCTCTTTTAATTGCTGCTGGGTATTCAAAGACTCCAAATCACCTACAAGCTGTGACCGTTTGACCCAGCACCTTCCAATTAGTAGTATGCAACGGTGTTCTTGCCATTTCCAGGCTGATGGACAGTGTGCTTTCTTTAAAATTGCATGTTTAAAAACAATCTGGAATCCTTGCTGGAGGTGAGTGCATCAGTGATTGTTTTTGTGCAATCTGTTCTGTAGTGACTGTCCAAGATGAGTTGGTTGTTTTTGTCATCTTCTTGTCTGACCGCAGAGCCCATGGTTCTCCTTTTTAATTGCTTTTGAGTATGCAAAGGCTCCAAATCACCTACAAGCTCTGCCCTTTGGGTCCCGCCCTTTCCACGCTAGTAATATGCAACAGTGCTGACTCCGGGAGGGTTGGCTGCGCACAGTGTGGGCTTGGCTGCCTGTGGGACGATTGCTGCAGGGCCTGGCCAAAGGCCGTGCACTGTGGGGGTTTGGTTTTATGTATGGTAATAAAATATTACTTTACGTTAAAAAAACACTAGAATTTCACCTTAAAAAACCTTAGAAATTCACAGAAAAAAACAAAGGTTAAAGTAATGTTATTGTGCAGTAAATATGTCCTTCACAACATTAATATTTTGAACTAAAAAGCCACAGAAATTCACCAGTTACAGTGAGCAAAGCTAACTATAACTTGCGTCTCTGCCATGCATTGCTTATGACCTCACATATTACATCACTCATGCCATGTTCTATGACATAATTTATGACATCAGTGATGGCATCTCAAATGACATCATTGATGACATCACTGATGACATCTTCCAAGCATCTTTTGTACACAGTACTCTATAAACTAGTATTGCATTAGAGGCCTAAAAGTAAGTAAATAAAAAAAAAAAGAATAATAGGAGGCATCTTTAATGCCATCACAGATACAACTCCTTAGGTGTAGCAAGCATGTGTTGTGTGCAAATTGACCCTATCCCATACACTTAACAGGTCGTTCACATTAACAATCAACCACAGATATTTGGGAAACCATCATTGCACATGGTGTTCAATATGAATACAACTGTTCAGAGAAAGCCAAGTTACTCAAGATACTTAACGTTGGTTCCAAAATGAATGCTCTACTATAGATACATTTTATCTGTATCAAACCCCTCACAGTCACCGAACCTACATTGAGAAATGAAGTTTATTTGAGTAGAAAAGTGGATACTGTAAACAGTGTTTACTCTATGGAGAGAGTTTACTCTGTACCACACTGTTTGCAGACAGTGAAACTCTCATGAAAAATAAACCACAGAGTATTACAATGTATCTACTAAAAACAGTGTACACTCTATGCAACACTTATCAAAAAAGACAATATTCACCTAAAGCAACCAAGGGCTGAATGTGCTAAAGATTATACTACCTGTAGCCTTCATACTGTGGTGCAGACTTTACAGATAGCTCATCTTCTGAAGCAAAAGAAGCACATGTGAATAGGTTAGTACCAGGTACAAACAGTCTTCTATATTATGTATAAAGTTTCATGATATGACGATTCTGTCTGATAAGTCAAGGCTGCTTACAATACTTAGTCTATAATATGGAAACTTTTGTGGAACATGCTGAACACAAGTCATCAACTATCACCTGCACACAGAGTTACTCTTCAATGTAAATATTTACAAGATGTGCACCACCTCTACACACTTATGATGCATTAGGCGCACATGCGTTTTGTAAACACTTACACCCATTAGCTGGACACAGGCTGTACAAAATGATGTTGTAAATTAATATGGTAGATACTCGCAACTATGTAAACTATAAAACAAACTTACATACTCATTGAATGATCTCATCAATGATGTAATCATTGATGTTATAAACAATGTCACAGAAAATGTCATCAGTGATGTAATATGTGACACCATAAGCAGTGCATGGCGGGGGCGAAAGTTATAGTTAGCTCAGCAAAATATAACTGGGGAATTGTTATGTTTTTTTTTGTTCAAAATGTTAATGTTGTGACTGAGATATTCACCTATCTATAACGTTTCTTTAACCTTTGCTTTTTTTCATGAATTTCTAAGTTTAAAAAAACATCTTTTTATCACACCTATCACAAGTTTCACAAGTATAACGCTGCTTTGACCTTTGTTTTTCAGTGAATATACATATTCACTGAAAAAAGCAAAGGTTTTGGGGGCATTATAGTTAGGCTCAGATTTTACACTCACAAAACCATAGAAATTCAGCAGTTATTGTTACCTAAGCTAACTATAACTTACGCCCCTGCAATTCAATGCTTATGACCTCACATATTACATCACTCATGACATGGTCAGTGACATCACTGATGATATCTCAAATTACATTACTGATGGTATCATCCTGTGTTTATGAGTGTTAAACATATATACTAAGGTACAACAAAAGTTAAATTTGTTTCTTTGTGTACTACTAATTACTGAAACTATTTCTAACATATATTATATGAGTGGTTGTGTGACTGTGTGTATCTGTGTGTGAGTGGGTATGTTGATGGCTGTATGGGTATGAGAGTGGGTGTGTGAGTGGCTGTATTGGTAAATAAGTGGGTGTCTGAGTAGCTGTATGGGTGAATAACTGGGTGTGTGAGTTACTGTATGGGCGAGTGAGTGGCAGTGTGTATGTCTATGTGGGTGAGTGAGTGGCTGTGTGAGTGGCTGTATGGGTGAGTGAGTGGCTGTGTGAGTGGCTGTATGGGTGAATGCCTGGGTGTGTAAGTGGCTGTATGGGTGAGTGAGTAGCTGTTTGAGTGGATGTTTGGTTAACTTAATGGGTGTGTGACTGGCTGTACTGGAGAGTGAGTGTCTGTATGAGTGGCTGTATGGGTGAGTGACTATGTGAATGGCTGTATGTTTAATTAGGTGGGTTTATGAGTGCTTGTATGGATGTGTAAATAGATATGTGAGTGGTTGCATGGGTGTGTGAGTGAGTGGGTATGTGAGTGGTGGTATGGGTGCCTGAGTGGCTCTATTGAGAGGCTGTATGAGTGAGTGAGTGGGTGTGTGAGTGGCTGTATGAGTGAGTGAGTGGCTGTTTGAGTGGGTGTTTGGTTAAGTGAGTTGGTGTGTGACTGGCTGTTTTGGAGAGTGAGTGTCTGCATGAGTGGCTGTATGGATGAGTGAGTAGATATATGTGTGCCTGCATGGATGCATGAATGGGTATTTAAGTGGCTGTATGAGTGGCTATATGGGTGAGTGAGTAGCTGTGTGAATGGGTGTATGGGCGGGTGAGTGGCTGTGTGAGTGACTTTATGGTGACTGAGTGGCTGTGTGGGTGAGTGACTGGGTGTGTAGGTGGTTGTATGGGTGAGTGAGTAGCTGTTTTAGTAGGTGTTTGGTTAACTGAGTGAGTGAGTAAGTGGCTGTATTGGAGAGTGAGTATCTGTGTGAGTGGCTGTATGGGTGAGTGACTGTGTGAGTGGTTGTATGTGTGATTAGGTGGGTGTGTGAGTGCTTGTATGGATGTGTGAATGCATATGTAAGTGGTTGCGTTGGTTTATAAGAGAGTGGGTGTGTGAGTAGTGGCTGTATGAGTGAGTGAGTGGCTGAATGGGTGTTTGGTTAAGCGAATTGGTGTGTGACTGGCTGTTGTAAAGAGTGAGTGGCTACGTGAATGGCTGTATGGGTGAGTGAGTGGATGTGTGAGTGCTTGTATGGATGTGTGAATGGTAATGCATGTGGCTGTGTGGGTGTGTGAGTGAGTGTGTGAGTGAGTTCTTATATAGGTGAGTGAGTGGCTGTGTTGAGAGGCTGTATGGGTGAGTGATTGGGTGTGTGAGTGGCTGTATAGATTAATAAGTAGGTGTGTGAGTAGCTGTATGGGTGAGTGTGTATCTGTGTGAGTGGCTGTATGAGTGAGTGAGTGGGTGTGTGAGTGACTATGTATGAGTGAGTGGTGTTGTGAGTCCTTGTATGGGTCTGTGAATGGGTTGAATGGGTATGTGAGTAGTTATGTGGGTGTGTGAGTAGGTGAATGAGAGGTTGTATAGAGGTGTGAGTGGGTATGTGGGTGGTTCTGTAGATGATACCATCAGTGATGTCATCAGTGATGTAATTTTAGATGCCATCAGTAATGTCATCAGAGATGTTACTGACCATGTAATGAGTGATGTAATGTGTGAGGTCATAAGCAGGGCATAACTCAGATAACTATAACTGCTGAACTTTTAAATTGTAAAATCTGAGCCTAACTGTAATGTCCGTGTAACCTTTGGTTTCAGTGATTTTCTAAGTTTTTAAAAATTCTATTTCCTAACTATAACGTTCCTGTAACCCTTCTTTTAATGTTATTTGCTAACTATAACATCCTTGTAACATTTGTTTTTTTGTGAACTACTACTTTTTAAAATTGTATTTCCTAACTGTAACCTTTCAGAGTGAGTATGTGAGTGAGTGCATGAGTGTCACCGGCAGCTGTCTTTCTGTTTAGAAATTCTCAGCAGTGGCTGGTCTCTGGAAGTCATTTTCAGTTAGGGGTCTGTCATCAATCCATTGGCAAAGTGACATGACAGCAATGAAGGGTTCCTATGTAAGGGGTGTTAACATCACAGTTTATGTTAAATATTGACAGATGTGCACCATTTATAAGGAACATCTAGAGACCCCTTAAGTCAATGTTTAGAATGCCACTGGTGCAGGATCGTGGAGTACAAAGGGAAAGCCATGCCTTCAATATTGAAAAAGAATGATATAATGGTGTATTAGACAAATTAGACTATTACTGCATCATTCTTATGGAAGATGTGGGTGTTGTTGGGGTGGTACGTCTGTGTAATAGAGGGGGTTGACATAAGTAAGAGGATTGCCCTTTGTTTACTTTAGGAGCCATGGCAACCTCGCGAAGAGAACCCCTACAGCTCTGCGACTAGTTTCAAGTTATCATTTGCATGATTTACAAGTCCATGTATTGTATGATCAATTAAATAATTCACAGTGTTACTGAGTATACCTTCAAGAGGTCAAATGAGCTGAAGAGGATAAATAAATCAGATATGCATGAGGCTTTAGAACAGATTCAGGGTTTGTTTGAAAGCATGAATGCACGATCCCATGCTGTGTAACAGAATATGTAGTCAGGGTCAGACTGGCCTATAGGGCAATCAGACAGTGTCTGGTGGGCTGGTCTCACAGGTTAGTGTGTGGGCTGCTTTTCTGGCTATGTGTGGACCCATTTTATGGCCTGCTGGACAGGGTTTTTACTGTTGGTTTACTACATATTAAAACAAACATTACCTACTGCAAGCTCAAATCCATTGTTTTCCATACCATGCAAAAAACCCTCATACAGTGTGCATTTACAAATACAAAGCAGACCGAATTTGCAAACATGGGCAACTTTTTTAGCTTTCTAATTAATTAATGGGGGCCACTTTTATGTTGATGCCCAGTCCAATTTGCTGTCCCAGTCCATCCGTGTATGTAGTCTCACTGTAAAGTGTTGACATTGACCCGTCAGAGTTGTTTTAGTCCAGGAAAAAACAAGAGGATGGTCACAGGACACGTGCAACTGAAAATTTCTTCATTACACCAACTGCACACTCACACCTGAACAAACACCTCACTGAATTCTAAACATCATAATTAGAGAAGAAGGCCATTCCATGCACGGGGGTTCGTATAACTGTGGCACGGATGACAGTACAGCCGAAGCTGGTTCAGAGTAGCCGGGGTGACGGCTATTGGAAATGTCAGGCTCAGGTCATGCAAAGGCCTGAAGATGGGTTCAGCATACAGTGTCAGTGAGGCATGCCAGGGGGGCGTTATGAGGAATTTGAATGACAGAGTAGAAAAGGGTGTGGGTGGGTTTGGGTAACCTGTGCCGCATAAAGTGTCACTACTCTGCAAATACCTTTAATTAAAAAAAAAAAAAGGATGGGGTGAGCAACAGTTATATTGATTTCTGTTTTAAAGCATGGTATTATCTAATCCTTACTGTAATGTACACAAGCTTTAGAAACACACAGATGTGAAGTTCATGCAGTGCAGATGCTGAATCTCTCTTATTTAATCTGATATATACAGCATGTTTGTTCAAATGCTTGACATTTTTCTCAGTGATCATTGGTTCATGCTGATACTAACTCTTTTAACTTTGGCCCTGTAAACAAACAGTCATAAACGGTGTGAAAGCCAATGTTCCTTGCAACTGGGGCTGCATGTAGTGCCATCATTTGTTGTTCATGTCCCCAGGGCCAGCCCTAGTGGAAAAGGCATGTCACAAAAATGTTACATAACATTACGTTCTATGGAGCGCTTGTGTGCTGGTTCCTGGACACTGCAACAACTGACCGTATCCATCCATTTTATTGACCTCAGGAGAATAAAACAAGGATTGGAGCATCACATTTGGATATTAGGACTAAAAGCTGCATAATGATTTCTGTGGGGGGCATTAGTTCGCTGTGCTCTCTTGGAGGTAGCGGGTGGAGCCTCCCAGACTCCATGCCTCTCTATCCTGCAGTAGCTGTTGCTGCCTTGCTCCCCTCAAAGGTCGAATTTGTTCAATGTTCTCCTCTTCAAAGCAGCATCAGATAAGGCACTGCACCACCGGCCATAACTTTCATATTATAGCCAATGGTAGAGATCCCAGTGTGCTTTGATGGGGGCCGGGGGGGCTGTCCCTGCTGGCTCCCTACCTCCTGCTGGTGCCAGCATTACTCCCGCACACAGGGATCTGCTAAATATGCAGCTCCCTGAGTGCGAGTGCAATCTTGCAACTGTTTCCCTGCCTGAATGACAGCGGGCAGGGAAACAAATGAAAACTGCGCTTCCAGCAAGTGGGAGCAGTCTGACAGCTTCCACTTGCTGGGAGTGTAGTTAGTGTTTGCTCTCGCTTGGTGGGAACTGTGAGAAGTTGGCCTGGCATATGCTGTCCACTAATTATAGTGGGCACCTTGCACCAGTCCAAATCGACTCTTATGGTAGGTAGGTTAAAGACAACCTTATTGAAAGCTATCCTAGTGGTAGCTATGGAGAGCAGCCTTCAGGCTAAGTCTTGAAGGAATGTAAAGCAGCTTGTTTTACCAGTCTATAATCTCTTGAGTGACCAAATGAAAGAGCACCACACCAGGTATATATTCAAAATATATGTATTTATTACTAAACACACCCCTCTAGTCTCTTTATGAGGCTAGAGTTCGAAGTACATAGGTTATAAGATCTTAAATCACAGTAATAGCACAAATACACGTTTGGGCCCTAGGGGCGTACCAAACCATATACCAATAAAGTGGTATGCGAACCACGACTGAACTAGACACCAGGCCTAGAGCCTCTAGAAGTGCTTGGACCACAAGGAACCACCCAAGGTAGTGACACAGGGGACCCACGGGAGACGCGTGCAGTGTAAATACACAACCGCGATACGCCGTTAACTTCTATGGAGAAAGTCGGGATCGGGAAAATAGAGGAAAGGGACACTTAAAAGAGGACTAGGACAAAACCCTTTGAGATCTAGGACTTTGAAGAGTCTCTACCCACGGGAGCACCGGAGTACTCGTGTTACCTCACCCAGGGAAGCCGGGTGCATAGGTGCCTTTCGGGGTCGGGTTTCGTCGTCGTTTCGTATGGCGATCTGCTGCAAAGTGCTGCTGGCGACCAGGAGAAAAGTGTCCGGGTGGATCCAAGAGTGGATCGGAGTTCTGAAGAACCTGAAAGCAGAGGGGACAGAGTCTGGGTCACTAGCCAGTGACCAGGAAGGCGATGGACAGATGCCCACCGATGTCGAGTGCTTCAGGTGCGGTGACGGTCGTCTTGACTCTTCAGCCACGAGGTCCGGGAGGCGTTGTCGGTGACCAGGAGCAGGATTCGGGCTGTTGCTCGATGTCTGTCGAGTGCTGAGGTATCGGCGACCGGATTGGACCCAACAAGCCTGGGCAACGGCAAGTCTCGAGTAAGATGTAGATCGTCGATGATGCAGACCAGCAAGGTCTGGGGAACTCACCCAGCAAGGGTAAGTGAGGGCAGGCCTGGAGCAACCAGGATGCCAAGTAAAGAAAAGATTGGCCTTCGTTAAGGGCTACTAGCCAATGGGCTAGCGACCGCGAAGGAGCCTCGTGACGCCGCACGTGGAGCTGGCTTACAGGACACTCGTGAAGTGGAGGCCAGTGATCTTCGGTGCAGGTGGTGCTGGAGGCTAGGGCTACTCGGAGCCGAAAGCACGACTTCTTGGGAGACCCAGAAGATGGTGCACTTGCAAGTGTGCTCGGTGTCCAGGGGTCACGGTCTCAAGTCACCCACGATAGCCACGGGCCTCAGCTTTGCTGGGGACTCAGGGTAGCCTCGGGGAAGTCTGAGAATCCACCTCTGGTGATGCGATGACTTCGGCGTCCGACGGGAGCTTCAGTAATGCGAACCGGACAGATGCTTCTTTGGTGCCTGCCAAGCAGGGGAGTCACTCCTTGACCCCAAGGGAGATTCTTCAGTCCTCTAATCTTGTCGTAGAGCGTCGAAGGTCCAGGATTCCGTGTCAGAGTTTCGTCCAGGTATAATCTAAAGTCCTAAGGACTGGGTTCCTACCTTTATTCTAAAAATAGGGGATGGGCTACTCTGTGGCCCCACCTATGGGTGGGTCAGGGCAGAGGGGTGGCTACACCCCTTTCCCTTTGTCCAGTTCGCGCCAAAGCAGGGGCTGCGAGCCCCTGATCCGGTTTGAACTGGGGTATGCACAGGGACACCAAATGTGCCCCCAGTGCAGGACTTCAAAGCACCCGAAAGTGCTCCCGCCCAGCCCCAATACACATTGTCCTGTCTGGGGAGGTGGTCACACCTCCCTGGGACAGGAAACCTATTGTCCAGGCCTCCCCTGCCGGAGCTTCGTCCAGCAGCAGGAGGCCAGACTCGTGTCTGTGGCAGCAGCATCCATTTTGTGATGCCAGGGCTCTGGAAAGAAGTTACCGGACTCGTCAGAGTTAACATGCCTTTCCCTCTAGAAGGGTGGAATGCTACCCCCGCCGCCAGGATTGGCGGGGGGTAGTATTCCAAGATGTTTGACACCAAACACGACATGTTTAGGTGCAGCCATTCCAAAGTTAGCATTTTACCGCGAGGATATAATGCGCTTAAGAGTATATGGTCAGGCTGCACTTACAAACAGCATCAGAGATGGTCTCCGAACGCTGAAGAGGGGCCCTGCTCATGCAGGGGCACCCTCTCACATAGGAACCATGCACTCTGCCTTTAGGATTGATAAGGCCTGCCTTAGGAGTGACTTATAGGTTTATATGTGTGTATGCTTTTAGTGATATAGGTAACCTATACCACAGTAAGGGGTGCATGCACCACCTTACCCAGGCTGCAGTAGCAGACCTGTGGTGTCAGTTTGGATGGCCTCCCAGGGGTGGCATAATATATGCTGCAGCCCCTGGCAGGCCTCTGAGGTACCTATGCCCTTGGTACATAGTATACCATATACTAGGGACTTATAAGGGCACTCCAGATCCCAATCAGTGATGTGCCTAAGGCACATGGAGACCCTTTTAAAGAGGAAACAGCTAGACTGGGGTTCTGAATAGCAGGGCCCCAGCCAGACTAATGTCGAAAACCAGTGAAGCATCAGCAAAAAGTGGGGGTACCCATGTGAAGCAGATCCTACTCTCCTACACAACCCCCCCAAACGTAGGGACATTAAACTAACCTTGCCCAGTTAAGTCTTCATGTTCTAAGTGGAAATACCTAGAGAGTCCATCTGCATTCGCATGGTTACTCCCAGGCCTATGTTCCACTGTAAAGTCCATCCCCTGTAGGGAAATGGACCACCTAAGCAGTTTGGGGTTTTCACCCTTCATTTGTTTTAGCCATAAGAGGGGCTTATGGTCTGTCTGAACCAGGAAGTGTGTACCAAACAAGTATGGCCTCAACTTCTTCAGAGCCCAGACCACAGCAAAGGCCTCCCTCTCTATGGCTGACCAACGTTTCTCTCTAGGGGTCAGCCTTCTGCTAATAAAAGCTACTGGCTGATCCTGACCTTCTTCATTCAATTGTGACAGTACAGCCCCTACCCCCAATTCAGATGCATCTGTTTGAACAATGAACTTCTTGGAGTAATCAGGACTCTTCAGAATTGGAGCAGTGCACATGGCCTGCTTGAGGTCATCAAATGCCTTTTGACAGCTAACTGTCCACTGAACCTTTTGGGCATTTTCTTAGAAGTTAAGTCATTCAAGGGTGTCACTATTGATCCATACCCCTTGACAAATCTCCTATAGTACCCAGTCAGGCCTAAGAAGGCTCTCACCTGAGTCTGGGTAGTGGGAGCAGTCCAGTCCATGATGGTCTGGATCTTGCTCTGCAAAGGTTGAACCTGGCCTCCACCCACAAGGTGGCCCAGGTACACAACCTGACTCTGCCCTATCTGGCACTTAGTGGCCTTGATAGTCAGGCCTGCCTTTTGCAGGGCCTGTAAAACATTCCTGAGGTGGACCAGGTGATCCTCCCAGGTGGAGCTAAAGACAGCAATATCATCTAGATAAGCTGCACTATAGGCTTCCAGTCCTGTGAGAACTGTGTTCACCAACCTCTGGAAAGTGGCAGGTGCATTTTCAGACCAAAGGGCATTACCACAAATTGATAATGCCCACTAGGGGTTGAAAATGCTGTTTTGGGCTTTGCAGTATCAGCTAGTCTGATCTGCCAGTAGCCAGCTGTTAGGTCAAATGTGCTGAGATATTTGGCAGAGGCCAAAGTATCTATGAGCTCATCTGCCCTGGGTATGGGATGGGCATCAGTCCTAGTGACTGCATTGAGACCCCTGTAGTCTACACAAAACCTCATCTCTCTTTTCCCACCACTGGTGTGAGGTTTCGGTACCAGGACTACTGGACTAGCCCAAGGGCTATCTGAGGGTTCAATTACTCCCAACTCCAACATTTTCTGGACTTCAGTCCTGATACAGTCCCTGACATGGTCAGGTTGCCTATAAATCTTGTTTTTAATAGGCAGACTGTCCCCAGTGTCCACTTCATGAGTGCACCAGGTGGTCTGACTGGGTGTCAGTGAAAACATATGTCTAAACTGATTGAGGACTTGCCTGCAATCAGTTTGTTGCTGGGTAGTGAGGCTGCCT